>JAKNSD010000011.1:342500-686905 GCA_023525715.1 Cichorium intybus
AATACACACTGGATTTCAATGAGAAGGCAAGATTTGCACAACATCAAGTTGATACCGAGGAGCATAAGATGGATCGTTACTTGTGGGGTTTAAAAACCCAGATCCGAGAGTTCTTGCCGAGTTCCAGATATACTACCTTTCAACAGGTTGCCGAAGCAGCGAGATCGAGAGAAAGGGAGTTGCAAAGACAAGAGGAGGAGAGAAGAACCGAAAGAGAAGTTGGAGGATTTAAGAGAAAGTGGGAAGGTAAGGCTGTAGATACTTCTCAGAGATCCATTACCACGGGTTCTCAAATCCGTGGTGAAACCAAGAAGAATGAAGAGAAATGGTGTAAAAAGTGTAGGCGAAAACACATGGGAGAATGCGATTCCCGAAACCCTCCATCAGTTTGTTTCCAGTGTGGAAAAACAAGACATATGGCTCGCCAGCGTACCGAGAGTCGTCCCCTTTGTTTCAATTGTGGGGAGAGCGGGCATATTCATCCAAATTGCCCAAAGATGAAATCTGAGCCACAAAGAGATTTTCAAAAGACTGGTCAAGGAGGAGGTCGAGATCGAGATGATCGAAGAGATAGGGGTGGTGGTCATGTGAAAACGCGAGCTTTTCAATTAACTGTCGACGAGGCTAGAGATCGGACCGATGTTATCACAGGTATCTTTAGCTTGAACTCTTTTCAAGCAAGAGTACTTTTTGATTCAGGTGCATCTGTGTCTTTTATATCAGAGTCTTTTGCTTCTAAACTAGATAATCCATTAGTTGAATTATATGAGAAAATAATAGTAGATGTAGCAGATGGGAGATGTGTTTTTGTAAAGAGTCATTATAAACAGTGTCGGCTTGAAATCTATGGGATTACGTACCCTATAGATCTGAAGCCGATCACTAATCATGAGTTTGATGTAATAGTCGGGATGGATTGGATGGATGATAATAGAGGTCAAATGGATTGTCATGAGAAAATACTTTCCATAAAGACACCGAGTGATTCCCGAATTTTAATACGAGGTGAACGACGTTCCAGAAAAGTACCGATAGTGTCACTTGCAACGGCTAGGAGATATATGGAAAGAGGGGGTGAATTGATTTTGGCACATATGATTAGTGCCGAGTCAAAACATTCCAAAATAGAAGAAGTAGAAGTGGTTTGTGATTATCCTGATGTATTTCCCGAAAACCTTCCAGGCGTACCACCAAGTAGACAAGTTGAATTTGTGATCGATGTCATACCGGGGGCGAAGCCGGTAGCTCGACCACCCTACTGATTGGCACCATCCGAAATGGAAGAATTAAAGAGACAGCTGCAAGAGTTGTTAGAACTTGGGTTTATTCGTCCGAGTTCGTCTCCGTGGGGTGCACCTATACTTTTTGTGAAAAAGAAAGATGGCTCCATGAGAATGTGTATAGATTACCGAGAGCTAAACAAGATCACGATAAAGAATCGTTATCCATTACCACGGATCGATGATTTATTTGATCAATTACACGGAGCCACGTACTTTTCAAAGATCGATTTGAGATACGGTTATCATCAGTTAAGAGTACAAGAAGCTGATATTCCAAAGACAGCTTTTCGCACGAGGTATGGCCATTACGAGTTCTTAGTCATGCCGTTTGGTTTGACTAATGCTCCTGCTGCCTTTATGGATTTAATGAATCGGGTTTGTCTTCCTTTTCTCGATAGATTTGTGATTGTATTTATCGACGACATCCTGATTTATTCAAAGAGTCGAGATGAGCACAGATTTCATTTGCAACAAATGCTAGATCTTCTTCGAGACGAGAAATTATATGCAAAATTTTCAAAATGTGAGTTTTGGTTGTGGGAGATCCAATTTCTTGGCCATGTGATAAATGAAGACGGTATAAAGGTAGATCCAGCAAAGATCGAAGCCGTAATGAGTTGGAAGCCGCCAAAGAGTCCAATGGAGGTTCGTAGTTTCTTGGGGTTAGCAGGCTATTATCGACGATTCGTTGAAAACTTTTCCCGTATAGCTACACCCTTAACCAAGTTGACTAAGAAGACGGAGAAATTTAGTTGGACTGAGGCACAACAGTCAGCCTTTGAACAACTACGAGATGGCTTGTGCAAGGCTCCGGTGTTAGCATTACCGCAAGGAGGGGAAGACTTTGTTCTTTACAGCGATGCCTCCTTAAGTGGTCTTGGATGTATATTGATGCAAAGAGGACGAGTGATAGCATATGCCTCTCGACAGCTAAAACCACATGAAAAAGCTTATCCAGTACACGATTTAGAGTTGGCGGCGATAATTTTTGCATTGAAGATGTGGCGACACTATCTTTATGGCGTGCGATTCCAGATTTACACGGATCACAAAAGTTTGAAATACCTATTTGATCAGAAAGAATTAAACATGAGACAAGTACGGTGGATGGATCTGCTAAAAGATTATGATTGTGAAATACTTTACCATCCTGGTAAAGCTAAAGTAGTGGCGGATGCACTAAGTCGTAAAGAGCCGCCTATTCGAGTCATATCGGCTCGAATGGGGATTGTGAGTCGATTACCGGAGGTGATACGTAGATGCCAAGTCGAAGCTAATGATTTAAAGAAAGAGAGGATGATTGGTTATGTAGAGAAACTTGTAGAAAATGCACAAAGAATCAAGACTTTCCAAGGGCGAGTTTGGGTTCCGAAGCATGGCGAGGCGAGACAGATATTGCTGGAGGATGCTCACTGTACTAGATATGCGGTTCACCCTGGTAGCACGCGAATGTATCATAATCTAAAACCGTACTACTGGTGGCCCGGTATGAAACAAGATATTGGGAGTTTTGTAGAAAACTGTTTGACGTGTCTGCAAGTAAAAGCCAATCATCAAAAGCCTTATGGAGCAGTGCAACCATTGCCAGTACCAATGAAGAAATGGGATGAGATCACCATGGATTTCATCACAAAGTTGCCCTGGACTCCTCGAGGATATGATTCTATATGGGTGATTGTTGACAGGTTAACAAAGTCGGCTCATTTTATTCCAATCCGAGAAGATTACCAAGTGTCAAAGCTAGCTGAGATTTATACCCGAGAGATAGCAAGACGACATGGAGTGCCAACTTCAATAATTTCTGATAGAGATAGTCGGTTCAATTCACATTTCTGACAGAGTTTCCAAAAACATTTTGGTACAAAGGCCTTATTGAGTACTGCGTATCATCCCCAGACAGATGGACAGTCGGAAAGGACGATACAAACACTTGAAGATATGCTACGAGCTTGCATCATTGATTTTGGAGGCAGTTGGGAAGATCATCTGCCTTTGGTGGAGTTTGCCTATAATAACACTTATCACTCCAGTATACAGATGGCACCTTTTGAAGCCTTATATGGTGCGCCGTGTCGGACCCCGACTTGTTGGACAGAGACTGGAGAGAAACCATTAGCGGGACCAGAGATATTAGCCGAGACCGAAGAGAAGATACAAAGCATCCGTGAGCATATGCGAATAGCCCAAAACCGCCAAAAGCAATATGCAGATAAAAGGAGAAAACCATTAGAGTTCCATGTTGGGGATATGGTGATGTTGAAGGTATCCTCATGGAAGGGAGTGATCCGGTTTGGCAAACGAGGTAAATTAAGCCCACGATTCATAGGACCTTTCCAAGTCTTAGAGAGAATTGGAACAGTCGCGTATAAACTTGAGCTTCCAGATGAGTTGCGGGGTATCCACAATGTGTTCCATGTGGCACATCTCCGAAAAACATTATATGATAAATCCACTCGAGTACCCTTGGCCGGAATTCAATTAGATGAGAAACTGAGATACCAAGAGATGCCAGAACAGATTTTAGATAAAAAGATCAAGAAGCTACGAAACAAAGAGGTTGGATTAGTGAAAGTGCAGTGGCGACATCATAGGGGTACAGATGTCACTTGGGAAGCCGAAGAGGAAATGCGGTCAAAATATCCCTTTTTGTTTTGAGGGATTCCGAGGACGGAATCTTTTGAAGGGGGTAAGAACTTGTAATACCGTAATATTAAATAGTAGTGAGATTGCGTTAATTTTAGTATAAATAAGGTTAAACAAGTTTTGATATGGATTAAGAGGGTTAGAAACTCATTTAGGAGAAGTTTGAACTTAAAAGTAAAATTCCATATTCACACGGGTCGTGTAGATTCTACACGGGTCGTGTAGAATCATGCAGTGAGCAAAAGGTTGAGTTCCAGATTCACACGGGTCGTGTAGATTCTACACGGGTCGTGTAGAATCAGGCAGTGAGCAAAGAATTGAGCACCAAATTCTACACGGGTCGTGCCAGGTTATTACACAGGGTCGTGCCAGATTCCACACGGGTCGTGTAGAATCCGGCAGTTTCCACTTCTTTTGAGGCGGTGGATCCACACGGGTCGTGTGGATTTCCACACGGGTCGTGTGTCGCAACAGGGTATTTTTAAAGGGAAATTTTCTTTCATTTGGGGATAAACCCCATTTCGTCCAGAAATTCTTTTTACCCTAAAAACTTGATTCCAACCTTCCAAAGTCGAGATTAAGGCTTGTTTCTTTTGAATTGAAGCTAGGGATTTACACTTTGAGCTTGAAAGCTAAAGCTAGACAGGAACACACACGAGGTTCAGGAGTTCCACATATCGACTCAACTTCAGGTGAGTAGTTAATTATTGTATGATTATACATTATTATGATGTTATTTACAAATAAGAAGTAACTATGTTTAATTTGGTTGAATATAACTAAATTTTGAGTATATAGAAGAAAGAGAAATAGTGTGTGAGACACACTATGGACTGAGATAGTCCATCGAGATATAATCAAATGAGATGATAAATGATGCGATTCAACTAATCTTAAATTACTCACTGAGCTTTCAAAGCTCATAAATTATTTGTTACTGTGATTTGTGTTAGGTTCTGGCAGTGGTGACCGTGGAAAGCGGAACATGGAGGGATAGCTACACATGACTTGGACTTTAACTTAGATTTACTTTTGTTACTTTAAAATATGAAGTAAACCCGGTTTTGTTTAATAGTTGTAAATAGTTGATGAAATAGTTTGGGACTTGAACTAAGCTTTTGATGACAACTTTGTGTATACTTGTTACTCTTTTTGGGATTATACCTCTAATGATATTATGTTTGACTAAAGAATTTGGTATATCCTAAATTTGAGGAACCGGGTGTTACATATATATATATATATATATATATATATATATATATATATATATATATATATATATATATATATATATATATATATATATATATTTATATATATATATATATATATATATATATATATATATATATATATATATATATATATATATATATATATATATATATATATATATATATATATATATACTGTAAGTAGTGAGACATTTAAAGGAATTACTGTGGGAGATAATAGTGTTTCTCTTACTCACTTGTTTTTTGCTGACGATGCCATTTATTTTGGTGACTGGACGGTTGAGAACATTCTCAACTTGGTTCACATTGTTTTCTGTTTTTAAAAAGCTGCAGGACTCAAGGTTAACTTGGAGAAGAGCTCGTTGTTCGGGGTGGGACAGGAGTTCAGCGAAGTGGAGAACATGGCTATGATTATAGGGTGCAAGGAGGACAAACTCCCTTCGGTGTTCTTAGGAATGCCTTTGGGAGTGCATGTAGGTGCCAGAAGGCCATGGAAAACATTAATTGATAAGTTTCAGAAAAAGCTAGCTAAATGAAAAATTAAAACCTTGTCAATCGGAGGGCGCCATACTTTGGTGAATAACGTGTGGGGAAGCCTGGGCAATTTGTTGTTCTCTCTATTCAGGGCTCCTAAAGAAATTATTAAACGGATAGAGATCATGAGAAGGAGATTCTTTTGGGGAAAAGATGCAGATTCGTGGAAAATTCCATGGGTAAAATGGGAATACGTGTTGACGGACAAAGAAAAGGGAGGGCTAGGCACTATATCTCTTGAGGATCTGAACAGTGCCTTGATTGCAAAATGGTTCTGGAGGTATAGGTTGGAGAAAAACGCGCTTTGGAGAAGAATTATCGATAGCATACATGGAGTTGACAGTTGGAGAAACAAGTTAAAGAACATAAGAACAGGGCACACATGGAAAAGAATTATTAAATGCTGGGAAAAATTGGAGATTTTGAAGTGCGATCCAAGGAGGCTAATAAAAAAGGAAATCGGCGACGGTTCTGATACGGCTTTTTGGAAAGATTGGTGGATTGGGGATTCTCCCTTGGCTGAAAAGTACAGCAGGTTGTCTAATATCGAGACTAACAAAGAGATTTCGGTTGCAGACATATTAGGTAGGGGAGTCGGCTCATGGGGTTGGCGAGGAGAGATAAGAGAAGGGAGAACCAAATCGGAATTGGAAAACTTGGAAAAGATGATTGCTGGAGTCATTTTGACAAATAAAGAAGATAAGTGGATATGTCCAGATGGCCCCAACAGGTGCTTTAAAGTTGCATGGATGAGAAAAGAAATTGCTGATAAAACTCAAGTAAAAATTGGTGAAAACATGTGGATCAAATCGATTCCTAAGAGACATATGATTCTTATTTGGAGAATTTTTAGAAATAGGGTAGCTATGAAGGACAACATCATCTCTACAGGTAGAGGGGAGGAGACTAGCAATTGTATTTTTCACCAAGGCATGATCGAGACGGCCTCTCATGTGTTCTGTACATGTTCAGTTGCAAAAGATGTTTGGAAAAAGGTGTTCCAGTGGTGGTGTTTAGATAACAAAGACTTGACAAGGGTCAAAGAGGCTTTTCAGCTCCTGGTGGGACACTCGAAGTCAAAACAGGATAAAATTGTGAGAACTTCTGTTTGGGCGGCGGTGATCTCGCATCTTTGGAAAAACAAGAATGATGCGATTTTTTCCAAGAACCCCACCTATGTGGAAGAATTGTTTGTGCAGGCTCAAGGAGAGGCGCTCCTGTGGATTAAGAGTCGGGTTCCTAGAATGGTGTTAGATAGAAATTTATGGGTATTTTGACTCGGTGTAATGCTCAGCTTCTCTGGCTGGGTTGGGCCGCTCTTTTTGGTGGTTTTATAAAAGTTGCTTTTCAAAAAAAAGGAATATATATATATATACTAGGTACCTTTTGACGGTCGTGCTAAGCACGTCCCGTGAAAGGAAATTGGGCATTTCCTTCACTACAATCGCAGAAAAATAAAATCATTTCTGAAAATGAAAATGAAGGTAAGATTATATACCAAAGAAACAAAAGTAGTCGCCTATAATAGAAAGATATCAAAGTAATATCCTATAAAAACAAGTAAATGGAAGTACATTGGTATCCCATGCATTCAATAGAAAGAGAACAAAGTAATATCCTATAAAAACAAGTAAATGGAAGTACATTGGTATCTCATGCATTCAATTTCAATAACAATCTTCTGACCAAGATTAAAAGAAATGAAAGTGCAATGCTATAATACATAAATAAATGGAAATTCACTGCTATTTCAATTTGACATTAAGTGATGATAGTCAAACTTACAAATCTATTTACCGATTCGTGCTACTATAACCACAATTCACCAAGTGAGCAACAACGGGACGTGAGCATTTCTCAGAACAATCATACATGTTGCATTACACTGGAAACTGGCGCCATAAGTTGCACCAAATAACAGACAACTTCGAATCTCCTTACTATTAATAGTCTTCAATTAGTGTAGTTGTAGAAAAGTATCAACCTCAAACCAGATCCTATCAATAACCAATTAATCACTGCTAGACTAAAGACCGTAAATATAAATTTAACAAATGCTTAAAAAGCATCCGAAGATATCGTGGCGCTTCAACAACAGATACAACTTCTAAAGGTAATTCTTTTTTTTTTTTTTACTTAACTCCATATCCAAAAGCTCTTCAAAATGTGAACATTTTTGTTTCATTATCTTTGCTCATCAAGTTGCACATCAAAAAGCTCTTCGAAATGTGAGCCTTTTGCTTTATTATCATTTCAATCTTCAAGTATCACCAAATTCGGTTTCACAAGATATCAAAAGTAAATGTTTCCTTCCAAAAGATGATGCTCCAATTTCAAAATACAATGTTCTTATTAGGCAACTATACTTTAAAAACTCTATCGTATTAAAGTAGTGAATATCTTAGAAATTGAAAGCAATTTTATTGTATGATATGTAATAAGTTTTATTGATTTAAGCAAAGCAAAATTGTTTCTGCCAGATTAACTTACATTAACATATGCCGGAGTTGGAACCAGAGTAGAAGGGATTTCCAAAAGAAGACCGGTTCCCCAGTCGACTCGAATCACTTTTGAGTCATCAAAAATATCTCCAATTATACCAAGTTGCATAGCAAGTTATATGGAACTTATTAAAATACATTCATAAAGGTATTTAGTACTTTTGGCTAATAGAGAAACAGTAAAAAGTAATTTTATGTAAAAGCCTACTTGGAAGTTTGAAAATAATATTTCAGATTTGTTTGCAGATTTTGATAAGTGCAAAGACTTACTGAAGGTGGAGCATTGTTATGAACAAAATCCAAGCATTGACCTGATATTGGATAAAAAAAAGGTGAAGAAAAGGGTGTAATAAAAATAATATTTGAAAGTTTAAAGAAGTCTTTCCACTTTGAATCGGCGAGGGTTTTTCCCAAATGAAATACATCAACCTACAGAATTTAGAAGAAAATAAAAAATCAATTATACATTAAAAAACAATTACGTTGCTTTATTACAATTTAGACTTGATATATGGTAAAATTTTGAAACATATAGTTCCGGTAAAGAATGTGAGGAAGGAAAGTAGGATGACATTTCAAGAGTTGAAAGCACACGAGCATTAACCATCATTCCAGGAGCAAGTAGATTAAATGGAATGCGTTTAAGATCTTTTGTCTGTATAAAAGATCAAAATGAGATAACTTGTAGCAATTATACAAAAAGATTACCATTTAGAGAAAGAAATGAGTCAAATGACAAATACATACCACACATTTGGCCACCTCATCAGCATCAGAACTAAGATTAACAACTTTACAGTTTCCATCAATACGCTTTACAACTCCTTGTACAAGTTTCCCGACAACCATCTTATTGTCTTTGCTGTTTTTTTGCATAAAACCAGTAAATGAATTTACTCCAAAACGAAGCATGTAACCATGGTCTTCGATGCTTTTCACATACGAACTAACGACCTGAAAAAAGAACACAATATAACATATAAGACCAAAAAAAGACTAAGCATAAAAAATTAAAACTAAATCAGATAAATCGATAATTAAAAGTAACATTACCTTAAGTTGAGCATCCCGTTTAAATCACTGATTCTACCTTTACTACACAACCCAGTAACTGATATTGTATAAGTATGAGCATTGAGGCTACATACCTTGTCACACCTCTTCTAGAAATACATAGCCTTATTAGTTTATTCTAAATCAGACATTATTTAATTGAGAACAATACATGTCTGTCCACTTGGTCAAATCTATTAATGACCAATTTTTCCTTCAATGCAAATGCTTGTGCAAGCTTACCACTTCAAATAGATTATAAATCAGTATCGCAAAAGTACCACATTTGTACCACAGCCATCTCTTCTTGACATTATATCAAACAATTGGAAGGCCCACATAAACAAAAACAATTGTAAAAAGGATTGGTAATCCTAAAACCAAGTATATTTACATCATCGAGACTACTAATTCAAAAGATGGAAATGGGATACGCCTTATGAAAATAAAACTCAAATGTACATAGAACAAGAACCCTACGACATCTCAAGTATTAGAACCTAGGCATATAAGTGTTTGGTAGCAGACTTCTGGTAAACATCAAGGAGTCAAACATTTATCATAGAGTTACCAACCCCTCCTCATAAAGAACCACATAATATACCTGATTGATACATTTGAGGTTCTATTCATAAAACGGAAACAAAAATTATGTATTGTAAACTCAAGTTGTGGAAGAAGCCTACTCAATGGGAAGCTCAATACCAGAAAAAAGCAGTAAAACTACAAAAATCACAAAAGAAAACATGGTTTTAATCATCCAAAATCCCAAAACAAAATAGAGAAAATCGAGGTTTTGAGGTTTACGTCTTTTCCTGATCGTCCTAGAGTTGAAAATTCCCAATGAGAAATCGAGATGAAGAGGGAACAACGTGAGCACTGGTATATCCAGGCTGATGAAAACCAAAAGTTATGAGATAATGCTAGAGTGATTTCTCAGTGAAGAAATGTTCGAGAAAATTCATCTCTATTTGGGACATTTTCCAGAACTCAACGGTATGTGGTTACAGGAATCGATTTTTGAGAGAAGAGGGTTCTTGATGCAGATTGTCGGGGAAATAAACGAGAATACAAAGGAAAGAGGGATTGATCAGTCCACCGATTTGATGGTGTCCTCAAAGAATCGATATCCAAAAGCCTGAAAAAAAAATCGATATGAACATGGGATTCACAAATTGCTATAACGTAGTGGTTAGTGGAGAAATTTTCAACTGGACTCGTAAAGACAGCCAGTGTTGTGGTTCTTTTAAGAAGAGAGAGCATCAATTGTTTTAGAGAAATATAAAAGAAACAATGGGTAGAGAGAAAGAAGAAAGGCAAGCGAGGGTATGGGGGAAACATATTGGGGAAGCCGATGTCCCAAGCGTTAGAAGAAACATAACGGTGGTGGACGTGAGATCTAGAGGAGATCGATTGGAGCATAGAGGCGGTGGAGGATCTGGAAACTTTGCGACCACGCCAAATACGCGTTCAAAGAAGATCTCACGCGCTCTCCTAAGAGCACGACTCTTCAATCCCTTGAATCCATTTGCTGCAAATCTAAAAATACATATTATTATATATAATAATGATATATATATATATATATATATATATATATATATATATATATATATATATATATATATATATATATATATATATATATATATATATATATATATATATATATATATATATATATATATATATATGTTGAAACATGATTTGACAATAAATGCGGAATAAGAACGACACCAATCAGGATCCAATGAGTCGAATGATTGTATTGATCAAAGGTTTTACAATGAGGTTTTACAATGTGTGTTTCTCTCTCTATCAATCAAAGGTTTTACAATGAGGTTTTACAATGTGTGTTTCTCTCTCTATCTCTATGACACCACTCCTTCTAGGATGATTAACTATAAAATAATGAATAAATCACTATTTATAGTCTAAACAAAATAAAGAGCTCAATGCACAAGCCCATACGCCAAAGCGGACTTTCCTCATGCCACCAAGTCATAGACATGTAGAACTTTGCACCCAACAATCTCCCTCTCAAAGATCGGAATGGATGACGTGGCATAGGAACGAATCAAGCAACGCGTAAATAATCTTCTTTGACAATATTCTCGAGTGACCAATAACAATCTCTAACAATCTCCCCCTTTTTATGATCAACGAGATCATAAATCCGCATGGCTATGAGAACGCGCTCGATCCGCAAAAATCAATCCAAAAACTCCCTCTCGAAAAGTGAATTATCGTCTTCGAAATTAATCTTTCATGTCTCTACGAATTCATCAACCCATTCCAAAGTTGAAGGCTCATCTTCATTTGCGTAACATCCAAAAATTAAGTTGGCCCAAAATCAGTTAGAATAAAGTTTAGCCAGCTAAAAATCATGAGAGTGAACAACATCAGCGCAATCAACATCCGGTTACCAAATTATGTTATGAAAAGGCCCAATTTTGCTATAAGGTATCAGCCCATTTACCAATGCTCATATTCCGAAGTGTCCATAATTCGGAACCATACGACGTCAAGTTGATGCAAAATTTTCGGACTATTTGTGGCGGTCTCGTTCAATAGTAGCGATTTCCTCCATGTATACGTCCATTATGAAAATGAAGCGCATGTGACAAGCGCGTGATTATCAGTTGCCGGAAAAGAACGTTAAGTTATCATCGATTAATACGTGAAAATTGTTTCTTCAAACCTTAGGCCGCACGGAGTAGTGCTCGCCAAGGGGGTCGCCAAGCCCCTTGGCCGCTCGCCAAAGCCACTCCACCGCCACTCGCCAGCGGCTCGCCATGCTCAACTCGCCAACGGCTTGGCGAGATGCCAAGCCAGGGAAAAGGTTTCAGAAATGACAATTTACCCCCCTGAACGGCTAGAAAATTAATTTGGCATCTTTTAAAAATTTTACACTTTTAACCCATATATAAAAAGTAGCCGTTTTTTATTTAAAAAATCAGATTTTTCAAACTTCTTTCATCCCCTATATATATAGAACACACTCTCATTCATTTCACACAATAATCCCTTCCAAAACTCTCTCAAAATGTCTTCAAACAAAAAGAAAGGTTCAAAATCTTCCAAGAACCAATCTTCCAACACTCCACCTCCAAACCATCCATCAAACCTAGATACAAATGCGTATCATCCAATAATGTTTTCACCACAACCCGATGAGCCGTTGTTTTCACCGACACAAAACCAACTCTTAGCCAACTTTGTCTACAATTTATCCCAAAACCAAAATACTTTTCCCACACAATCTCCAAATTTTTTTACCACACCTTCTCCACCACAAGTACACTCTCAAGGTTCTGGAACACAATTCTTCTCAACTCAACCACGACGTCTTCTTGCATCGGACTCGGAAGAAGAAGAAGAAGAACAACAAGAAGTTGAAGAAGAAGACGAAGACGAAGAAGAAGAAGAAGAAGAACCACAACCAAAAAAATCATCAAAAGGTCGTGGAAAAGGGAAAGCCCCAGCGAAACAGAGAGCCAAGGTAGAGCCTTGGAAAGTTGATGAGGTGATAGCTTTAGCGAAAACTTGGGTGGACATATCGGAGGATGCGGTTCACGGAAACGACCAAGAAACCCAAGTTTTCCAAAAAAGGATTTGGCAATTATGGTGTCAGCGAATGGGTCGTACATACCGTACCCACCAGTCACTATACTCGAAATGGCGTGTTGTAAGTAAAATTGCCAAGGGATTTGAGGCGATTTTTGCACAATGTAAACGAAATTGGCTAAGTGGTGCCAATATAGATGATGTGATGCTGGCTGCTCGGCAGCAATATATTGACAAAAATGGCACCAAAAATCCTTTCAATACCCATGCGGAAGCGTTTTGGAGGGTAATCCGAGACAATGAAAAATGGAAGGAACAAACATCCTTTCATCAGTTCGCCATTGGAATAAATGCATCCAAACGCTTCAAATCCTCCACATCCACACACTCACAGTCTTCTGATGCAAATGTTGGATTCGACATTAATGAGGAGCCGGAGGCTGACGTTCTTCCGATTGGTCGTGATCAAGCCAAGAGGAAGATGAAGGGAGGTAGTTCTGGCACGAATAGTAGCACAGAATTGCAACAATTGAACGAGCAAGTCGCCACTTTGCAGACTTTACATGAAGAGAAAGTCAAAACCAAGTTGATGGATATTGTGACGAGAAACATATCCGATCTACGAGGGTTCGAGTATCAAATTGCACTTCAAGCGAAGAAGGATGCGGCTAGGAAATTGGGTTACACGTTCGACGATGAGTAGATTAGTTGTTTGTGTTTTATTTTGTGTCTTTGTTTAACTTTTAAATTGTTAGTTGTTTGTGTTTTTTATTTTTAATGAAATGTTTTAATTTTAAGTAAAAAAACGAATTCTGTTTGTACAAGGACTAAAGTTGTAATTTCTCAATTTAATTTGGTTGACAGTTCCTTGGCCATTGGCCACCACTCCCTACAAAATGGCCAAAACCTGACAATCATTGTCTGGCCCACAAAAACCCCTTGGCCATTGGCCACCACTCCCTGCAGCCTTAGTCGCATGTGACAATTACTTTTTGGTTGATTGGGTCCTCCTATCCTTCTCCTCCCCTATTGAGAGAGAAGTAATTTGACAAGATGTTTTTTAATATATAAAATAGCAACAGGTTTTTAATATATATATTTTGCTGAAACAAATTGCTGGAACAATTATTATATGTACTCACGCACACAAGGCAATCCACCACCATGTTACATGGTTCCATGCTCCATCATGCGTATGAAATATATATATATATATATATATATATATATATATATATATATATATATATATATATATATATATATATATATATATATATATATTTGTATAATTTAGCTAACATTATTTATTCCATATTTCAAGAAATAATTCATCAAATAATTTACCACTTGCAAATATGATAGACTAATTTATCATTTATTAAAAAGTTGTACACATTTCAAAAAAATAATTCTATCTTCTTTTGTAACTTGCAATTTTAAAAACTATATCATCCATTATAAATACTACTCATTTACAAAGATTAAAATCATCAACTTATAAATTCCAATTGCTACTCTTTCACTATCACTTTTATCTATATGTTGAAAAAATTTCAAGTATATTAATCTTGTTATAATATACTTAATCCCCATATAATGACGAGTTTTCATCCAAACGAAGCAACCGAAGCTGTCGACGGCACATCAACATTTTACACGAACATGGTATGATGCTTATGTTTATTACTGAACATTTTATTTTGTTATATAATATCGTATAATGTAGCCACATATTAATAATAAGTTCATATTTAGGTGTTTAAATCTTGCCAAGAGTTGATAGATTGGAGTAAAAAAATAGGACGTTATCTTGGCTATATTATTATTATCAAACAAAGAAATATAAGGGCTAGCGGGCTCTTAACAAAAGTTTTACTTATATGTAATTTATAATAACTATATTATATTACTAAACCTATGATTGATTGATTTATAATGTAGCAGACGTAGCGGGGGAGATGTATATACTTTGCCTAAAAATATATATAAATCTCTTACACAACCATCCCATCGGGTGGTAAATGCTTTTGACATGTCCCTGTATCTGCTTTTCCTTTTCCACAATTCCGATAAAACCAATTAAAATTTCCTTTTTCTTTTTCTTTTTGTTGTACTATGCAGCCCAAAATTAAAAATCCAGCCCACGTGACCGGATAAAAAAGAAGTAGGAATTAAGTTCACTTCGTTGAAATTGAACTTGAAAACCATATTCTCGGTTGAAATGGAACCAGAAACACATGTTGCTTTTGACGTGGCCATATATGAGAGGAAGAGCCAACTCTATGCACCATCTCATTTCTTGGAGTATCACGTGGCAGACTTCATATTCATTTCAAATTAAAAATCGGACAAATAGAGTTGTACGAATTTCAATTTAATATAGCCTCTGCTTTTGACGTGTCACAAGGATATTGCGGTTCCTATTCGTAAGTCTAATCAACATTATTTAATAACTTTCCACCGATATAAACGAACAAAACATATAACAATGTATTCAAACAAAACGTTAAAAAATAGAAAAAGAAAACACTAAATTACAACGTTAAATGATATCAACGAATAAAACGTTAAAAAAATATATTAGAAAACGTATTCGAACTAAACGTCAAAAATTTGGAATAATATTTAAATAATAAATAACAAAATAAGTATTTATATTAAATAAAAACAATTAATACTAGTTATAAAATTACATAAAAACAAAATAATTAAAAAATATCATAATTAGTATATATATATATATATATATATATATATATATATATATATATATATATATATATATATATATAATGAAACCCAAATTGATGGGACATCATAAATTAATGATGAATGATTTTTTTTACCAATACCCATACCCAAATTGGACGTGTCTAAATTATGCATCCATGTCCCACACCTTTTTGAACAGTGAATATGACTTTGGCGTGTTGCAGTCGAGTAAAGAGCATGTCGTACATGTTGTAGCTTGTAGCAACCGGACAAAAGAAAAAGGTTTGACAGCTAGAAGTTGTACTTTTGATTATTTAATCTTTTCTATTTGCTGTGACAATGGATAACCCGGACAAAAGTGTTAGCATTGGCTTTTTAGTCTTTTTGTATGTGTGTTAGTTAAGGCTGAAGGGTGTGTAGAACACCCATAACAACCCAAAACTCCTGTCATGTCATCGTCACGTCACAAAGACTTTCAAGACTTCCACTAGGGGTGTGCAAGACTCTCATGACTACCATTTTAATTTCCACATCACATTTTTATTTTCCATTTTTTTAATTAAGACCGGACATTAAATTAAATTTAAATAAAAAAATTATATTAATTAAAACCATAATATTAAAATAAAAAAACATTACATTAAATTAAAAAAGACATAAAAAAATTAAACATCTCCTAAATTAATTTAAAATAAAAAGCATTTCCTAGTCGTCGTCGTCGTCGTGTGCGTCGTTGCGAGTCGCGTACACGTACTCCGTCAAATCGTGTCGGAGATTGGCATTCATTTCCGCATTGTGTATTTCTAGTACACGAGTAAAGTATGTCTCGCTACCGGGAACAAATTGTGTCGGCTCCTGTGTCATATGATGAGGTTGATAGATGCAAATATTCCGACATTTTTCTTCAATTATCATATTGTGTAATATGATAACACCGTACATTACTTTGCGTATGTTGTCGAGGTGCCATGCTCGTGACGGGTTTTGCACTATAGTTCATCTCTTTTTTAGGACACCGAATGCACGTTCCACATCTTTTCGTGCGGACTCTTGACCTTGCGTGAATAGTACCCGTTTCTCGTCAATCGGGTGTTGGTACGCTTTTACAAATGTGGAATAATTTGGATATATACCGTCGGTGAGTAAATACCCACGTGGGTATTCGGAGTCGTTCACTTTAAACGGAACGTCGGCCGATTTGCCTAGTAGGATATCGTTGAATATCGGCGATGAATCTAGAACGTTTAGGTCGTTGTTCGCCCCCGGAACCCCGAATTACGCATGCCAAATCCATAAATCTTGTGACGCCACCGCTTCTAGTATTAGGGAAGGTGTGCCGTGATGACCCCCGGTGTATTGTCCTTTCCACACGTTTGGACAATTTGCCCAATCCCAATGCGTACAATCTATGCTCCCGAGCATACCCGGTAGACCATGTGACAGATGATGTGCCGCATATAGTTCTTCAACATCGTTTCGTGTAGGTTTTCGCAAATAAATAGGACCGTATAACTCATAAATATATTCACAAAAAGCATACATACTTTGCCTAGCGGTTTTTGCCGACATCCGCAAATATTCGTCCACGGCGTCAAAAGTGTCTCCATAACCCAAAAGACGAAGAGCAGCTCCATATTTTTGGTGTGGCGTAAAACCCCTTTTGCCTCGTCCATCGTATCGCAATTGGGAAAGTTCGTAGTTGGCTTCCAAATCGTGCACGATCCGTAGAAACATCGATCGGGTCAAACGAAACCGGCTTTTGAAATCCTTGTCGTCATACACACAATCTTCGGAAAAATAGTCGCGAATAAATTTTTCGTGTCCTTCTTCGCGGTTTCTATTTTTCGCCGCTAATCGCCGTCTTTTTTCCGGAGTTTCTGCTCGGTTCACGTAAATAGACGCGACTTCCATCATTGCCGTGAATACCAAATCATCACCCGAGTCTTCAGAATCCGAATGGAAATCCATAGAAAACTGAAAGGTATATATATATATATATATATATATATATATATATATATATATATATATATATATATATATATATATATATATATATATATATATATATATATATAGAGTTAGTATTAAATGAAAATAGCAATTACTGTACAAATGTAAGACATAATATAGTCCTTTAGATTCAATAAATGAATGGCTGAGATCAAAATGGTAGTTTTGTAAATAAATCAAAAAATTGAACGCGGGTGTTTTAAAAGATATCGTTGAAGGGCAAAAGCGTCAAAATGAAAAACACATTCAAAAAGGTAATATGGCAGGTATCACGGGACACGATCATATCAAATCGCAACTTACACAGAGAATCACACTCCTCAAACCCCAAAATCGCCGATCATTGCTTAAACCACCATATTCTCTCAAATTAGGGTAAACTCGCATAAGAAATCCTTCAAAGAGACGAAATTAGGGTGCAGTCGCATACGAATTCCTTCAAATAGACGAGTATTTCGAACGCAAATATGTCAAAAAGAAGAAGTAGCTACCGATTAAAGAAGAATACACAATTCAAGTTCAAAAACACTGTCGAAAACCCAATTACAGATGAGGATTTCGATGATGACTTTGTTGAACCATTTCCAGGTAATGTTTTCTATTACTAATTGTTTCACTAACAAAGTTCTACTTATAATTAACCTCATTCTCTGAGAAAAATGAAAACTAGGGTTTATGATTATGAGTAATGTCGTAAGTTTATTCTAATGAAATTGAAAAGGAATGTGTCATTCTCATAGAATATACGTGATTATTTAACAGGGGGTTGTAATGAATGTACCATTCTCATAGAATTTACCATTCTCATAGAATTTGACATTCTCATAGAATTTGTCATTCACAAAGTATAATACGGTAAGTATTTTATAATGAGTAATGCAATTAATTTGTGTATTCTCATGGAAAAAAATGTAAAAAAATGTATTGCCTGAGATGAACAGTATCTGCGAATCAATCGTATGCTAATGTACCAATTTGAAAACCCATAATTCTCATAGAATACGAGTAAATTCATAAGAAAAAGTTATTATATTCTCTGAGCATGCAAAACATTGTATGTACTAATTTTAAAAAACCTGTAATCTAATAGAATGTTACCTTGTATGTAGTAGTTCTAAAAAAGATATTATATTCTCTGAGTATGTGACATTGTTTGTGTTTGAAAATATGGATATTCACTGAGAATGTGAATATCCATATTTTATACACATAATCTACACATAATTCTCAAAGATTTAAATTAGATTCTCAGAGAATGTGATTGACATTACATATGTTACAGTGGTTGCGTCTTGCATGCTCAGAGAATATAATAACTTTTTCTTATGAATATACTCGTATTCTATGAGAATGTGATTGACATTACATATGTTACAGTGGTTGTGTCTTGCATGCTCAGAGAATAAACTACACATAATTCTCATAAACTACCACATAATGATTCACAGTTCTATTATCTGAGAATATTAAACTTAATGTCTTGCATGCTCAGAGAATGTGATTGACATTACATATGTTACAGTGGTTGTGTCTTGCATGCTCAGAGAATGTGATTGACATTACATATGTTACAGTGGTTGTGTCTTGCATGCTCAGAGAATAAACTACACATAATTCTCATAAACTACCACATAATGATTCACAGTTCTATTATCTGAGAATATTAAACTTAATGTGTGAGAATAATTCTCCGAGCATGTATAACACATATTGTTTGACATTGTAACCTAAATTCTGTTACCTTACTTGCAGGAAAACAAGCATCATCAACAGAGAATAAAAGTGTCAAAATTCAAAAACAACCAAAAGTTATTGACATTTCTAGTTCAAAGCCCAAAAGGAAGAAGGAAACAAAACACAAGAAATCAAAGGATAAGGGGAAAAAGATTTTGAAAGATAAAGACAAAGGTTGCAAAAAAAGAAAAAGTGAGGAACATAAAGACATGAAAGATAAACGAAGGAAGAAAAAGAAGATAGAAGAAGATGAAGATTCGGACAAAGAATTAGAAAGAAATTATAAAAAACTGAAAACAAGAATGACACCCTTGAAATTTTCAACAGCTGTAAAGTCTTTGTCTACAATGCAAAAGGAGGCTGTCAAAAGAATGGGTCTAGGTAGTTTATTAGAAATAGACATAGGAGAGTTACCACCAATTTTGACATACTACCTATTAGACAACTATGACCCGTCATCAAATAGACTTGTGTTGGAGAATGGGGCACTAGAAATTACAAAAGACCTAGTATATGACATTCTTGGAGTTGCAAAAGAAGGTGTGGATTTGAACACATTACCATCTTGTGACCCACAAGATAAGCTGTTCACGGACTGGAAAGCACAATTTCCTGAAAAACGATACTCAAACACAGCATATCTTGACTTGATTACAGGAACAAACATAGATAATCAATTATTCCGTTTGAACTTCTTATGTTTGTTTATCAACACATTTGTGGAGTCGATGTTGATGGGTACAAGCCTTATCAAACCACTGGAGAAAATAGTGTTACTGGACGACTATTCAAAAATTGATTGGTGCGAGTACATAATGCAAAGCTTGAGATCAAGAAAAGAAGTTTGGAAAAAGGATGATCCGAACTCCTACTACACAGGACCAATCAATGTTATTTTGGTATACCACATTCTGTCTTATTTAAAATAAAAAAAATGAAACAAAAGAATACATTGAGAATGTACTGTATATAAACATTTAAATTATATTTATTATTTATAATATAAAATTAACATTTTCCTTAATCTGTATTGCAGATGACATATGTGTTTTCCATAAACACATCAGGAATTGTTATGTTGAGAAAAAGAACACCATTCATTTCTCAGGTGACGACGTACAAGTTAAAAGAAATCCAGAAATATGAGTTGAAAAACAACAAACTGGGAAAGGGTCAACTCATTCAAAGAGAATCGAATGATGAGAGCACAGATGAAACAAATGAAGAATATCAGGATGAAGAGGTAAAGTAAATATGTATGTACATGTATGCTCAGAGAATGTACTTACATCAAAATACAATAAACATATAAAATTTAAAGAATTGTCATAGAATATAATAAAAAAGTCGAATATATGAGGTCATTCTCTGAGCATAGTTGTACATAAATGTTAAATAATCTGATAATCTGATATTATTATTAAACAAACACTCATTCTCTGAGCAAACAGTCATTCTCATATAATATTACTGAACAAACAGTTATTCTATGAGCATAATTGTACATAATTGTATACAATCATTGTTATATAATCTGATATAATTTTATTAATTTCAATAATTTTAATTATTTCAACATGTTTGATTTTTGTACACACAGGGATTTCTTGCAGTAATTGGGAATTCGTACATTAACATATTGAATGAGAAGCACAGTATGGAGAAGATAATAACACATGGACTGTTGAAGTTTCCCAACAGCCAACAATTAAAAGATTGGAAAAGGAAGATAAGAAAAGAGTTCAAAATAGAAGAGATGGAAGAAAATTCTGATAAGAATGAAGACAATGTCTCAGAGTCTGATGATCAAGATGAGATTGATGGGATGGGCAAGGGTAAGGAACTTGTATTGGTTGATGAACCAGCCATTCTAAACCAGGTGTCACCAGAAATGAAAGTGAGAGATGAGGAGTTTGATGATCAAGATGCTTACACAACTCCAGTTACCAAAAAGAATGAAGGGTGGGACAATTCAGAAAACTTATCAGCCACCCAATTCTTCAACCAACCAGGAGTGATGGAGGAGGTTGCAAATCTAATGGCAAAGGCAACAGGAACAACAACTGAAGAAACAGTCCCTGAAAAAATTGAAAATAAAAATGCTAATGTGCCTTCCAAAAAAGGAGATGATGTGATGAAAGGAGCTAAAAAACAAAAAGGGGAAACACAACCACTTGGAAAAAGTAAGCGTATGCAAAAACCGGCACCTGCTTTGTGCTCCCCTTACGTAGAAAGATTAACCTCATGCGACAAGGTGAAGGCAGAAGAGTTAAACTTGTACAAAGCAATTTTATCATCAAACAAAGATGAAGAGTAAGATACATAGCTTTCATTTATATACATGTACATTCACATGATTTCAAACCAATAACAAATCTGTTTCATGTATACAGCGATTTCATTTGGGAGATGGATGATGTGGAACAACTAACACTTGGGCATGCATCATATTTTCAAGTTGATGTGCCCATACATTGGGCAATTATTGATTGTTGGGCTGCATATCTAAACATCCTAGAAAAATTCAAATCTGCAGAGGCACCTGCACGTTTGTTCTTTCACACTCATATGATGGTAAGTAGTCAAATTATTTTCCAAAGTTTAAGCCGTATTACACCAAAATAAGAACATTTAATTCTTTGAGAGTTGTGAACCTTTTATACATTCTCTGAGAATGAGTTGTTGATTGTCATTCTCAGAGAATACGTGTTGCTAAATGGGTAAATACTCATATATGACATATATTTTGCAGTCTGACATGCTCTTAAATGAAACTAACCTTGAGTTTAATCGGTTGGGAGACTTCATGGAAATGATGAACATGTACATCCCACATTGGGAAGTGAAAGCCAATTTGATAGATGTTGCATTGGTAAGAAAAACAAATCTGGATATATTTAGTATCTATTGATAAATTTCAAAAAAATAATCTCTTAAACATATGGTTTTGCAGGTTATTTTTCCAATCATTGATGGTGACAAATACTACATGCTATGTTTTGACTTAAAAGAAGGCAACTCTAAAATTATTGATCATATCAAGAGGAAAGGAACAATTGAGAGAATCTATGGGCCCAGACCTAGAATAGTGGTATGTTTTCAATATTATATTCATTCTCGTTTAAGTTTAAAAATTGATAACATGATTAAATTTAAATGCAGCAAAAATTTTTCTGTCACTGGTTAGCAAGTGTGTCCCACCCTCAACATATAAAATTAATGGAAGATGAACCTTCAATAATGAAAATGGAGTGGCAAGTGAATGAACCAAGACCAGATTGTGGTATTTATCTGATGAGACACATGGAAAGCTACAGAGGAGAGGTAGCAGGAAAATGGAAAACAGAACTGACTGGCAAACAAAGGAACAACGCAAGCTACATAGGAAGATTAAGGTACAGATACATGTATAATCTGTTGACATCTGACTACAACTTGTACAGGGATGATGTTTTAACAATTGCATCCGAATATGCCAAAATGGATGTGTATAAAAAAGCAAAACTGCTTGACCAAAAAAAGGTTTCGAGAAAAAAGAAAGTGTCTGATGAAGAATCCAAAGCTGCAAAAAAGGCAAAAGGAAAGAAGAAAATGGGATAGGATGAGGAGGTAGTTAAGAGAATGGTTTTTGAGTCTATAAAACAATTGGTTCAAATTAGTTTGGATTATTGTAGGAAGTTAAGACAATGTGTTTTACTGGTTAATTGTGGGTCTACAGAACAATTAGTTTTGATTTTGAATTCTGCATGTTTATATTAAATGGGTTTATTGGATGTTTCAAATTTTGTATCTGCATAATGTAATTCAAAAAGCATTTCAACATCCGTATTCTCATAGAATGGCAGGAAAGCATATTAATTGCTAGAACTGTCATCTTCAAAAACTAAAACAAATTCGTATTCTATGAGAATGGCAGGACACAGATTACTTGTTGTTACTGTCATCTGTTATCAATAATTCATAAAACAGTTGTACGCCAATTCTAAGAGAATATGATATAATAAAGTTACATTCATTCTTAGAGAATAGGGAAGAACAGTGCTTAACAGACACAATATATTTGAAAATACATTATGTATTCTCTAAGAATGAATAATAAAAATTCACGCATTTGACAAATACATAACATATAATGTACCATATTTACAAAATAACTTATATGCAAACAATAAGAATTTTGAGAACATTTTACAAGAAAACAAATTATGAATAAAACAAGTAAAAAAAATCGTATACAACCCCATCCACACAAACATGCAGCTTTTGATAAAGTAAACAGTGGAGTGGTGAGCAGAAGAAGCAAAATAATTGAACACGACAATGAATGAAAAGACTACACTATATCCATTTAAAAAAATATATATATACAATATAATTCACAGGAAACACAAACTATATTTTGGCTATAAAAGGAAGCAAGTTTATTCCAGTTTAACACACATCCCACAATCAAACACAAAATGACACTAACCATAAGTGATCGTGTTGAAGTGAAAGGGAAGGACGCTGGCCTAATTGGCTCCTTCTATGCAGCTAGAATTCTGTCGATCTCCTATGGAAGATACGAAGTTCAGTACGAGACACTAGTGAAAGACGACGGGACACCATTGGTTGAAGTCATCCCTAAAAAGAGAATCAGACCATACCCACCGGAGGTGGTGGCTGAATTCAATTTAGGGGAAATTGTTGACGCATGGTACCATGAAGGATGGTGGGTTGGAAGGTACATCCGCCAAGAAAATGATCGGTATATAATACAGTTTGACCGAGGGAATGAGCTGTATTCATTCCCTCGAAACAAACTCAGGCTTCACCAGGAATGTACTTTTGATGAACTCATGACCCAATGGATGTACTACAAACGTTGAATGTGTAACATCCAAATAAATTATCTTTGGTTCTGTTTTATTTTGGTATTATTAATGAATGGATGAATGTTAATTACTGTATTATCACATAAAGAATACTATGTTCAGCACAATGCAAAAAACATGACATTCTCTAAGAATTACAGGAACAAAAATTCTCTAAGAATAGGCAGAAAAAAAATATAACAGGAAAATGCGTATTCCCTGATAACAACATTAAAGGGAAAAAATATGAATTCTTGAAGAATGTGTTAAACCCAAAAACTCTAATATCTCCTGAGAATTCTCTGAGAATTGATTTACAAGATATAAGAATTCAAAATATAAAACTAAACAAAATAGTAATATACAAAATATAAACCCCAAAATTCAAATACTAAACATTTTTTCTACTTGACATCTTTTGGTTTATCAGGACAATTCCTTTTGTCATGGTGAACCATTTTTTTGCAACAATTACACAATCTTTTTGGTTTTGAAGCTGCTTCACTCAAAATTTCGGCTTTACTCTTGAGTCTTTTACCTCTAGAACCAGATCCTTTATTTCTAATATCTGAAGGATTTTCAATTACTACTTCATCAGGAAGTGAAACACCTAAAATCATCTCATACTCCGATTTCCTGCTCACATCCCCTATATTAGATACACTATCACAAAATGTTGCTTTAAGTTTTTTTTGTTCTTCGAGGTATTCCTGTAACTTCACAGAATCTTTACTTAATACAGACACACAATGATCAACCATGGAAAATATGTCAATCGCTTTCCTGTCAACATCTCCATCGGTGTGTGAAGTTTTGAACCGCCGCCTCAATAATTCTGCAGGAATAATATCTTTGCACCAACGCCTAGCTATATATTGATCGGGAATTTCTTCATATTCACAAAACTTCATAACACAAAAGATGTGCCTGCATAACAATCCATATTGTTGAAACTTCATACACTCACATGACAGAAATTGATCCTTTTTTATATGCTTCACCTAACAATAATCGATCAAAAAAACAGTTAGACAAACATGAAAATGACAAATTCAAATCATATGAAAAAAATATAAGTTGTCATACCTTATATGAAGAATCATTATACAAAGAATCGTAATGATATTCTTCAACAGTTTGATTGTCATCTTCATTTAACACTTTCTTTAAAGTGACATTCTTCTTCTTCTCAAGGACATCATAATTCTCAACATCTTCATCTAAGTTGAAGCTTCTAATCAAACAAGTATTCTGAGATTGACACAACTCCTCCTGGACTTGGTAAAACACTTTCCTTGTATAAACTTTTGCAGCATGCCTTTCATAGGGGAGACATGTCAACATTCTTGGATACTTTGAAGAAGTATTAAAATCAGCCAAGTTCTGGTTATGCCTTTGTCTCTCCATTAAAGAATCAAATGTCATCATAAAATTAAGAAGATATGACCCGGAAAGTGTAGAATTTTGAAAAGACCAATTTTGACTTTCAGAAAATGAGGTTGTCCTCATTAACCCAGACATAGGAACATCCCTAAAGAATGCTGGTATCCAACACCTACGCATACCGTACATCTTCTTTAACCACTTGTTGTCAGATAGTTTAAACTCATTAATCATGGCCTGCCATCCATCTTCAAATTCTGAAGCATGTAACTTAGAATTCCAAATCAAAGAATTAAATCGATCCTTGAACTGTTTGTTATTAAAAACTTCTGCAGGGACCTGTAAAGAATTTAAAATATAAACGTAGTTATTTCAATTAAAACATATAACATGTAAAACATTCTCTGAGAATGAATCAGACAGATAAAAGTTAACTTGTCATTCTCAGAGAATAGCAACTCATATGCTAACAATAAAAATCCCCTGTAAACACAAAACCAAATTTACTTTTTACAAAAATTCTTTGAGAATGACATGAAAGTTCAAAAACCATTCTCAGAGAATGGGTCATCATATGCTAAAAATAAAAACCCCCTGTAAACACAAAACCAAAATTACTTTTTACAAAATTCTTTGAGAATGACATGAAAGTTCAAAAAACATTCTCAGAGAATGGGTCATCATATGCTAAAAATAAAAACCCCCTGTAAACACAAAACCAAAATTACTTTTTACAAAATTCTTTGAGAATGACATGAAAAAAATATTAACAAAACCTCACCTTATATCCCAACTTTGTAGTTATATGCCACATACATAACCGATGATGCGACTCAGGAAAAACTTGTTCAATTGCTTTTTTCATAGCTGGATCTTGATCAGATAACAAAATGCTTGGATGTTTAGAAAACGATTTTCTGAAACATGTAAGTAACCATACATACGAATCCGTGTCCTCCCTACTAAGCAACCCCGCACCAAATGTCACACACTTTTTATGATTGTCTAACCCTGTGAATGGTACGAATACCATATGGTACCTATAAACAATAAAATAACAAATCAGCACCACAATATTCAATATAATTTTCACAAAGAATTATATAAATTACAATATCAAATCAGAAAATAAAAGAACACAATAACACACCAAAAAAGCTAACCTGTTTGTATCAAAAGTTGCATCAAATGAGACTACATCACCAAACTCCCGATAGTTGTATTTTGCAGTCTCATCAGCCCAAAACAATGCATTCAATTGCTTGTCTTCAACCCTAAATTCAAATGAAAAGTTTGGAGAATATTTTACTCTATCCTCCATCAAATTCACAATCATTTGAGAATCACTACCCGCAATGAAACAATTAAGGTTGCGCATGTAATTCTTGTAATCAATAGCCAAACCACCACGACTTGAACACCCACCTTGTATGCCAGTCATTAATCTATATGTCTTACCTCCTCCAACATTCTGTTTTGTCATGTTATAAACATAACTTTTCTGTGAAAAATCCAGTTCTCTACTAGCCCGTGATAGATGCATATTTGCTTTACTAATCAATCTATGGTTATGACTCTCCACAAACTGATACACATAGTAGCCTTTACCACCTGGTATAATCTTAAAAACAATATGTGCCTTACATTCAGTTCTATGTAAATCCTTTCGTCTTTTAGTTTTCCTGAATTGAACATCAATTGTATCCACATTGCCGGTGTTTGGTTTCCCTTCCCGATTACATAATAAATGTCGAGAAGTAACCACATCATGATTAGTCTTCTTAAGAGAACCTTTCCTTATATCAAAACCTCCTTGGAATGCATATTCTTTATACATTGCAACAGCAGCATCTAATGAAGGATATTGAATTCCTTTTTTTGGCTTGATATGATCATCGGTTCTTGGTATCCAATATGGTGTCCCACCAGGGGATACAAAATCATTACTAAACACAGATTCTTCTTCATCTGAAACTTTAAAACCAAAACAAAAAATGCATTACAAATGAATCATTCTCAGAGAATACCAACATAAAAAATTCGCCTGTACCATATTACACAACATTCAAAAATTACTGCATTCATGTGTTAATATTTTCCTAATTCATATTAATCAACATGCAAACCTAATTAATATTAATTAGATACATTCATGTTACTTTTTGCTAAAATTTGTTCATTCTCAGGGAATAACAACCATCATACACACCCTGTACATAATGAACGATCCATGTGTTACTGTTTGTTAAAAATCTAATTCGTATTAATAAACCTTCAAAATTAATTGCATTTTAACATACCAAATATACGAGAATGTTCTCCTGTGTCAAAATCCCCTGTACCATATATGGAATAATTGTCACCGTCCTCTGTATGTTCAATATTTACATATGGTGCACTCCTACTAGTTTCACCATGATCCATCTGTTTATCGAATAAAGATAAAATAAAATTTTTAGCTGTAAAATCTTTACCACACAATAAATGTATAAAAAACAAATTTCATACAACACTCATGCGTAAAACAAAAAGATATAAAATTCCATTATTCTCTAAGAATAACAACCACTAGGAAAATACAAATCAAAACATCATTCTCCTTATTACATTTTTTCAATCCCAGTTATTCTTAACCAATACCTATGAAACTAAAAGGTTCCAAAAGGGCAATTCCTACTATCATGATCAGTTAACATTTTACAAATTTTGCAAAACCTCTTATTATAATTGCTAAAGTCTTCCATCTTGTAAACATCATCATCAAAATACAAGTCCCTTGACAATTCCAAACCTACAATCATCAAAACGCATACACCTATCCAAATAGCCATATTCTCCTGAAAAACAAATTTTGATTAAATACAAAATTAGATATTACTCTTGCGATGTCAAAAAACTACTAAACAAGTCCCATATTCTCTTAGAATACATCTTAACTAACAAAAAGTAACACCATTCTCCTAGAATGATGTACATATCCACTGGCGTCCACACACAGTTAACAACGACACAAGCACATTCTCTAAGAATACACTTTAATAAAGAAAAAAACATTCGAAACTTCAAAAATTTATCTCCGATCAAAAATTAACACTGATTACATACAATAACAACATAATTGATTAGATAATCTCAATCGAAACTTCGAATGTCAATTAATTATCACAATCGCAGAACATAATTATCGAAATCACTATTAACGTTAACGAAAACAATACCTGGGACGAATTCCAATCCAATCTCTACGAAAACTTCACCAATTATCGATAATGTATGATCGCTCTTTACGATAACCACAACATCGGTATTTATCAACGAAGTATCCGATTCTAATTTCAATTTTGATAAGGATTCGATTGTTTTAGAATTGATTCTGTTATGAAATTTTATTTGATTCCAATCTGATAATCAGTTACCATTTACACGTAACCTATTAATTGCAGTTATTTTTATTTAATTGCGAAATTCCATGCCACGTTAAATTACCGATCGTGTCCTTGATGAACGAAGGAATCTGATCGTGTCCTACGATCGCACGATATATAGAATCCGCATTTGAACCTGCATCTATATATATATATATATATATATATATATATATATTGTGATATGTGTTGTGTGTGATATGTGTTTGAAAGATATATGTATATATATAGTGAAATTTTAAAAAAAAAATTGATTTTTTTTTAATTATGTCAACGGCTACTAAAACGGTCGAATTTTTGAATTTAAGCCGTCTTCAAACATTCACAGCACGACGACGAGGGGACGCAGGCCATCGAGGACGCGGGGGGGGGGGGGGGGGGGGGGGGCGTGCGGCGTACCCCTCGGCCTAATAGTTGTTAGTTAGTTAGAGGTTGTTATTCTCCTTTGTGTTGTATATATTTCCTGATTTTGATTTTGTGTAGTTAGTAGTTCAATAACAATAATTGTGAAGCTTCTAGTCGTCTTCCTCATCTCAAATGTTTCAATTCGTAAATCGCTAACATGGTATCAGACTTTTCCGATCATCATCTTCTTCAATTCCTCTTGTAATTTCTTCGTTTGATTCGCCATGGCCACTCCTAATCATGATGCTACTGATTCTAATATCACAAATCTTAGCCCTTACTTCATTGGTTCTTCTGATACTCCTAATTCCATTCTCGTTTCTACTCCTTTTAATGGAATTGCTTTTACTTCATGGAAACGATCCATGATAATCTCATTATCTGCTAAGAACAAGCTTGGATTTGTTGATGGATCCATTTCTAAGCCTGATCTAGCTTCATCCAATTACCAAAACTGGTTTCGATCCAACTCAATGGACATCAGCTGGCTTCTTAACTCTCTCTCAAAGCATATTGCAGATAGCGTTTTATTTCTCGAAACTGCGTCTGAGATCTGGTCCGAATTAATCCAACGGTATGAACAATCCACTAGTGCTTTTCTCTATCAAGTTCAACAACAACTTTTCTCTATCTCTCAAGGATCAGACGACTTCTCAACCTATTTCTCCAAATTGTCAAAAATTTGGGATGAAATCAAGCTTCTACAAGACTTACCTCCATGTTCATGTGGTACTACAGCCCGAATTTACAAATTCCTTGATGATCAACGACTTATTCAATTATTAATGGGATTAAATGAGTCTTATAAAGCAGTTCGTGCACAAATCCTCATGATGAAGCCTTTACCATCGGTTTCTACTGCATATTCTATTCTAATTCAAGAAGAACAACAAAGAGGTATCACCAATTCGTCAATTCTCAATACAGATGCGATTGCTATGCATGCATCCTCTACACCTAATACTTGTAAGAATACAATTCTTTGCTCTCACTGTAAGAAAAAAGGTCATACGAAATCCAATTGTTATCGATTAATTGGATTTCCACCTGATTTTAAATTTACTAAGTCCAAACGTGAAGTCTCTAAGTCCACTCGTGAGGAACCTAAGTCTACTGCTCAAAATGTCAACACTACCGTTATTCCAAACATTTCAATGGATCAGTATAATCAACTGATTCAATTACTCAATTCTCAAGGATTGCAATCCTCTTCTGCTTCCGCCAACATGACCATTACCGATGGAGCAATGCACTATGATGGTAAGTTCTCCTTCAAATCGTTTGCATCTAATGTTTATAAATCCTCACTTCTACTTCATGAACATATCTCTTGGATTATTGATTCTGGTGCGACCGACCATATGTGCTCTAATAAATCCTTATTTTCAAATCTTCAAAAATTATCTCAGCCTCACTCGATTGGATTGCCTGATGGTCACGATACTTATGTTGACTTTTACGGTGATGTCAAGCTTCATGACTCTATTACTCGTCATAACGTCTTGTTTATTCCTCGATTCAGATACAATCTCGTTTCCATTACTAAACTCACCTCTCAACTTCGAAACTTTGTTCTTTTCACTGATAGGTATTGCTTTCTGTAGGACCCTTTGTCGAAGAATAATCTGGCATTGGGAACCTTTGGCAGCCGAGTTAACGATCTCTATGTTTTTTATCATCGTTCTATTAGAACAAGTTTATCTTTTAATTGTTCTGCATTTCCAGTTCCTTGTACCTTGAATTCGTTTGCTATTAGTAATAATTCGTCTGTTACTCTTTGGCATAATCGTTTTGGACATGCAACTTTAGATACTCTTCGACAATATTCATTAGTTCCTTCTAATTTTTCTTCCAACACACCTTGTTTAATTTGTTCAAAAGCTCGTCAACATCGTTTACCTTTCACATAAAGTCACACTTCTTCCTCTAATCCTTTTGACTTAATCCATATTGATATATGGGGTCCTTTTAAACACATATCACATGATGGTTACAAGTTCTTCTTAACGATTGTTGATGATCATACTCGACATACATGGGCTCATTTGTTAAAACACAAAAGTGATGCTTTTTCCATTATCAAATGTTTTCATCAATTGATAAAGAATCAATTCTCAAAGTCCATAAAAGTTATACGCAGTGACAATGCCTTTGAATTGGGCTCAAGTCTCGAAGGCAAAGAATTTTATTCTCGTAATGGTATTATTCATCAACGTTCTACTGCTCATACCCCTCAACAAAATGGACTTGTTGAACGAAAACACAAACATATTCTTGAAGTTGCTCGTGCATTATTCTTTCAGTCAGGATTGGGACTTCGATATTGGACCCTTTGCATTCAAACTTCTGTTCACTTGATCAACCGAATGCCAACTAAACTTCTTCACAACAAAACACCGTTTGAATCTCTTTATAATATTCCTCCTGATATATCTCAACTTCGGTCTTTTGGTTGCTTGTGTTTCATTACTTCATCACCTGTTGGTCGTCATAAATTCATGTCTAGATCTCATCCGTGTATTTTTCTAAGATATCCATTTGCTCAAAAAGCGTATCGAGTTCTAAATTTGATTACTGGTCAGCTTGTTGTCACTCGTGATGTTAAGTTTTTTGAAAACATTTTTCCCTTACATGCTTTACATCACCGATCAATCACCTCTGACAATATTTCTTATCTTCCAATTAATTCCACTGATTCATCTTCGAATGAACATACTCTTCCCTCTTCATCCTTCACACCTCCTACTATATCAGTTTCTTCTTCTCTTTTTGAACTTTCTAATCATAATTTTCCTCTTAATGATCATCTTGATATCAATAACCATGCTCAATTCCCTCCGTTAGTTCCTCATAATAATCGTAGATTTGAAAGGATACGACACCCTCCATCACATCTTCATGACTTTATTTGTAATCAAGCCTCGACCAACAATTCTGATTCTAATTGCTTTCACACTATAACTAACATGTGTATTCTTGATTCACTTCCTTCTCAGTGTCCTAATCATACTACACCCTTTTAGTTTGCTTTTAATGTCCTTAATATTCCTTCTGAACCTACATTTTACCATCAAGCCAAAGGACATCCTGAATGGGAAAAAGCCATGGACAATGAACTTATAGCTTTACAGAAAAATCACACTTGGGATATTGTTAAGCTTCCTAAAGGACAAAAAGCAATTGCTTGTCGATGGGTCTTCAAGATAAAACTTCGTGCTGATGGGTCAATAGAACGTTACAAGGCTAGATTAGTTACAAAAGGATTTACACAAAGTCAAGGCATTGATTATCATGAAACTTTTTCACCAGTAGTTAAATTCAACACTATTCGATGTATTATTTCTGTAGCTGTGAAGAATAATTGGCCAATACATCAATTTGATGTTAACAACGCGTTTTTGCATGGAGATCTCTATGAAGACGTATATATGAAACTTCCTCCTTGATTAATTGTTGATTCTCCTTCAATGGTCTGCAAATTAAAGAAATATTTATACGGCTTGAAACAAGCCTCTAGACAATGGTATTCGAAGCTTGTTTCTGCTCTTAATTCCAAAGGTTTTCGACATTCCTCTAATGATTATTCTCTTTTTCTTAAAAGAGACAACTCTACCATTGTCATTATCGCTGTATATGTCGATGACATTTTAGTAACTGGCAACAATTTGACTGAAATCACCAACATCAAGTCTTTCTTGGATAATACCTTTCAAATTAAAGATTTGGGGACAATTGGATATTTTCTTGGACTTGAATTCAAACATATTTCTAATGGAATACTTGTTCATCAGCAGAAGTTTATTCGAGAATTACTTGACTTGCATTCTCTTCATGACTCTGATTCAGTTACTACACCGTTACTAATGAATCATCATAATCTTCATCAATTGGATACACCTTTGACTGATCCAACTCCATTTCGTCAACTCGTTGGAAAGTTAAACTTTCTTACACATACTCGACCAGATCTTTCGTTCACAGTACAACATTTAAGTCAGTTTAATCAAAACCCTACTCAACGACATTATGATGCATCGATACATGTATTAAAATACTTGAAAGGTACCCTTCATCAAGGGTTATTGTTCAACAATAATCCCTCCTTTAAACTAGAAGCCTTTTGCGATTCTTATTGGGCTGCATGTCCTGCCACTAGGAGGTCCGTGAGTGGTTACTTCATTCTACTTGGTGGCACACCTATCTCATGGAAGTCTAAGAAGCAAGTCACTGTTTCCCTTTCATCAGCAGAAGCTGAGTATCGCATCATGCGTCGCGTATGCTCTGAACTCGCGTGGTTAAGTCGAGTGTTTAATGAACTTTCATTGGATCATATTCAGCCAATCCCACTCAAATGCGATAATCTTGCCGCCATACACATTGCTAAAAATCCAGTTTTTCATGAGCGAACAAAACACATAGAATTGGATTGTCACTATGTTCGAGAAAAAGTAAGAAGTGGTTTGATTTCTTTGACACATGTCCCAACTTCTGCTCAATTGGCTGACGTTTTTACAAAACCTTTACCTGGCCCCAAGCATCGTGAAGCTTTATCCAATCTGGGTTTCATTCCTTACCCTCCAGCTTGAGGGGGGGTGTTAGCATGGGCTTTTTAGTATTTTTGTATGTGTCAGTTATGTTAGTTAATAGTTGTTAGTTAGTTAGAGGTTGTTATTCTCCTTTGTGTTGTATATATTTCCTGATTTTGATTTTGTGTAGTTAGTAGTTCAATAACAATAATTGTAAAGCTTCTAGTCGTCTTCCTCATCTCAAATGTTTCAATTCGTAAATCGCTAACAAAAAGAGACAGCGTATAGCAGTTGCATTGTCATCTTCTCGAGTGTTGACGTGTAACACCTAGATACTCTTTATATGTAAATATAATAAAAAGGGTAAATTGGTCATTTTACCTTAGAAGGGTAATTTGGTCTTTTGGACAGAAAAGGATTTGGTTTGTAATAATATTTTGAGTTTTGGACTTAAAATGTTATAAATATAAGTTTTTGTCATAAAATTTGTCAAGTGTGGCAAAAGTTTAAGAAATGAAACTCCAGGGGCTAAACTGAAAATTTTGGAGGTATAAAAAGGAGAGAGCTTCTCCACTTGTGCAGAACTTTGGAGAAGCATCGGGAGAGGGTTTCTTGTACGATCTTTGCAGATTTTCTGGAGTGTCTTTGAAGGTTGAAGCAAGAAAACGAATTGGTGCTTGGAATTGGAAGTTTCAAGTATTTGAGGTAAGTTATTAAGTTCTAACCAAGCTTTTGGTGTGTGTTCTTCAAGCTTGGACTGGAAACTGTAATTTCAGTCGTGAAGTATGTGTTTTAATAGTTTAATATTTCCAATAAGTCATGAGTTAAGAACATAACTCAAGAATATGGAAGTAGGTTGCTATTGTTAAGGAATTGAGATTTTGATCAAGAACCCTAGATTATGAGTTCCTATGATCAAACCGATTCCAATGGTTTATAATGAGTTCTAGATATTATGTTGATTAAAATAAATCAGTAGAAGCAATTATAACTTGGTAATTTTGATTTTGGACCAAAATTGTGACAAACGGGAAATTCTTGAAATGGATTGGAATCACCAATTCCATTGCTTAAAACTTGAGGTAAACGAATGGTTTTGGTCCTGGAACAATTCCCAGTGATTAATTCGTGTATTAAGGGCTTAATAAGAGAATATGGAAATTTGTAGCATAAAAACCGGACAAGGAAATCTACTCAGCAGCAGATCGCGTCGCGATCCTGCGCCTGCAGAAAATGGAACAAATGTCTCCTGCCCTCTGTTATGGTTTGGTCCAATTTTGGGACTTGATGTTAGGCTTGTCCGTTTGACCTCAAATTTTGAACACATGTCTAACATGGTGTGAAACTTCATAGAAAATTGTCGGAATATGTATACGACCTCTCGAAAGTACTGTAGTAGAATACGCGTATTTCGGGAAGTGTATTAAATTTTTATAACGATGGTTATTGCTCAGAAATGATTGGAAATGGTGTTATATTAGACTCTTATGCATTAGAGTCAATTAAAGTGATTGTTAACCTATAATCATTGTGTATACAAATGAATATATAGGTACGGGACAAATTGTCGTAGCAAGTACAAAGAGGCAAGAACCAACAGGAACTAGTTGTAGCGATCATCAAGGTGAGTAATCTCACTTATATCCGATGTGATATGTGCTGGTTGAACAGTTGCAGATGGAAACAGTTTTGGGGACGAATTTGACAGATTTTATGATGAATTAAAACGACAATACCAGATAAGCCGTGAGTCTGCTATAGACAAGAACGGAGCTGTGAGTCAACAATACAACAATACCAGATAAGCTGTGAGTCTGCGATAGACAAGAACGGAGCTGTGAGTCAAACTTTAAAAAGGCAATACCGGATAAGCCGTGAGTCATTGAGATGGAAAGAACGGAGCTGTGAGTCTAGGCAAAAGCAGGACAAACCCGTGAGCCAGATGCGATCATATGTTATGAGATAATGCATATTTGATTTGTATAGAGATTTTATTCTTATACATATTGTTGCAGATTTGATTACTCATTGGGCTTTATAGCTCACAGTGTTTATTTGATATATCCCTGCAGGTGAGCGAGATCCCGCTAAAGGGAAAGATAAAGTCCGTGACTAAGGACTTAGTAATGTGAAGTAGCAGCCCGGCTCGAAGGATGTATAATATTAATATAATGTAATCCTTGATACACTTGTTCCTGCTTATATTAACTAATACCCTATACTTATGGTTTGGATTGTAAAATATATGTTTGAAATAAAAAAAAATTTATGGGGTGTTTTGTTAATAAGCATGGTGTTACAAGTTGGTATCAGAGCCGTGGTTTAAATGAACTAGGTGTCTTTAGATTAGATTCCTGGACTTAAACCTTGAGAGATATTAGACATGATGGACCGTTAGACGTATATAAGTTTGTTATTATATATGTAATCTAACTGTTTGCTGAATTTTCAAGTATGAGAAATACAAGAAGTAATCCTACTGGTATAAATTCGGGGCGTGGAACATCAAGGAGTGGACTAGCCCAAGGCTCATATGGACGAAGAGCAAGGGAACCAGTGAGGGAACCAGTGGAGGAAAATCCACCGAATATACGGGATATTGTGGCGGAAGTGGTTAGGGAAATGATGCCTACGTTGGTGCATAACCAGAGTGAAGAAGCTGCGAAAAGAACTCATGATAGGCAGCCCGAAAATGAAAGTCAGGGAGAAAGCCATGCCCGTACAGAAAAAGAAAAATAAGGCGTGGAAGCTTCTGAAAAGAAAGTTGGATGTACTTATAAAGCTTTCCTTGGTTGCAAACCAAAAGAATTTTCGGGGACAGATAATCCAGTTCAGGCAATGGAGTGGATAATGCACATTGAAAAAGTGTTTCGGGTCAGTAAATGTGCTGAAGGGTACAAAGTGGAGTTTGCTACAAACCAATTGACGAGAAATGCATTACATTGGTGGCAGATTTATAGCAAGTCATTGGTCCTGATGCGTCCCTATCCATACCTTGGGAGCAATTCAAGACCAAGTTTAATGAGGAGTACTGTTCAGAAGTGGCTGTAAAGAAATTGGAAGATGAATTTCTGCACTTGGAACAGGGTTTTAAATCTGTCCAAGAATATACTTTGAGCTTTCTGGAAAAGGCAAGGTTTGCGGAGCATCAAGTAAACACTGAAAAGAGAAAAATTGACAAGTATGTTTGGGGATTGACAACCCGAATCCGGGAGATAGTGCAACCACTTAAATTGTCTACTTTCCGACAAGTGGCGGATAGGGCCACTGAAAAGGAGACAGAACTGAAAAGACAAGAAGATGAAAAGAAAGTAACTGAAACCAAAAGGAAGGCGGAAGACCAAGGGTGGACGCCTCAGAAAAAGTCACAACAAGATGGGTCCAACTTTAAGGGTAAAGGCCAAAAAGATGAAGCAAAATGGTGTGAGAAGTGCAGGAAAAGGCACTCAGGAAGTTGTCGAATTGATACTATATCGATTAATTGCCGAAATTGTGGGAAAACGGGACATACTACACGGGAGTGTCGGGCGGAACGACGGTGTTATCAGTGCGGAGCTACGGATCATATTCGCCCAAATTGTCCACAGCTGAAATCTAGAGTATTTAGTGAAATACCCAGAGATGACCAGGGAGGAAAGAATGAAGAGGTGAAGAACCGGGGAAGACCAGTAGCCTCACGAGCCTTTCAGATGACTGTTGAAGAAGCTCGTGAAAAGACTGATGTGGTTACATGTATCTTCACTCTAAATTCCATACCTGTATATGTTATATTTGATCCAGGAGCTACACATTGTTTTGTATCGGAGTCTCTGATGTCTCGCTTGAATGTACCACTAACTCCTATGGACGAAATCTTGGAAGTAGCTATAGCAGATGGTAGATATGTTTGGGTTTTCGAACACCTAGAAGGTTGTCAGCTTAAAATCTACGGGACCACTTTCTCTATAGATTTGAAGCCGATGACTACTAATGAATTTGGAGTAATCGTGGGTATGGATTGGTTAGCAACGAATTATGCTAACATGGATTGTATAAACAAAAGCATCACAGTATTGTCACTGGATGGGAAATGGATAAAGATTCGGGGTGAAAGACCATGGTTGAGTATGCCGGTTATCTCCTTTGCTCAAGCTCGAAGCTGCATTAGTAAAGGAGGAATGTTTTACTTGGCCTATATAGCAGTGGCTAAGCCAATAAAGGTGGGGGTAGCAAATGTAAATGTTGTAAATGAATTTCCAGATGTGTTTCCAGATGAACTTCCAGGGTTACCACCAGATCGACAAGTAGAGTTCACGATTGAACTGGTTCCGGGAGCTGCACCTGTTGCTCGAGCTCCATATCGCTTAGCACCTTCAGAGATGGTGGAATTGCGAAAGCAACTGGAAGAACTGTTAAATAGAGGTTTTATTAGACCAAGTACATCACCTTGGGGAGCCCCTATCCTGTTTGTTAAGAAGAAAGACGGGTCAATGCGTGTGTGTATTGACTACCGGGAACTGAACAAGATCACGGTGAAGAATAAATATCCGCTACCAAGAATTGATGACCTGTTTGACCAGCTACAGGGGGCATCTTACTTTTCTAAAATTGACCTGAGATCAGGGTACCAGCAGTTGAAGATTCGAGAATCTGATATTCCGAAGACAGCTTTTCGCACGCGATACGGCCATTACGAGTTTTTGGTGATGCCTTTTGGGTTAACCAATGCTCCGGTCGTATTTATGGATCTAATGAACCGGGTGTGCCGTCCGTTCCTCGATACTTCGGTGATAGTATTTATAGACGACATCCTAGTGTATTCGCGAAGCCAAGCCGAGCATGAAGTGCACTTGCGACAAATGTTGGAGTTGCTTCGCCAAGAAAAGTTGTATGCAAAATTTTCCAAGTGTGAATTCTGGCTAAGAGAAGTTCAATTTATTGGCCATGTAATTAATGCTGAAGGGGTGAAAGTCGATCCAGCGAAAATTGAAGCCGTGATGAAGTGGGAACCGCCTCGAAGTCCGACTGAAGTACGAAGTTTCCTTGGTTTGGCAGGTTATTATAGAAGATTTGTCGATAATTTCTCCTCGATAGCTGCCCCGTTGACCAAGTTAACCAGGAAAGGCGAAAATTTTGAATGGGCGGAAAGACAGCAAGAAGCTTTTCAAAGGTTGAAACAAGCCTTGTGTGAAGCACCGGTGTTAGCACTACCGCAAAGTAGAGAAGAATATGTAATCTATAGTGATGCTTCTAGAGTCGGTCTTGGATGTGTGTTAATGCAGAAAGGTCGGGTGATAGCTTATGCGTCCCGTCAGTTAAAAGAAGCCGAAAAGAAATACCCAGTTCATGATCTGGAATTGGCTGCTGTAATCTTGGCCTTGAAGTTATGGAGACACTACTTGTATGGTGTGAAGTTTGTCATTTATACGGATCATAAAAGCTTGAAGTATCTGTTTGACCAAAAAGAACTTAATATGAGACAACAAAGATGGATGGATCTACTTAAAGATTTTGATTGTGAAATCTTGTACCATCTTGGCAAGGCGAATGTGGTGGCAGATGCTTTAAGTCGGAAAGAAGCTCCTTTGAAAGTTACATCCGCATGTATGGGTGTAGCAAGCCGATTACCCGAACTGATCTGTTTGGCACAGGAAGAAGCGTGCAAGCCTGAACATGTAAAAAGCGAGCGAATGGTTGGGTATTTGAAGCATTTGGATGAAAACACACAGCGATTGAAAACCTTTAGATGTCGCGTGTGGGTCCCAAAACAAGGAGAGGCGCGGAACAGTTGTAACGCCCCACATTTTCGTTATTAACGTTAATCGATAGTTCGTTTATTATAAAATTTCGTTTTCGTAAAAAAATGATTTAAGGGAATTTATTTTTGAATATTATAATAATAGTAATAATAATAATAATTTAGTTGAAATTGTTGGGTGGTAGAAAGTGTCAAATTCATAAACTTGATATGTGAATTAAATTGAAAACAAATTAAACATGGAAAGGATACCAAACTTGAGGGACTATTATGGTCATTTCAGGAAAGTCGCATGTAATAAAACTTTCTAGGACTGTTGATTCTGGACTCATTTCTTGACCATGGGTGTTCGGCCCTTGTGGCCTTTGGTTATGAGAAAAACCCAGCCCAAACACCTCCATATGATTGGATTATATAAACCTAGTTGATCGGACTCTAAACCTAGTGGGTGTGAGCGTAAACTTCTTCCTCTTCCTCGTTTTTCTCTCTTCGGTGATGCTGCTGCCGATAATTTCTTGGTTCATGTTGTTCCTCTTGCTGCTGCTACATGATCTTGGAGTGGGAAATGAAGAGTGCAAGTGTGTGGGATAGTGAAGGCGTGAGCTAGGGATCAAGTGGGTAGAACCATGAACTTCTTTTGGAGGTAAGATCTTGGTTTTGTTTTGTTTTGTTTTCTCTAACCGTGGCCTGCACCATCACCAAACCTCCATAGCACCATCACCAAACCTCCACAGTGAGGTGTGTGTATGTGTATGGTTTGTCTCCTCTGATTTTGGATTCCTATGTTCATGATCCTAAGCTTTGTTATGTGATTCCGGTATTTTGATTTCTACCCGGTTACCACACATCACACACCATTGTGTGTGTTGATGTGTGTATATGATCTAGTGTTGCATGATGTCTAGCTTAATGAAGTGCAAGAGATATATTGATTTCTGAGTTTTACTTAAAGTACCTTCAGACCCTTAAAGGTCTTAATGAAAGGACTTAATGAGTTTAGGAGTTGAAACTCTAGACCCTAATGACATTTTCGAGATTTTCGTATTTTTCGCTGTTTTTGGGTCTGTTTGTAAAAATCATATAAAATGGTGTAATTGTCCATTTGGAGTGAATCATACCTTTCTGGAAAGATCTAAGTGTCTAATGTCTACATTCAGAAGGCCGTGGTCTGATTCGTGTGGTAGCTTAGGTGAAAGTTGCAATTTCCACTGACTGGTCCAGGGCTGTGACGAACAGTGAATTCTGACTTGTAAAATTCATAAGTGGTAGTAGGAGAATCATTTAAGGGCAAGGCCAGTGGGAAGCGTTTAGTACATGTGTCTAGTTGGTTCACACCAAATTTCAGAATCTAAGTCCTTCTGATTATCGTTCTTGGTTATTTTCTTTGAGGGTAGGTCCTGTAACTATTTTTGTAATGTGTGGTGAATTGGTGGATGTTTCATTTGCAAATAGAAAATGCAAATGACCTGAGGTCAGGCCCTATGACCTTTTACTTGGGTCTAGTTTACCCTTGATTTTTATTGGATTTTATTTTCAAACCCTCCTTGGTTTAATACTACAAATCCTGTCGTGGGTCTAAAAACCAGCCTTGCTGTCAAGTAATATTTTGTGGTTTTTGGTATTGGTTGCGGCAAAGAGTTCGTAGCGGGTGTTTGGTCCTATATATGCTTATTAAGATAATTAATAACTTCAATGACATATTTATAAAGTAAAGGGAGGGTATGGACACTGTACGTGCCGGGTATCGGGAAAATACATGTATACTTATATAATTATAAGTAATAAATGTAAACGTTAATTCGTTCTAAGCAGAACCACGTGAAATGTAGGGTCGGGGAAGAACGGAGTTCTTGAGTATCACGTGCTTGTGTGTGCGACCTACTTCTACATATCAGGTGAGTTTCTCACTACATTGTATAGACGTTTTATATGCTTTACCGAATTTTGTGTGCTTGTAAGATGTTTGTGGATAGTACCAGGTTGTGTGTATTTTATTAATATTATACGTTCCTGTTATAGTTGTATGTGTTGGGGTATAAGGTGTGGTTAGTACTAGACGTGTCTAGGTCTAGTATGTAGATAGTACGGGCTCGACAAACTGAGCATTATAGGGTGGCTCGACGTACTGAGCAATATGGAGATGTCTGCAAGATGCACTGAGCAGATACGCATGGCTCGACGTACAGAGTATGCGCGGCTCTGAGTGCTGAGCAGAGGTGTTAGACTTACTGAGCAGATACGTATGACCCAACGTACAGGGTATACGCGGCTCCGACTGAGCAGATACGCATGACTCGACGTACAGAGCATGCGCAGCTCAAAATGCTGAGTAGAAGACTATAGTTCGGTGTACTGAGTATAGCAGGTTATGTGTGATAAATGGTAGTATTTTTCCTGTAGGGGTTAAGTATGTATGATTGATATACTATGTAGATGTTGGAACTCACTAAGCCGTGTGCTTATCCTTTTCCTTATTAAATTACTATTTCATGTTTGTACAAGTGAAAGCGACGATCAGGCATGACGGGTACACACTGTTGTTGTCTGTTTGAAAATTTATGTTGTGAATCGATGTAAAATGTTTTTGAACGTCTACATAATGTTAAATATTGGATAAATTAATGTTTATTAAATGAAAATGTTTCCTTAAAAACTGGGACGTTACAACTTGCTTCTAGAAGATGCACACTATAGTCGATATGCAGTTCATCCGGGCAGTACCAAGATGTATCGGACGCTAAAACCGCTGTATTGGTGGCCTGGAATGAAGAGAGATGTTGGAAGATACGTAGAAAAGTGTTTGACGTGCCTGCAAGTAAAGTCAAACCACCAGAAACCGTACGGAGAAATCCAGCCGTTGCCAATTCCAGAGAAGAAGTGGGACAATATTACCATGGATTTTGTAACAAAGTTGCCGTGGACACCGCGAGGTCACGATGCGGTATGGGTAATTGTTGACCGTTTGACGAAATCGGCACAATTTATACCGATTAGTGAGAAGTTCAAGATTGATAAGTTGGTGAAAATCTATATAGATGAAGTGATTTGCAGACATGGGTTACCAATATCGATCGTGTCAGATCGAGATAGTAGATTTACTTCCCGGTTCTGGCAAATTCTTCAAGAGCAATTGGGTTCAAAAGTACTTATGAGTACCGCATACCACCCGCAGACCGATGGTCAAAGTGAAAGAACTATCCAGACTTTGGAAGACATGCTGAGAACATGTGTAATAGATTTTGGTGGAAGCTGGGAAGATCATTTACCTTTGGTAGAATTTGCGTATAATAATAGTTACCATTCCAGCATTCAGATGGCCCCATATGAAGCATTGTATGGAGCACCGTGTTGTACTCCGACTTGCTGGACTGAAGTTGGGGAAAAGCCGTTAGCTGGACCTGAAATAGTAGCACAGACTGAGGAAAATATTAGACAAATGCGAGAAAATTTGAAAGTGGCCCAAAATCGACAGAAGCAGTACGCAGATAAACGAGTAAAACCGCTAGAATTCCAAGTGGGGGACATGGTGATGCTTAAGGTATCCCCTTGGAAAGGCTTAATTCGTTTTGGAAAGAAAGGAAAGTTGAGTCCTCGCTTTATTGGACCTTTCCGCATATCCCAAAGGGTTGGAGCTGTAGCATATAGATTGGAATTACCCGATAAACTTCATGGTATACATGATGTATTTCATGTGTCCCATTTGAGGAAGACTTTGTTTGACAAGTCTCAGCAGGTACCTCTTGCTGAAATTGAAATAGATGAGAAGTTAAGATATCCAGAACAACCCGAGAGGGTGATAGACCGAAAGGTAAGACAGTTGCGGAATAAAAAAATCAGCATGGTTAAAGTGCTTTGGCGACATCACAGAGGTTCCGACATGACGTGGGAAACCGAAAGCGAAATGAGGGAGAAATTCCCTCAACTTTTTGTGTGATTCCGAGGACGGAATCTTTTGAAGGAGGGGAGAATTTGTAACACCAATATACTCTTTATATGTAAATATAATAAAAAGGGTAAATTGGTCATTTTATCTTAGAAGCGTAATTTGGTCTTTTGGACAGAAAAGGACTTGGTTTGTAATAATATTTTGAGTTTTGGACTTAAAATGTTATAAATATAAGTTTTTGTCATAAAATTTGTCAAGTGTGGCAAAAGTTTAAGAAATGGAACTCCAAGGACTAAACTGAAAATTTTGGAGGTATAAAAAGGAGAGAAGCTTCTCAACTTGTGCAGAACTTTGGAGAAGCATCGGGAGAGGGTTTCTTGTACGATCTTTGTAGATTTTCTGGAGTGTCTTTGAAGGTTGAAGCAAGAAAACGGATTGGTGCTTGGAATTGGAAGTTTCAAGTATTTGAGGTAAGTTATTAAGTTCTAACCAAGCTTTTGGTGTGTGTTCTTCAAGCTTGGACTAGAAACTGTAATTTCAGTCATGAAGTATGTGTTTTAATAGTTTAATATTTCCAATAAGTCATGAGTTAATAACATAACTCAAGAATATGGAAGTAGGTTGCTATTGTTAAGGAATTGAGATTTTGATCAAGAACCCTAGATTATGAGTTCCTATGATCAAACTGATTCCAATGGTTTATAATGAGTTCCAGATGTTATGTTGATTAAAATAAATCAATAGAAGCAATTATAACTTGGTAATTTTGATTTTGGACCAAAATTGTGACAAACGGGAAATTCTTGAAATGGATTGGAATCACCAATTCCATTGCTTAAAACTTGAGGTAAACGAATGGTTTTGGTCCTGGAACAATTCCTAGTGATTAAGTCGTGTATTAAGGGCTTAATAAGAGAATATGGAAATTTGTAGCATAAAAATCGGACAAGGAAATCTGCTCAGCAGCAGATCGCGTCGCGACCCCCTTGGGATCCGGTCGCGATCCTGCGCCTGCAGAAAATGGAACAAATTTCTCCTGCCCTCTGTTATGGTTTGGTCCAATTTTGGGACTTGATGCTAGGCTTGTCCGTTTGACATCAAATTATGAACACAGGTCTAACATGGTATGAAACTTCATAGAAAATTGTCGGAATACATATACGACCTCCCGAAAGTACTGTAGTAGAATACGCGTATTTCGGGAAGTGTATTAAATTTTTATAAGGATGGTTATGAAAGGTTTTCTGCAACTATGAAGTAAAATTCCTAAGTTCACATGCAACCTATTTAGATCCAAGTTTTTCTTCTAGTTAAACATATAACAATTCCTAAAAGGCCAGAAAGAATTAAACTAAAAGAAAGATCAAGAAAAACCAACCTTTAGTGAATCTTGGAAGCAAAGCAACAGAAACCTCTAGCCTCAAATGCAGTCACACCCTTAGCTCGGAGTGTTGGCCGAAAATTCCTTCAGAGAGAGCCTCAAAATCGTGGTCATTAGGGTTTGTGAGCCTCCCTATTTCTAGGCTCCAAGTGGTGATCAGATAAACCTTATAGATAAACCTTTTTTGAATTCGAAATAAGATAATCTATTATCTTAATTAATCAAACCTTTTATCTACATATATAAAATTGATTTATATATATCTATATATATAAATCCGCCAATCACTCACTCACTTAAAAACTGTCACTTACTCAACTATTGAATAATTACAGTTTTAGTCCCTGCACCTTAATTAATCAATTTAACTGCCAAATGAATTCCAATTAATTCCAGAAAAAATCCTAATTAATTATTATAGTTTCTAATTAATATATTATCACTTAAATATATTAATAAACTATTTATTTAATTTCTATTGATTTATTAATCACATAATAAATCAACATTTCTCTCTACCGGACTTTCTGCTAATCCTCCAACTATGAGGGCAACCCAAATGGACTATGCTACTATTAATCAGATAAATACTAATTATTAGTCATGGCTTAGACACCTAATCCAACAGTCTACCACTTGGATAAGTCTATGACTATAATTACCAATTTAGCCTCTGATTAATTAGCAACTGTAGCTTCCTAGAAACCGCTGCCGAACTTTGACCTAGTCAGTTCCGTCCATAGATAAGTGATCATATGATCCTTCGTCCAACAAGATATTTTCAGACATGAGACATGGATTGAAATCAATCTCTGTCCGATACTCTATTTCCCGATTTCCGATTCTGCTTATGACTTTGGGACTTCTAATTGAACACATCAATTTAGTCCAAGTTGGCCAGCACTTTAGTTAACTTCAAAATCATCGAGATGCCTACAGATATCTGTTTCCTATCAGGGTCAAGGAACGAATAAGCTTTGACTTATATGCTTATATCTTTTACCAGTCAAATCATTCACAACAACACGTTTTATAACATCGAGTTACCGATGTGTTTTCGTATTATCAATGAACAACTGCCTTGTAAATCATAACTCATATCTCTGCACTTCAAGATCATAAGATATTAACGTCTCAACATTGCTTGTGATATAATCCATGAAGCAATCTATTGAGCGTGGGTTTATCCAATACTCAAATCTCTAATTCTAAGTACTCATGAATGTTGTAGCAATCCTATTGCTATGTCTAACTCCTTAGACAGTCTACAAACCAATTCATGACAGTCTTGATTCAATACTTACTTCCTAAAGTATGAGCGACTGTGGACTTATCTGAATAATTAAATTATTCGGGAAGTAAAACATGCAAAAGTGAAACATAAAGATCTGACTGGCAGCTACTCCTGCTTATTACCAAGTCTCCACAAGGTAATCACCAAGTCTGGTCACTATTATCGGTTTCAAAAAATTTCTTTTAAACTTTCAATTCTAATTTTACATCTATGTCTTTATGAACCTTACACTCTTTCTATGTATCCAAAGTATCTTATACTTGTACACTTTATTGCAGATGATCCAATCGGATGCTCATCCGATAACATCTCAATGTGTTATCATGTCAATTTCTATCCTAACTTCATTCTGGTAATGTGTACTGTGACTTCCTATGGTTCTGGGGTCTTTAGTCTACTTGACTGCACCCTAAGACTATTTCGAGGTGCTATGATGTGCCGGTGAACCACACGCGCTCCATCAGAATACCATCGAGATTCTTTAACCATCGTGTCCTTCAACATCATGTCCTGACACTATCACCCCAATCATTTCCTAATGAATTCTCACTTGAGTTCAAACAATCCATCCAATATTCCTAGCCAGACAATGTCCTGAATTCAACTTACTATGCCTTAAGCATCAGGTCATCAGGATATGTTCATGACACTTTGATCGATCCAAGAACTTATGGAACCCGATCCGATCTTATTCCAAACCCTTTCGGAATCCAAAGATTATTTATAATCCTTGTGTCATGACTTTCGAAAAACTATTTCCTTTTGGAGACTCTTATTATGCATCTTGAATCTTATCAAGATCATGCTTACAATGGCTAGGTCTGGGCTGGTGATTTCATCTATCCAATAGATGGCTGTGTGAGTATGTTGCACCTTCTTAATTTCTTTCATGCCAAGTCATCACACTTTGCAATGATAAGAGAAACATTTTCTTGGGTCTATGCATCTTGAATCTTATCAAGATCATTTTGGCAGAGTCTGGATCTATCTCATAGACATTTGCAACCACCTGAGTATGCCGTATTTCTATTAAGGCTTTCATAGCGATCCGTCTCTTAACACCAAGTCATTACACTTTGTAATGAAAATAGACGTTTCCTAGAAACAGTATGTATCCCACGTATGGATATAGTAGATAACGACGACTCCCACTGGCTTTGACATGGTTATAGACTATTCACAAAATCCAGGACTTATGGTACATTTTGAGAATCCAAACCATTCTAACATTTTAATGGAAGTCTTTCAGTCCTTTCTCAAAATCCAATCCTTTGGCTTATTTTGAGAATCTGAATATCCTTTCCTGCGAGATGCCCGTGGGGAAATCCCGGGCCTATTTACCTTTGTACTGGGACACTCTTTGTGAGTCCCTATTAGTGTGCCGGTGATTCATGCGTGCTCCACTAATGATTCACAATGTACCGTACAGTATCCTTTCGGATTCCATCCTCTATTGAGATTACTTCTCCCGGAATCAATTACTTGACTCTGAGTATCGTCTCACTCAACCAGATGTTCTGAATGGATCTGTCCATGTTGCTTTCTTTTGATGATTCAGTTACTCCCACTGGTTTTTAGACCATGTGTAAAATCAATCAAATTTTCACATAGACTGTGTCTCGCACTGAGGTTCTCTTGTTTGGCACCAACCGGGCTCACCAATGCTTCCCAGTAGTCGGATTGTGAATCCGTACCAACTATAGTGTTTTACCACCAATCGGTGTGTCACCCCAATCATAACTACTTATGATGGTGATCAATACTATTGGTCAAGAGAAGATTATGCCAGTTGTAGAACAGAAATCTGATTTCTGCTCCAAGCCTAGTGATGACTAAAAGGTTCTTTTACTTGGCTAATCCTGAACTCATTTAGGACTGTCCTAACTCCCACTGTTTCCTTAGAACATGAGTTCTTTCTAATAGAGCTATTCTTTTACAGTTACAGCGGGATAGCCAATGAAACGACAATGCTGATCATGTTCAGGCTAGTCATGAGCTTTGGATGAACGCTACAAGACCCTGGACTTTCTATGTATGAGTGGGATAAACCCAGCTTTACATTTCAGACAGTGTCTGCAATACCTAATTAGTCTAGGATGTGGTCGGAATATGGTTTATTCGGACTGACTGGTATAGTATATATCTTATTGGAAACTAATTGGCAATGTATCTCATACATCGAGAATCGAACTGTTTCGACCAATGCTCCATTATCTTCCATAAGACACATGATAACCATTAATGCTCTTGGAAGAAAATTAACTGTGAAAACTTTTTCTCAGTTTATGTTATCGCTCAGGTTCTTTGAAACTTGTACTTCCTTTGAAGTCGTTGGACTGTTCAAGGATTCAATTCAATTGCTTATCGATAAGCAATGTCACATTCATCATACCGAAGGTTCTGTCCAACTGGACCTTTGGTTGATTCATTTCTTGACACATTAAGTAGTAAATTCATCAAGTGACTCTAAGTCAAATGATTCCAAGGTTCTGTCCAACTCGACCTTTGGTTGAATTGATTCTTATAACATTTGTATTAATAATCATAATGTCACAATTCTTGATTTCAAAACATTCCGAATCATCATTCAAGTTATTACTAAACATACATTCAACACTTTCATATAACATTTCAAGGACAATTTTAGACAACAGGTGTTAAAAGAAAAATGACAATTTTATTAAAACAAAATCCTTGAACAATGTAATAGATAATGTCAAAAATGCATCTAAAGACTAATAACAATATTTCAATATCTATCTAAACTCCAAAACTGCACGAGCTGGAGATCCAATCCAAATGTGCTCCTATGCGCCAGAGTCCCGTGCCTTCTTGATTCCCTGCATACAAACCAAAATGCGACTGTCACATTATGTATCAAGAAATCTTGGAACAGGAGTTTTGAGGTTTTTAGATATACCTGAGTTTTCAAAAGAGTTGGAGCGTCTTCCAATCTTTCCGTGACTGTATCCGATTGAGCGGATTCCCAGCTTGAGACATGTCCAGTCGATCTTGACCGTTTCTTCTTACGTCTCTTTACTGGACTTAATCCAGAAGTAGTTGAGCCATTGGAGCTATGCCTGTTCAAGAGTGACTCGTATAAAGTCAACAGTGGACGCATTTCCATGAGGGTCTTTTTCTGGTCTTCCTTTCTATACGTCTGAATGAACAGATCGTACTCATTTTTGTCAACGAAGCGAGTAGGATGTTAACACTCTCTTCCTGACTCATGGAACAACCAAGTTTATACAATTCGCCTATGTACGCTTCAATCTGAAGAACATGCGAATTGACGCTACTTCCTGCTTTCCGCTTGCACTTTGCAAGTCTTTTGAAGATCCTGGTTCGTTCCTCTTCAACTGGTTTCTGGAACTTTTCCTCAACAAGTTGCATCAACTCATATGGCCCCAAGGATTCAAAATCCTTGCGAAACTCGGGGTCAATGGTTGATAGCATGAGGTCACGAATCTCTTCGGGTTCATCATAAGAACCTTTTATGATGACTTGTTCCGGTGGAACTGGGATCGGATACTCAATGAGATGTAAGCTTGCCAGCAATGCCGAGAGCCAGTATCCAATTGCGAAGCCATTCTTTACAGTTGGGTCCAGTCAGCCTTTCCAAATTTAGCAGGTGCTTTCTGATGCTTTCAGAAATGGGTGAAGGAGGAGAATTGACACTTGACATCTATAAGAGAAAATAGAATTTGTTAGTTTAATTGATCCTTTTTAAATAATTACCCAATATGTTATTTAATAAGGCTAGGATCCAAAATACTCCAACTATGGTGTGAAGAGGGATGCCGTAATCACAATATAATGGTCATTAAGGTAGATAAACACTTATCAATTTCATCTTATGAAATTCCTAGATCTGTTGAGATTTATTAAACTCTTCAATGGCATGTTTAATCTCGGATGTGCTCCACTGTTTGTGACTGGGATGCCGAGGATCACAAACTGGATGTGAATAACCTTGCAAATTAGCTTGGTACTCTCGAGTTAATTATCATCTCTAATTGATGTGCCGGTAAACCACACACGCTCCATCAACAATGATAATACCTGGGAAACCCATTGCAACCCTTTATGAACCCCTATTGGCATGCCGGTAAACCACACACGCTCCACCAATGTTTCATAAAGTGTAATGCGCAATTTCATGGATTAGCACCAATTCACATTTTTTCTAAAGTAACTCGATTTGGGTTTTATTAAGTGTTCTAGTACTTTGAATCATTATACTTTTAGTGATTATTAGGTGGTACTATCAAACCTGTTCGGCTAACGACCCTCCACTGATCAGGCGAGCGGTGGGCGAGAGTGTTCACCCATTAGACCGTCATTTTATAGGCAGTCTCCTTATACCCACTTTATAGACCAGCTTCGTGGATGAGGCCTACTAACGATTTGACTAACCATTTAATCTCATACATATAAAAAATAACTTCCTAGTTATAATATATATAAGATGTAATTTTTTAAACCTTTAAAAAATTGTTTCTGATTTATCTTTTAATTTATTGTCGATTTAAGCTATTAAATTTAAAATTAAATTAAACCATTAAAACCCGATTTAATTATCTTTTAATTAACCAATTAATTAAATTAATTAAATTTGATATTTTAAACCTTTTAAAATATTACTAGGTTTTATCTATAAATTTTCGAGATTTAAAACAATTAAATTCGAAATTAATTAATCCTTTTAATTATCTTTTAATTAAACAATTAATTAAATTAATTAATATTTGATATTTTAAACCTTTTAAAATATTTCTAGATTTTATCTATTAATTTTCGCAATTTAAAACAATTAAATCGAAATTAATTAAATCCTATTAATTATATTTTAATTAAACAATTAATTAATTCTAAGATAGGTATCACAAAATAATCAAATTAATTTAAACCTATCCTTATCCCCTTAATTTTCGATTTTTAAGATAATTGGTTTAAGGTATTATCTATTTAAACAATTAAAGTTACCAAAAATAGAAAGCCTGCTAAACCCTAATCATCAAAAACCGCCAAGCAGGAGGGGCCGGTCAGGGTTTTCAAAAACAAACCCTAAATCTCGAAAAAAAAGCCACATTAGGGTTTAGAAACATTTAAACCCTAATTTTCAGGAAAGCAGTTATAGCAATTTAACAAGAAAAACAACCAAATGCTCTGATACCACTGAAAGGTTTTCTGCAACTATGAACTAAAAATCCTAAGTTCACATGCAACCTATTTATATCCAAGTTTTTCTTCTAGTTAAACATATAACAATTCTTAAAAGGCCAGAAAGAATTAAACTAAAAGAAAGATCAAGAAAAACCAACCTTTAGTGAATCTTGGAAGCAATGCAACAGAAACCTCTTGCCTCAAATGCAGTCACACCCTTAGCTCGGAGTGTTGGCCGAAAATTCCTTCAGAGAGAGCCTCAAAATCGTGGTCATTAGGGTTCGTGAGCCTCCCTATTTATAGGCTCCAAGTGGTGATCAGATAAACCTTATAGATAAACCTTTTTTGAATTCGAATTAAGATAATCTATTATCTTAATTAATCAAACCTTTTATCTACATATATAAAATCGATTTATATATATATATATATATATATATATATATATATATATATATATATATATATATATATATATATAAATCCGCCAATCACTCACTCACTTAAAAACTGTCACTTACTCAACTATTGAATAATTACAGTTTTAGTCCCTGCACCTTAATTAATCAATTTAACTGCCAAATTAATTCCAATTAATTCTAGAAAAATTCCTAATTAATTATTATAGTTTCTAATTAATATATTATCACTTAAATATATTAATAAACTATTTATTTAATTTCTATTGATTTATTAATCACATAATAAATCAACCTTTCTCTCTACCGGACTTTCTGCCAATCCTCCAACTATGAGGGCAACCCAAATAGACTATGCTACTATTAATCAGATAAATACTAATTATTAGTCATGGCTTAGACACCTAATCTAACAGGTTATTGCTAGGAAATGATTGGAAATGGTGTTATATTAGACTCTTATGCATTATAGTCAATTAAAGTGATTGTTAACCTATAATCATTGTGTATACAAATGAATATATAGGTACGGGACAAATTGTCGTAGCAAGTACAAAGAGGCAAGAACCAACAGGAACTAGTTGTAGCGATCATCAAGGTGAGTAATCTCACTTATATCCGATGTGATATGTGCTGGTTGAACAGTTGCAGATGGAAACAGTTTTGGGGACGAATTTGACAGATTTTATGATGAATTAAAACGACAATACCAGATAAGCCGTGAGTCTGCTATAGACAAGAACGGAGCTGTGAGTCAAAAATACGACAATACCAGATAAGCCGTGAGTCTGCGATACACAAGAACGGAGCTGTGAGTCAAACTTTAAAAAGGCAATACCGCATAAACCGTGAGTCATTGAGATGGAAAAAACGGAGCCGTGAGTCTAGGCAAAAGCGGGACAAACCCGTGAGCCAGATGCGATCATATGTTATGAGATAATGCATATTTGATTTGTATAGAGATTTTATTCTTATACATATTGTTGCATATTTGATTACACATTGGGCTTTATAGCTCACAGTGTTTATTTGATATGTCCCTGAAGGTGAGCGAGATCCCGCTAAAGGGAAAGATAAAGTCCGTGACTAAGGACTTAGTAATGTGAAGTAGCAGCCCGGCTCGAAGGATGTATAATATTAATATAATGTAATCCTTGATACACTTGTTCCTGCTTATATTAACTAATACCCTATACTTGTGGTTTGGATTGTAAAATATATGTTTGAAATAAAAACGAGTTTATGGGGTGTTTTGTTAATAAGCCGGGTGTTACATGACGTGTACGATTATGAGAGAAAGGCTGTTGATTTTGTACCATTTGCTTTGACATGTCATCTCGTGAGTAAAGTCCGGATAAAAGGTTGCATCCACATGCTTCTATGAAATAAAAGGGAGAGAAACGAGTCAAGAGGGCTGGCGTGTGACATAAGAGAATAACTCCTCCAACCCATATTTTCTTTTTTACTTTTCAATTTACCATGCAAGACCATAGGCGGCTGTAGAGTTTGACATGTTATTACTTGAGTGTTAAATATGTCTTTCCCCATCTCTCTTGAGACATGAACGTATTGTTTTCCATATTATCGACTAAATGAGATCACTTTTCTTTTTCGTTCAATAAAACTTTCAAAACAAAAGTCCTTCTTCATTTTCTTTTTCTTGGCCCTCATGCAACTTCAGAAGAAAACGACGGAAGAAATGAGAGTGGTGAAGCAAAGCATGTTTAGAAACATGCAAACTTGTGTAAGTTCCCAAAAATAAAATTTGATAAAGATCAAGATCTCTCTTGTTTATAATGTTCTTCTTCCATTCTTCAAGATAATAACATTTTTCTTTTCAGGTTCAAAAGAAGATGAAACTCTAACAAACTGAAGATCCGAAGAGTATGATGTCATATTCCGAAGGGTATGATGTCATATTCCGAAGGGTATGATGTCATAGTCTTCGTTTATGAGTGTTTATATCAAAAGAAGAGGAGTTGAAGTAATATCCGAAGGTTTTTGATAAATTTTCTTTGGAACCCAAACCATTTTTGTAGAAATCACCCCTGAATATCTTGGACTTTTGGTTGGAACAAGAAAATCTTCATATAACACATTATACCAGCCCGAGTGTTTCAGAAAATTTCTTCTTTGAACAAAAACTTCGGATATTTTTCTTTTAACCAACGAATTAACAACACTTTTCACTTCTGATGTTGGAATAACACCTTCTAAACATGTCTTTTTAGGAACCCACATCATCATCCGTTTTGACTTTTTCTTCTTCTTTTTCTTCTTTTTGAACTTATGAACACAAGATCTAAAACAAGAACTTTGTTCATCTTTTTGAGTAAGATCTGAAGCTTTCAGAGTCTAAATACTTCGGTTTTCATATCTTTGATTTTCAACAAAATTGGGTTTTCTATAAGGTTTCATACATTGAAACATGTCATTTGAAACCAAAGAACCAACAGATTCGGATTTCGTTCTCTTTGAAGATTTTGCAACAAATAACACTTTCACCAAACATTTTTCTTTTAAATCCAACTCCCCCTTAACCTTTGCATCTTTCATTTCAGGTTGAGGAACAAGTGTAGATCCGAAGTGTTTTTCAGAATCTCCAGAAACATGAAGATGAAGAACATCATCTTCAAAGTCTTGAGGAACAAGAAGGCCATGTGCATCTTCAACAAGAGAAACATACTTTTCTACTGATTTTAGATTTTCTAACCCATGTTTACTGTCGATTTCTCTTAAAACCTTTAACATTTCTGAGAACAAATGTTTGTTTAAATCATGTTTCAAGTGACGAAAAACAAGTCTTCCATAGGAATCTTTCTCTCCATCAGAAATAAGAGTTTCATTTGTAATATTCTGATTTCTCAACACAAGACCCAAAAATTGTTCAAATGATACTTTGTATTTGAGATTATCAACACAAACAGTCCATAGTTTCGAATTTGTAGCTTCCATTTTCGTTCTAACCAACAAAAACTCACCAGATCTGGAATAAAACTAGAGAGAGAAAGTGGATCTGAAGTGGGTTTTTAGAGAGAGAAAGTAGATCTGGAACGATTTTTAATGAGAGAAGCAGATCTGAACGAATTTTCAATGATAAAAACAAGATCTAAACCAATATTGATGAACATAAACAAATCAAGGATGAAGAACGGATCATAATATTGATTCCATATCAGAAAAACTCACAAAAACTGAAGATCCAAATCTAAAAATTTGAATTCTGATTGATGATGTGATAGGTTGTCAAATCAGGAACCGTCCTTGAAATAATTTGTTAAATCTATAAGGTTAGGCTCTGATACCAACGTTGAAACATGACTTGACAATAAATGCGGAATAAGAACGACACCAATCAGGATCCAATGAGTCGAATGATTGTATTGATCAAAGGTTTTACACTAGGGTTTTACAATGTGTGTTTTACTATGTGTGTTTCTCTCTCTATCTCTATGACACCACTCCTAGAATGATTAACTATAAAATAATGAATAAATCACTATTTATTGTCTAAACAAAATAAAGAGCCCAATGCACAAGCCCATACGCCAAAGCGGGTCTTACTCATGCCACCAAGTCATAGATATGTAGAACTTTGCACCCAAAAATATATATATATATATATATATATATATATATATATATATATATATATATATATATATATATATATATATGTATATATATATATATATATATATATATATATATATATATATATATATATATATAGATATATATATATATATAATATGTATATATATATATATATATATATATATATATATATATATATATATATATATATATATATAGGGTCCGGTTCCGGTGAGGACTCGCGAGGACACCTTAAAAAAATTGAAAAAAATATAAAAAAATACAAATCATAAAATCGAGAATAGTAATATATCATTATCAAAAAAAATTGAAAAAAAAAATTGGATCATTGAAAAACGTAATGATCCAATTTTCTGTTTTTATTTTGGATCATTATTTCATTATAAAAAAAATAATGATCCAAAAGTTTTTTTTGAATCTTTTTTTCTCCGATATAGTACTATGATCCATTTTATTATTTATAATTTTTGTATATTTTTTTCAATATTTTTAAGGTGCCCTCGCGAGTCCTCATTTTAAGAATAGTCATCACCCGATCCTGATTCTATATCTACATATATATATATATATATATATATATATATATATATATATATATATATATATATATATATATATATATATATATATATATATATATATATATATATATATATATATATATATATATATATATATATATATATATATTGAATGTGTTTAATTTCAAAACTTATTCTCTCCAGAGTTAGATTGAAAATAGTTTTTGCAAACATACCAGAATATTTTTTGGAATTCACGACTTCTAAAGAACCCTTGATTACAAATTTTCTGTCCACAAGAGAGTGTTCTTACTCATTCAGATTCTAAAGGCCGTTAAAGAATTGTCCATGACTTTCAATGTTGTCCGTGTAACGAGCTTTCGGAAATGTCATACCAAACCAGACGATCTTAGGCGATAAGGTGCATAAGTACCTCTTCGAGGCCACCCATTTTAGACCTACCGGCTCGAACAACAAATGTCACTGATTGACAGTTCCTTCCTAAATTCCAATCCTAAAATATTCCAATCTTTTATCTCCTAAAACTAAACTTATTTGACTAAACCAATAGCATGATAACAACTAAGCAGTATTTCTCGAAAATACCAATGCTATAGCATTCAAGAACTATTCGTTTCAAAATTACAATTTATTAAAAATTTTGAAAAATTCCGCAAAAATTTAAAAAACACTCTTTCGACCGTCCACACCCCACACTTAAAATCGTACAACGTCCCCGTTGTACATAAAATATTTCAGAACTAGGGTGAAAGAGTTACCCCTTAGACGGTTGACTGCTTGATGGAACTCGGTTGTCACAGAAACAAAAATACGAACATCTCACGCTTCAGATTTCCAGGAATTGTGGTGCAACAGTAAACACGTCGCTGAAATGGCAAGTGGAGGGGGCACAATGACCCCACACTTGCTTGAAACAACTCCTCAGGCGATTCTCATTTGGTATTCACATGCAACACTCACAAACAAATTAAATGCAAAAAGATAACAAACAAACTAAAACATAAAAAACAAAATAGTCATAAGTTTGGTACATTATCTCAAAAAGGTAGAAAGAAAATACATCAATCATCATGGCGCGTCCCAGATAGACTCACTTCATCATCATTGGCTCTGGTAGGGAAGGGTCGCGGGTGTCGTCCAGACAGAGAGGCCATCTCATGTAGTGCCTCCCCAATCCACACCTGCTGCTCCACCAGCATTATAATCCTCTCGCCCAAATCCCATACGACAGTCAGCACGTCAGCTAACTGTGGCTGTGGCTGTGGCTGAACTAGTGGATCAGTTGGTGGCTCATCCATCCGTCTCTGTCGCCTCGCTGGCTGGTCTGGCTCTGGCTGGGCCTGGGGCCCCGTGGTGCCTCCGTCGGCACCCTCAAAATAACACCCGCACCTGGTTGGTGAATAAGCCCCATAATCTCCAAATAAAGGACCGATATCCGTGAGGGTGGTGTCGCTGTCAGATTCGTCATGATCTCAGCTGACAAAAGGCCATACGATCTGGCCAGGTGAGTGATGTAATGCTTGCCGGCCATAGGGCTGCTATCGGCTATACCCACTGCTATCGGGTCGTCAGAGAGACTGCAAGTACGTATGGCAGGTGGAGGAATCTGGTGGGATCGGAGAGCGCCCACATGAGAGTCATATCATCCCCGGACACCTTCTCACATCCTCGCTTCTGCATGACAGAAGTGGATATGATACGGTGCATCAGACGGTGTAGTGGATCGCGGAGCTGGCTCTCCTTTGCCGACCCGGCCTCGAACAGGTCATTGGACATCGCTGCCCAAATAACCGCGTTAGCCTCCCGCTGAGGCTGCCCCCTGATGCACGCCCGTAGAAAAAATACAAAATGGCGGCTCCGTAGCTCCGCCTCAGTATATATCCCAACACGCCTACCAAACTCGTGTATGTTGCACTCCCTACTCTCTCCGCCCAGTCTAAATCTGATAATCTGGGCTCGTGGCTCACGTGATGCCGGTGTATAACGAACAGTCGAAAGGAACTCCAGAATAAGCTCCTTGTAAACCACGTCCTCCTCATTGGCCATCAGCCTGTCCCAGCTGTGGCAAGTGAAAGTGTGCTCCCCATCAGTCCAGGTGCGATGGATGAAAGGCTCAAGCTCAGCCTAGAGCCCTACCTGTGTCAAAATGGCTCGATCCAGCTAGACAGCCGAGAGGACCGGGCGGGTACTCAGCTCGTGGCGTCAAGCCTCATACTGCCGAGTGTCATCTAAAATCTGTGGGAACTGAAGAAATGGATGATCTCACCTGAACTCCATCTACACAAAAGAATCTCAACAAAAAACAATTGCAAAATTAGTCCTTCTTCTCGCCCAGACACGCGCGGCGCGGCCCAAGAACTTGGTGCGTCGCGTCGTAAGTCTGATACGAAGAAACAAAATCCCAAAATCAATGATTTCACCTGTTTAACTCAATCCAACGCTACTACAGGGTACCTTAACTACCGACTAGCCTCCCTAGGGTGATAATTAAACGAATACAACACCCTAAGAGCAAGCATTGCCGATTTGCTAAGTTTTCTAGTTTTTGCTATTTCAATCAAATTCACCATTCGAATGCTTGTAATAACATGAAATAACTAGTTCCAGAAGACATACCGTAGTAGTAGAACACTAGAACGCAAGAAAAACGGAAGAAATCGAGTGATCAGGGGGGTGCTCTGTCTCTGCGCGGCGTGGTTTGTGTATGTGTGCGATGAGATACATACCTTATAAAGTGGTTTTCCGTCCGATCATATTCCATGGCGCGCCTGGATGTGACCCGCGTCGTGCGTGTCGCCAAATAACCCATGCGCATCGGGTTATCTTGCGATCCCGCTTCACGCCCTTCTCGTTATCGCGTCGTAGCTACCAAATTCTCTAGAGTTCTTTGTTTGACCCCACACTTGCCTCGTACCACTAATACCTGTAATGATGATGATGATATTTTCCTAATTACTCTTAAAACACTATACCTAACCTAATACAGATGGGTTGCCTCCCAACAAGCGCTAAGTTTAACATCTTCAGTCAGACGCCCTCTGCGGCTACGGTAGACCGTACGTCATCTTCTGTTTCTGATTTTCAGTCACCATCGTCCCTTTGTTGTCCACATGCTTCTTCAGCTTTCCTGGATCGAATGGTTTGCCAGGTCCTAGGCTGCCGCCTGGTTGTTGTTTCCCGATTGATTCCTGTGAATGCTTGGAAGTAGCTTTGAACCTCCAAGCTCGATCCTTCCTTCTATATCTCTTCAAGATCACGGGTTTGATATGGAGTGCGCCCAGTGCTGCTCCCAGTAGTTGTTTTGCACCTCGTTTGTTGCTCACATATTGCGTGTTATCTGCAGTTTGTGGTTTTGGTCTGCAGTACCAATAAAAATTTTCCAATCAAATGGGATCGAAAGGCAACATATTGGGATGCTTCCATATGTCCTCATCGATGGTATTGATTACATCTAATTTTCCATTCATGAATGGATCATGAGTGTCAAAGAAATCATGTTTGTTGTTTTCAAAGACCAACTCGTCGGCATCATCTTCTTGATCATCGTCCAACAGGTGGATCGGTACCAAGAGTGAGCGACTGGTTTCATCTGGTGATGGTACAGATTCACTCATCACCAGATCCTCACTTTCAAAATGCTCAAAATTTTCAGGAATTGTTGGGCTGGGTTCTGTACTGTCACTTACAGCCTCCTCCTCAACATCCTCCTCAACCAAATTGTCTGGTGATGGTACAGATTCACTCATCACCAGCTCAACATTATTAATATTTTCAAAAGCATCAAAGGCTGTTGAGTCAGAGGCAGCATTGTCACCTACAACCTCTTCCTCAACAACAATTTCGACCCTTTTAGTGGTCTATTGACTTTCCCAAGGTGCATGTCCTTCCATCACATATTCATGTGATGCATGTTCACACACTATATCATTGGTATTAAAATCACGCGCCTCAAGTTCTGGCGAGGGTGGCGGATATTCCATACTTTTCTCTAACTGATCTAATGGATCTTGCAATCTTACAAGAGCATCAGCCTGATCTTTCTGCATTTGGCAGGTAGTAACCATGAGTTCCAAGAGTTGGACCCAAATTACAGAATTTTCAGGTTGAAATGGCTCCTCGGTCCGCCATCTATTGTCATCGAATGATCCATTGTTGTAATCATCCTCGTAATAGCTGTCGCCTAGATTTTCATAATACTCATACTGATCCGGGTATATGTAATCGCCCATTATGAGGACGTATACACACCAGAAATCAAAAGACTAAAGTTGAACATCAAAAAAACAAAAAAAACCCTACTGATCGTCTTATCCTAAGCGCACAACTCCCCGACAACGATGTCAAAATTTGACACGCCTAGGTCGTCGTGCGGTCAAAAATAAGAAAATAAGTCACACACACACTAGTACAGCCATAGTAAGGGTCGATCCACGAGAGTTTGGTGGTCAAGACAAGACGATAGCTTACCAACTGTAATGTCATGCTACAGCCAGAGGGACTAACTCTACTTTCCCAAAAACACACCAAAAAGACAATTTCCAAACAAATACCAAAATCCAAATCAAACATAAACTAAACTAAACCAAGTTCTAACCTAAGATTGTTTACTGAAATCAGAAACAAAGTCTATAATCCAGAAACAAACACACAATCCAATAACATTCAAAACACATTCAAATACCATAAAAGCTAAAAAGTGCAATAGAAACATAAACCGAATGATTACTTGTATAAAAATCAAAACCAGAAGATCCAAAGTACTGAATAACGAAAATAAACAAATTTAACCTACTTCTACTGGTTGAAACAATCCAGAAACACTAAGCTAAAAGCTAAATAAACTAAACTACTAATGAAATTAAAGTGAAAACATAGAAATACCACGAATGGTTGCTGAAATCCGAAACTTGGAGTAAAAGAATCCTTAAGTCCACCTTAGGGGTCGTTCCTTGTTTACTGATTTTGACCTAAAGACCTCTATTTATACTTTTGAAAAAATAGAATCCGCGGCGCGTAAATCTTCTAGGCGTGACGCGCGTACTTGCTTATCCCCATTTTTTCGCTATTTGAATTCTCTTTACCGCCTCATCTTTTGACGTGGCACGACGCGCTTGTCTTCCTTCCCGCGGCGCGCGTACTCATTCGATTGTTTTGGCCTTATCTTCAAAACTTCTTCCATTTGTCCGCTTTTAGTGCCTGATTATAACATTTTCTTGCATCCAAACACTAACACAAAAAGGTGAGAAATATCAATATATCGTGATATAAATCACTAATAATAGGGCCTAACAACGACTAAAATACTTGATATTACTAGGCGTTGTCACAATATCTAGATCGATTTTCAGATAGACCAATCAGATTCCATGTATTTTAGCCGAATATTTTTCATCAATAAAATACAAAAATGATACACCTAATTTGTAAAAATATTAGATAAATCTTTGTAAAACTATTATCCAAATCTTAAAGGTTTAGACAAATACTTTCATGAGTTAGTTATTTAACCATCTATTTTTGGTGGAATGTTTTTTATTCCTAATAATATTAAAATAATAAATTCTTTTAGGCTAATTCTTCAATGGGTTTAGTATTTTCAAATTTCTTCTATTTAAGATCAACTAGGTTATAAACTTTATATACCTCTTCACTAATCATAAAACAAAACTATTTTTAAGTTTGAAATTTTAATACAAAACATTTTCCCTAAACTTTATTAATTAATTTCACATTAGACATCAAATCATTTACTAAAGGGGATAGCTAAAAAGACATCATTTTTTACCATTTAGACACCTTAATCATTACCTTTAAGTAGGTCAACTGTTTTTTATTTGTTGAAGTTACAATGTTTTACGGATAAACTGATATGATTGGTGTCTAATAATGTGTTGGTGTCTAAGAGGGTGTCAATTTAGCAGCACCCTTACTAAATATTGTAATCAACGAAGCAAACATAATCATGTGATTTTCTCTAAAATATAATGTTATAATATTTTGTATTGTACAATATTTTACGATATTGTACAATATTTTACGATATTTAAATATGATATATATAGTTTTAGAGATGTTATAATCTTTTGTCCACAATAATGATTTACCATAATTCGTTTGTACAGTAAGTTTAGACAAATAGAATTTTCAATTATTTGGAATCGTAAGTTGATAAAATAAAACTTGGTTGTTATGATTAAGTATAAAGAAACCAAAAGGAATGCATACTAACAATTATTTTAAAGTCAACAAGATCGTCAAAACCATCAATAGATATTTTTCTTGATTTTCTTAAAAAGTTAATGTTGATGCTTGACATAACCAATCAGAAAATGAAAGAATTAAATGTCAAGGAAACAACCATCTCAGCTATTCAAGAGTCCAGATTGTGACAGTAGTATGAAAAGGGTGCTACTATAGATACACCCTATATACATATTTTAACAAAAGTCAACTATTTTGAACCAATTATATCTTATTTGTATGGAAAACAATGCAGTTTTAACCAATAAAAAAAGTTGACTTATATTTAGGGTGTATATGAAGTATAATTGGGGTGTTTTTTTGGTGTTTCCTTATGAAAAATGGTCTACTTTCCTACTTCATAATTACACAAAAATGTCATTCTTTAAGTAGAAAAACAGGACTTAAGTCGGTGACCTCCATTTGTGTACACCTCTTTTAAAATCCATCTTTCTAACCTGGAAGCTGCTAAGCCACCGGTGAAATATACGTATCAAAGGAGGGGTAAGAAAGTAAATGCTCCTGAGGTGGGAATAAACAAAACAAACTGATTTCTTTGGGAGGGTAGTTTGGTAATTTAATTAATTAATTTGTTATGTCGTTGCTTTATAGTGGGAGGGGAGTATTCTGTGGGGGATGGCTTGATTATTGGAGAAGTATTTCTTCCTGGGAGATTCTAGCATCTCGAATAGCTAGGGGTTACTATTTTGATTATTCTTCCTTTCTGTTCCTTGTAATTTGGCAATCCTGAAGTGAGTAATACAATCTTTCGGTTCACAGTGAGTTTTGGTATTCTTATTATTGTTGTTGAAGAGAAAATAGTGTGCAATCATAACAATTTGGTATCAGAGCACTATGGCTCCGGGAACTGTAACGCAGAGAGTAGATGTTTTGGAAGATGAGATGGGGAGCATACGTTCATCGATTCAGGATCTGACTGGTCAAGTTGCTCTTCTAGTGGGGAAGATGACGGAGATCTCCACTAATAACGACAAAATTCTAGCTTCGTTGGGGGAACCAGAGCGTGATCGATCAACACCAGGGAGATTGAACAACGGTAATCCACCTCCGGAGGGTCAGGAATCGCGTACAAATGGGGGATCAAATTGGAAATTTCGTAAGTTAGATATGCCCTTGTTCGACGGAAGTAATCCGGATGGCTGGATTTTGAGAGCGGAAAGGTATTTTTCGTTCTACAAATTGGGAGAGGAGGATAAAATTGAAGCTGCGGTGGTTTCCCTGGAAGGCGATGGGTTGTTGTGGTATCAATGGGAGAACCGACGAAGACCGATTAGGACGTGGGAGGATCTGAAACTTTTGATTTTGCGTCAATTTAGATCTATGAAAACTGGATCCTTGTATGAGCAATGGTTGGCGGTGACGCAATCTGGAACGGTGACGGAATATCAGCGGCAATTCATCGAGTTTTCGGCGCCGTTGACTAACGTGTCGGAAGACGTAACTTTGGGCCACTTTATTAATGGGTTGCGAAAAGATATTAGGGCAGAAGTGAGACTAATGGGTCCGAGAACGGTGGACCAGGCAATGGATTTGGCGGTTCAGGTCGAGGAGAAACTGAGCCCAATTGGTAGCCGACCCAATTTGTCTAAACCTAATTCCACGGCATCTTCTTTTCGTACCCAAGCACTAACGTTTACGGGAGGCGGAAATTTCGGTACCCCTAGATCGACTAATTCTACCCAGCCGACGATGAACACACCAAGTCGCATGCCTCGTGAGGTCCGAAGATTGACGGAGAAAGAGTTGCAGGAGAAGAAAACCAAGGGGCTATGCTTCAAATGCGATGAAAAGTGGCAGCTAGGCCATCAATGTAGCCGGAAAGAATTGAGCATTTTACTGGCCTTAGACGACGAGGAGGAGACGGTCGAGGAAGAGTTTGTAAGGACCGAAGACACAACTACAGAGGTATGTCTGAATTCCGTTATGGGTGTGACTAAGCCCAAAACCATGAAATTAAAGGGATCGGTACAAGGGGAAGAGGTTATTATAATGATAGATCCAGGAGCTACCCATAATTTCATCTCTTTGAATGCTATTCGCAAACTAGGAATTCCAATCAGTCAAAATGGGAGTTTTGGAGTCACTTTGGGAACGGGAGTGACCGTGCAAGGGGAAGGCGAGTGCAAAGGAGTAACAATCCAGATGCAAGGATTAAAGGTCACTGAGGATTTCTTACCTCTTACATTGGGCAATTCCGACCTCATCTTGGGTGTACAGTGGTTGGAAAAATTGGGACCGGTGACTACTAATTGGCGAACTCAGTTAATGCAATTTGAAATGGAGGGGATAACCACAATTCTTAAGGGAGACCCGTCTTTGGAGTGTTCCAAAGTGACCCTCAAGAACATGTATCGCACTTTGAGGAATGCGGGTGGCGGGATTATGTTACAGTTTAACCAATTAGCCGAAGAGAAGAAGAATGAAGTGGAGATTCCATCTTTCCTCAAGCCGCTTATAAACAGTTACGAGCACCTTTTCAACATGCCTCACGGATTACCGCCAGTAAGGGGACACGAACACAATATTGTTCTGAAAACGGGGGTGGACCTGGTGAGTGTTCGACCCTATCGATACCCGCAGATTCAGAAGGATGAAATCAGTCGTCTTACACAGGAAATGATGACAGCGGGAATTATACAGCCCTCAAAAAGTCCTTTCTCCTGTCCGGTATTATTGGTTAAAAAGAAAAATGGGTCGTGGCGTTTTTGCATCGATTACAGGCCCTCAATCGAGTGACAATTCCTGATAAGTATCCGATCCCGATGATAGATGAGTTATTAGATGAGCTCCATGGGTCTTGCGTGTTTACTAAACTCGACCTCAAGTCGGGTTATCATCAAATCCGGGTTAAAACAGAAGACGTGTCAAAAACGGCGTTTCGGACACACGAGGGACATTACGAGTTCCTCGTAATGCCGTTCGGGTTGACAAATGCACCGGCGACTTTCCAATCCTTAATGAATGACGTTTTTCGGCCGTTTTTACGCAAGTTTGTTCTAGTCTTTTTTGACGACATTCTCGTTTATAGTAAATCTGAAGAACAACATTATACACATGTCCAATTGGTGTTAGAAAAGTTAAAAGAACATCAGCTTTATGCTAATCTTTCCAAGTGCAGTTTTGGTCAAACAAAAGTAGAATATTTGGGACATGTGGTGTCTAAGGATGGAGTGGCGATGGATCAAGAAAAGATAAAGGCGGTGTTGGAATGGGAAGTTCCAAAATCTGTGCGAGAATTAAGGGGATTCTTGGGATTGACGGGCTACTACCGGAGATTCGTAGCCGGGTATGCTGCCATAGCGGGACCCTTGACTGATTTGTTACGAAAAGGGACGTTTGAATGGAATCAAGAGGCGGAGATAGCTTTTCATACACTTAAACAAGCCATGACGACAGCCCCGATCTTGGCAATGCCGAATTTCATGATTCCATTCGTGATTGAAACAGATGCCTCGGGTTTTGGAGTGGGTGCAGTTTTACTACAACAATCTCACCCGGTTGCATATTTTAGTCAAGTTTTGGGAAGAAGAAATCGTTTAAAGCCGATATACGAAAAAGAACTTATGGCGATAGTTTTGGCAATTCAAAAGTGGCGGCACTATTTGTTGGGGCGCCATTTCATTATACGGACGGATCAACGCAGCTTAAAATTTCTGTTGGAGCAGCGAGAAGTAGGTACTGAATATCAAAAATGGTTGTGCAAAATCATGAGTTTTGACTTTGAAATTCAGTACAAGCCGGGGGCCACGAATAGAGTAGCTGATGCATTATCCAGGAAGTTGGAAGGTAATACCGAACCGGAATGTCACATGCTCACTACCAGCTATGGGGTTTCGTTAGAACCCTTACAAAAGGAAATCGACAACGATCCGTTCATTCAGCGAATATTATCCCAAATACAGCAGAACCAATCTCCTTTGGTCGGGTTTACACTAGATAATGGCAGATTATTATATAAAGGTCGATTAGTTATTCCGAAGACTTCGTCGTTGATACCGTCATTACTCGGGGAGTATCATAACTCAACGGTGGGAGGACATTCAGGCGAAATGAGAACTTACCAACGAATAGCCGCTGAATGGTTTTGGGTGGGCATGCGGAAAGATGTGATTAAACATGTGCAGGAGTGTGGGATATGTCAACAACAGAAAAATTTAACTACTCATCCGGCGGGTCTATTGCAACCATTGGCTCTTCCAAACCTGGTTTGGGAGGAGATAACAATGGATTTTGTGGAGGGATTACCCCTGTCCCACGGTATTGACACAGTGTTGGTGGTGGTGGATCGTTTATCCAAATACGCACATTTCTTGGGATTAAAGCACCCGTTTACTGCTCCTACGGTGGCTGCGTTATTTATCAAAGAGATCGTTCGTCTTCACGGGTTGCCCCAATCAATTGTCACCGATCGCGATCGTATTTTTATGAGTCAATTTTGGCGGGAACTCTTCCGGTTGCAGGATACTGTATTAAAAAGGAGTACCGCCTATCACCCCCAATCGGACGGACAATCTGAGGTAGTTAACAAAACGCTAGAAGTTTATTTACGTTGTTTTGTACAAGGAAAGCACAAACAGTGGGCTCGGTGGCTACCTTGGGCCGAATATTGGTATAACACTTCCTACCATTCGTCCGCGAAATATACTCCATTCAAGATTCTTTATGGCCGGGACCCACCTCGTTTGAGTCGCCAACCGTATGGTCCTATTTCAGTGGGATCTCTTGAAGAGTTATTGTCTGAGCGAGAAGTGGTACTGGATGATTTGAAGTCTAACTTGCTGTGGGCCCAGCAGTCGATGAAGCAGTGGGCAGATCAGCACCGGCAGGAAGTAATCTTTAAGGTCGGGGATATGGTGTTTCTGAAATTGCAACCGTACCGCCAACAGTCGTTAGCTAAGCGTTTGAACCAAAAATTAGCCCCACATTTTTATGGACCGTTTCGCGTATTACAAAAGGTTGGGACAGTCGCCTACCGTTTGGATCTTCCGGACTCCTCTAGAATCCATCCCGTGTTTCATGTGTCTCAACTCAAGCGGGCAAAGGGCGACATGTCGGATCCACCTACAGAACCTATGCACCTAACAGCGGATTTGGAGTTGGACGTCGAACCGGAGGCATTGTTGGGTGTCCGTTCTCGGTTGGTGGGGCAGTCGGTGTGTAAGGAAGTCTTGATTAAGTGGCGCCAACTACCAGAGACAGATGCTACATGGGAAGAGCTGGACGTAATGCAACATGCTTTTCCATCCTTCCACCTTGAGGACAAGGTGGCTCTTTGGGGATGGGGTATTGCTAAGCCACCGGTGAAATATACGTATCAAAGGAGGGGTAAGAAAGTAAATGCTCCTGAGGTGGGAATAAACAAAACAAACTGATTCCTTTGGGATGGTAGTTTGGTAATTTAATTAATTAATTTGTTATGTCGTTGCTTTATAGTGGGAGGGGAGTATTCTGTGGGGGATGGCTTGATTATTGGAGAAGTATTTCTTCCTGGGAGATTCTAGCATCTCGAATAGCTAGGGGTTACTATTTTGATTATTCTTCCTTTCTGTTCCTTGTAATTTGGCAATCCTGAAGTGAGTAATACAATCTTTCGGTTCACAGTGAGTTTTGGTATTCTTATTATTGTTGTTGAAGAGAAAATAGTGTGCAATCATAACAGCATTACAAGTGAATTTGTTTTTACGTCATATTAAAAAATAACTTATAACTTCTTTAATTTAATCCAATTCATCAAATTAAATCAGTATACCTTTATACATTGACATAAAGAGAGTGATTGGATATCCTTGTTGACATGTCTGCAAAAGAATTAAAATCCAACATGCACTTTTCGCAAATTAATAATAAAAAGGAAAAATTGAACACGCATGTGTTGATAAATAAATCAAAAACAAATGTATGATTTTGAGAGAGGGGTGAGATGCACAGTACTCTGAAGCCCTGCTTTTTCATGTGCTGCACCCATCTATTCTAACAGGGACGGAAAATGTAATTTACTCTTAAACTATCTATAGCGCACAAATACAAACCTTTTTTCATGTGGTGCACCCATCTCTTCTAACAGGGACGGAAAATGTAATTTACTCTTAAACTATCTATTGCGCACAAATACAAACCTAAGTACTAACGACTAAATGAACGGAAAATGTAATTTACTCTTAAACTATCTATAGCGCACAAATACAAAGTATCTATACATTAACAGAATATGATGTCACTCTCATCCAAGTATGGTACCATTAGGGGTGCAAATGAGCCGAGCCGGCTCGTGAGCTACCCGGGACCGGCTCGATAAAAGCTCGGCTCGAGACCGATTTTAAACGAGCCCGAGCCGAGCCCGAGCTTAAATATAAGGCTCGTTTATTAAACGAGCCCGAGCCGAGCCTGTGTCACCAAGCTCGATTAGGCTCGCGAGCCCTAAACGAGCCTATATATATATAATATAATATAATATTATATATATATATATATATATATATATATATATATATATATATATATATATATATATATATATATATATATATATATATATATATAAATTAAAACGTATTTAATCATTAGAGTAAACGAGCTTCTTAACGAGCTCGAGCCGAGCTTAAGCTCGTTTAGGCTTGTAAATAATTAAACGAGCCGCGCCCGAGCCCGAGCCGAGCCTGTATATTTCTTAACGAGCCCGAGCCGAGCTTGAGTTTATAAAGCCGAGCCCGAGCCGAGCCCTGTATATTTCTTAACGAGCCCGAGCCGAGCTTGGCCAGGCTCGGGCTCGGCTCGGCTCGTTTGCACCCCTAGGTACCATTAACAGCTTAACAATAATTGTTCAGTAGAAGTGGATAGTTGATTTTGACGTGTCCTTTGAAGTTTGACGATAGAGACAACTCAGTAGCATGCCCCGTACTGAACCAACTTAATTTTGGGTAATTCTAAACGCACGAACAATATTTCCAAATACACGATGATTGGATGGATATTTGACATTGATTTGATTATTAACTTTAATTGACAGGATAAGACGTCATTTCATAAAATGCTTTCTTTTAAAAACTATATATATTGCTTTTCAAATGTAATATATATATATATATATATATATATATATATATATATATATATATATATATATATATATATATATATATATAAAATTTGATTTCAGTACAATTCAGTTTTAGTCTGGTTCAGTTCATTTCTCGGACCACGCTCATACTAGAGTAAATATTGGCCACATATTTTTTTGATGCTACTCTAGTGCTCCAGCACCACTTTCGCCACCTCTCCCACCGCCACCGCCACCACCACTAATTAAAAGATCAACATAAAAAATATGCAGTACAAGAAATAGCAACAACATCGGCGACATCTTTAGCAGAGACACCCGGCATTAGCAACGACATCAATAACAAGCATCTGATGTCGTCGCTAATACTTGGTGCCACCAGTGATCTCTATCGTCCATTAATTTCGTCATCCAACGGCCAAAAAAAGAGCGGGAGTCCCCCCCCCCCCCCAATGTCGCTGCTAAAGGGTCTAAAGTTGTCGCCGCTAATACTCGGCGAACGGGTTAACCCCTGATCTCCCATTTGCTTTCTGTTACGCGACCATACAACCTCTTCGGTGACTCTCTTCCTTCGACGACTTAACAATGACTACAACCACCACTACCATTGCCGAAATACCGTCTGCTGCCGCCGCTGCACCGTCGGAAAACTACCAGAAACAACCACCATCTATATAAATATCAACTACTTTAATCATTTTATCTACACTCAAACCATTCTCTAAAATACACGGCGACAATTTTCGACACTCGATTCACCGTTGGGTTCGCTTATGAATTTGTTATAAGGACCACCAATTCCATATTATAACCTATTCCAATAAAAAAACTCAACAACGGTTTCCTTACGAACAATCATTTTCATTCAAACCTAACGCTTGTCACGTTATCCTTTTATTTCCCTCAACTTGGTTATTAGTTTTTAATTATGTCCTTCTATTATGCCACACTTATTAATAATGAAAAAATTAGTGTCCGACATAATCATAATATCGATTGAGGCAAATCTCGACCAAAAAAAAAATTCAACAATCAACTTATGTTATTTAAGTCATTATTAAAGATCACTGCATACTTTTCAAAATGTTATAATAACTCATTCTGTAAATTACAAAATATAGTTAATTTGATATTTCTCCAAAGCGAACTTAATTAATTTACTTTTTATTTGAACTTTTATATATAATAAATTTCTTTAATTAATAGCGGTACGGTCAAAATAAAAATAAAAAAATTAAAACTCTTTATATATAAAACATACGACCTTAAGTAATTAATAAGAAGACTCAATTTATTAAATGTTACTTTGATGAAAAATTAAATCTATTAAAAGGTTATTTTTATATATTTTAATATATTTATTTGATGATTTAAATATAAGCATATTTTTCACCTATATATGTTGAATAACAAATAATAAAGTAAATAGGATTTAAATAAAACTTAAAAGTTTACAGGGGCAATCCTAAGACTTCGTTATAAGTTTATTACTAAAAAAATTAAAAAGAAAAGCATTATTAGACATCATGATGGGATAGTTTTAGTTGTCAAATCATTTAAATTACCCACAAATTTATTTCGTGCCAATAGAAGGACCCTTTAATTTCTCGCATGTTTTCAAGGATATACGTGGCAGTGTAGAAAGGATGTATCATAATGTGTTTCATTTTAACCGGATAAATCAAGTTAGTTGTATTTGAACTAGACTAGTTTAATTTCGGTCCCTGTGGTTATCATGAAATTACACTCCCAGTCATCTTTTTGAATTTTCATGAAACCGGTCCTTGTGGTTGGTATTTTATTGCACAATTAGTCCCTGTTGGTGTTACCGTCAAGTTTAATCTATTAAGTGGATGCAAAATGTCTAAAATACCCTTAAGGACCAAAACTGTAATTTACTAAAAAAACTAAATATCTCTCTCTCTCTTTTTCGGTAGTTGTATACACTTCAAGGTTTTATTTCGAACTGGTTTTATTTTATTCCTGGAACTGGTTAGTAGTTGTATAAACTTCAAGGTTTTATTTATTCCTTGAACCGGTTCTAGGTGAGGTTAAAAAAGTTGAGACACTTGCAGGTAGATAAAGAACCAGATATGTCACTATGTCATTGGAAAAATTGTTCGATGACAAATCTAGATACCGTGAACTGGAGCAATCACGACATGAAAAAGCCTAGTACGCTGTTAAGGCGGAAGCATCAGAAAACGATCTAGAAATCCTATTTTCAGCCAAATCAACAACTGACAGGAGCTTGACTACACTGATATCTCGAACCCCAAACCAAATAACCAGTAAGGTTATAGTTTTTGACCATTAAGTTCTCAAGATCTTGAAGTTTCCTGAAATTTGGAGCTCAAATCAGTACCACTCATATCCATGGATGAAACTCCCAAGCATTTGCAAGAGACGCCCCTGAATTTACACGAGTGGTTCCCAGCCAACCAATTTGTCAAAAGATTTGGCTTTCTAAGCAAAGATTTGAACGATAAGAGCCGGTGAGATTCATCAACGTCACTATAAACAAAAGATAGAGAGAGAAACAAGATAAAAACAAAAACATATATGTTAAAGCTATGAGCTTTCATCATCTTCAGGGTGTTCTTTTCAATTTCTGTGTTCTTGATTATCAGATGATTAACAATAAGTGCTCAAGAGTCATCATTTCAAGTTACAGGAAGTAAGAATTTTTAGAGAGAGAGTGGAATTGGGTTTTAGTGAGTAGTCAAACACAGAATAAAGAGTAAATTACAATTTTGGTATCTGTGGTTGTTCCAAAATTGCACATTTGGTCATTCTTTTGGTTTTTCACGCTCATGGTCCCTGAACTACATTTTTGCTTACACTATTGGTCTATTGGCCAGGTAAAAAGACCAATATACCCTTTTAATTTCTTTTTCTTTTTTCTTTTAAAATATTATTATTTTGGTATTTTAAAAAAAGAAAAATTCAACCCCCCTCAACCCTACCCCAACTACGTCTCTCTCTCGTCTCTCTCTCTCTCTGTGAAAAGTCGTATGAGTAATTGAAACTGCTGCTTCCGTTCGATTACTATATTATACTCCATCTTCTCCACATAGAAACCCTACTGCATCATTCTGGGGAATTCCGTTCGTCTAAAGCCACATTCGCTGGATGATTTAACGGTGTGGAAGGAAAAGGAGAAGTAGTCGTCGTAATTGACTTGTCGGTTTTCAGTCGACCATCCCTTTTGTTGTGCTCCACTGCTCCTGTACCGATTAATAATACTGTGTGTGTATTTTTCTTCAAATTGGTTCACAATTCCATTTCCTTTACAATCGACTCCTAGTCTCCCATTGAGAAAATTAAGTTGCAGGTTTGTGGCATGGTAGGGGTATTTTTTTATGGTTGCGCCGGAGGTGGTATTAGTGGCGCAGAAATCCGACTCCTCAAAAAACCGAACTCGTATCTACAATTGCCATGATCTGATCAGCAACTGAAAAGGGGAGGAACTGAAAGGAATTTAATTCGTAAGTTTTGCTAATAATATCATTACTAAATTACAGAGAATGGATCGGCTGCAAGTATGGATAATGGAACTGTGATTGAAAATGTGGAGAACCAACTTGCTTCTGGTATGTGAAACCTGGAGTTATAATTGAATTCGCTTCAATTGGGCGTGAGACCCAACTTGCATACGCCTGTTACCTCAAAGGACCTTCTTCCTGTCTTCATATTTATCTGTATCTAAGTTTCTACCATGCCAATTTCTTAAGGACTATTTCCTTCCAATTACTTTACTTCAAAATTTCGTTCTTTAGGTTACCCAGCAACAGTGCAGCAGAGGATTCCAACGACAAAATCCAGCAACCAATACTTTAGTTCGACCGAGATTGCCTAGTGCGTGAGACGTGACAGTTTTCCAAACTCCGGACGGGATCCGACCCATTAAATCCTTGAGCTCGCTGAGGTCAAGGAGTTGCAGAAATGTAAGGTTGGAAAGAGAGGGAGAGAGAGAGTATCGGACATTGATGTGTCGATGATGGAATCATTGCCGGAGACAAGAACAAAACGAGAGACATTTTCCTTTTTTAATCGATTTAAGAGTAAAACATTAAAGGTATCGCTCAAACGGTGGTCACTTTTGAAATACACCAGCTTCCAGCACCAAAATAAATGGGAAGTCGGAGAGTTCACTGCTGGGGGGGAAGGGTTTGGTTGAATTTTTTTTTTAATTATCAAAATAATAATATTTCAAAGAAAAAAGAAAAAGAAATTAAAAAGGGTATATTGGTCTTTTTACATGGCCAATGGACCAAAAGTATAAGCAAAAATATAGTTCAGGGACCATGAGCGTGAAAAACCAAAAGAATGACCAAATGATTAATTTCGAGACAAGCACATGGACCAAAATTGTAATTTACTCCGGAATAAATTTAAGAGGAAAAGGCGTGGACACAGCTGGTGCTCACATGTCATCTCACCCATTTTCGAGTGAAATCCTAAAAGTACAACTTTAAAACATAGCGTACAACTCATAGAAGCATCCTTGTATTGGAGACGATAGTTCTATTAACTTCTAAGGAATTGCAGGAAGAGAGATAGAGAGGTGTTTTAATTTTGAGTAAATTACAGTTTTCGTCTTTAAGGGTATTTTTGTCATTTAAAATTATTTAACGAAGTTAAACAAACGGTAACTCCATGAGGGACCAAAATTGTAATAAAATGCCAAGCAAAAGGATTAAAATCATAAAAATTCAAAAGATGACTAAAAGTGTAATTTGATAACAACTACATGGACAAAAACTGTAATTTACTCTGAATATAACTTTTGCTTTTTGGCTCTTTGTTTTCATATCCGCCCTAGTGGGGCTACATTCACTTTCACTGTTATTTAAATCAAATAAGTTATATATAATTTATATTTTAATAATATAGTATTCATATTCTTATGATTAGATGTTTTGAAACCCACCCATTTATTTATATATATATATATATATATATATATATATTCAAATAAGAACAATTATTGAAATTGAAACGTAAAAACAAATATAAGTCATATAATTTTATAACGGGCTTCTATCAGCCCCTTCCACCACAACCACCAACAAACTTCTACGCTTCCACCACCACCCATCTCCACCACCTCCCCTATCCACCGCCAACCCATCTTACACCACCCACTAAATCTGGACCATATATTTTTTCATGTCGTTTTATAGCTTCGGCATCACTGGAGCGTTGACGCTCTAACTGATACCTTTGTTGCTCTGGGTATATTTAGCGACCAATGTTTTTCTGACGGCATAATTTTGTCGATGATCGATATTAGCTTTTTTCGACTGATTTCCGACGGAAATGCTAGTCACTTATACGTAGCGGATTTCCGACAGAAATGTTCGTCTTATATGTTTTTGTTATAATAATTAAAAATATATATTATTAAATAAACATTGAAAAAAATAACCCGTAGATATATAATTCAAATTAATTTGTATATTATTAAAACTATTATTATTTTTTAAATAAAAAATTCAATTTAAAAGTTAGATATAAGGATTATACGAGGTGTTTTTATCATGTAATAGTTCTAAAATCAAATGTAGTTTAACAATACATAATTTTATTTACTCTAATTTATATGGAAAGGAAATATATAAAAACTTAAAAGAAAAAAAAAACAGACAGCGTAATAACTTTTGAAGTTGATGTTTAATGTGGAAATACAAAATCTTTTACTAGAAACTTACTCTAATTTACTCTAATTTATATGGAAAGGAAATAAAAAGATATTTCGGTTTTGACCGTGGGAGGGGAAAGTGATAACAAAAACAAATTGATTTAACTGCTGTCATATCATAATTCCTTTTTTTTTAGCTATATACCGTAGAGGCGATACAAATAGTAGCCCCTAATCAAAAAAATAGGGTGGTACTAAATATACACTCAATATACACTTATAAATAAAAGTCAAACATTATTAACCAATCATATCCGTTTTTCCGGAAAACATTTTAATTCCAACAAATAAAAAACAGTTGACCACACTTAAAAGTAATGATTAAGGTGTTTAATTGGTAAATAATGGTGTCTTTTTAACTATCCCTAAAAATTTTAAATAAAGTATAAACCCTCTTTATTGTGTTATTGTGGATCCTCTAAAACCGGATAGAGTTTAAGCTTGCATGTGTTAGTGCATATTTCTCTGGACTTCTCGTTGATTGTTGAGTTTTTAACTCTTCTCCCATTATCTGTCTTGATGACATACAGTAATGAACTAATGAACTGGTCTATGAAATGTCGATATCTGTCTTGATGGCATACAGTAATGAACTGGTCTATGATATGTCGCTGTTCGCTCTTTATTTAAACTGTACATAGTGGGTTTCTGTTCGCTCTTTATTTAAACTGTACATAGTGGGTTTCTGTTCGCTCTTTATTTAAACTGTACATAGTGGGTTTCACCTTTTTCTGGAAAATTCAACTTGCCTTTTAAAATGTACATAGTGGGTTTCACCTTTTTCTGGAAAATTCAACTTGCCTTTTAAAACATACGGAAACAACGCACGCATGCATGCAGTACTATCTAGACCTACCCTTACCCTTGATACTATGATACGTCCTAAGCATATTAAAACCATCTTTTTTGTGAGTTTTTTCAAAAATCTTTTTCACCTAAAAATTAATAAAAACATACATAATAAAAGCTTTAAATAATTAAACCATGTTCATAATAAAAGCACCAATGTCCATAATAAAAGCTTTAAATAATTAAACTAATAATCTCCATACTAATACGACCACTTCAAAGAAAATGTTAATACAACTTAATAATGAAAATCACATGATAAACTTCCAAATCATCTCCATTCAAAACTATTCATTCTTCAAAATCATCATAAACGCCACCAACTCACCCCGAATTATTTTTTTGTCTTGATTAAAACTGTTTTCCAAATCCACTTTAACAGGCATTGTGTCTCGCTGAGTCAACGTTTTCTGGGCGGGAACAATGGAGTTTGCGCAGACTTTAATTTGAACTTTCAATTCCACAGGAATTTCAAATCTAAGATCCAATGAAATTGAACGTGTGCTCCGTGCTTTAATATTGGAAGTCTTTACGCTGAATTAAACATAACAATAAATATATAATTAGAAATAGATAACTGACAGAGATTACTAGAGAGTTATAATATATGTAGATGGGACCTTAGTAAGGCATAACCGTCTCCGTGAATTGGAAAGAAGAATTCCGTAGGTAGATAGGCCTCAGTGCTCGTACGGTACACCTTAACATGGGGGACTGTACAATCATCATTTGAAAAAACGCCATTCGACGACTCATCTATATTTGTTCGTTTAAGGCAATGGCCTCCCTCGTTCAACACATTTAAATTTGCATTCACCACATCAGTGTTTAACGTAGACTCGTCAGTCAGTTGATGAACATTGTTTAAAATCTTATCAACATTTTCACTCAGTTCACCAACGTCTTGCTGCAATTTTTTTACTCTGCTAAACATTTTCCTATTTCTAAGTTTAAATACAAAAAGAATCCAAATAAATATCAATGAAACGGATTATGTTTTTGTTAGTATATATTTACAACTTATACAGTTATAGTTGTTCTTAAAAACTTTAATTAATTGCAATCGTTTTAAATAAAATTCTGATAAATTAAAGTTATATGAATCATAATTGGACAATTTAGATAATAACAAGTTATAACCATTTATCAATTGCAAACAATCGTATTTCACATGTGTGATTTTTATCAGAAAATAATGAAAACGAAAGACTTACGACATAGCTGATTGTTCAAATGAAGAAGAGTTGAGAGCTGAAAGATGATCGAGAGCTGTGGAAGTATGTTTTCTGAAATGTTCAAGGGGGTTTATAAAGAGAATCGTGCGCTAAGAAAGAGAAAAATCTCTGTTTGGTAGGTCCAAAAATTTGGAGTAAATTACAGTTTTTGTCCATGTGGTTTACCAAAACTAACAAAATGGTTCCAACTATTGAAAAATCACATTGGGAGTCCCTAAGGTTTGTGAAACGCTACAAATAGATCCCTGAGTCAAGTAAAAAGACTAAAACGCCCTTTTTTATTTTTTTCCTTTTTCTTTTTACTTAATTATCTTATTAAAAAATAAAAGAAAATAACCCCACCCCCACCTGGTATCCCCCCCTCTCTCTATCTATCTCTCTCTCTTCATTGACCATAATGTATTATTATTAATATTAATTAGTGGGAGCCCGTGCTCTGCACGGGTTTAGGATTGTTTTTACGGGTGTTTGTTGTGTGTGTTTAATTTGGTTAGTTTTGTCATGGTATTTATACTTTCTATCTTCGTAAACAATTTTTTAAAGTGATAAATAAACTCTTTTTTTACTGTTTGAAAAACGTATATGTATCTAATGACAAGAAATGCATATATGTAATTTATTTAGTGATATATCTTTACTTGATCAAATTTTTATTTATATAAATAACATTTTTTCTTTATTAATATAATTTTATTTAACTTTCTAACTTTCCTAACAAACAACATTCATTCCATAATGACTCATTCCTGATTACCTTTCTGATTCCATTCCATTGTACCAAACAAACCCTATAATATGCAAAGAAAGAAATCAAATTTTACCTCCAACAATAGCACAAACATTAGTCAAGAAGTGCAAAAACGAAACATGCTCTTCTGTGAAAGTAACCTGCAGCATAAATTTTGGCAATTAGAATTTTTATTTTTCAGCATTTTTTATGAAAATAGTAACAAATAAAACCTTGATAGACGAAAGTTTATAAAAGAAGAAAACTCCAGGAAGTGTCTGAAGACGGCCTACTTCTGCCCCTTTAAAGTGCTCGGTTACTGAAACTATATAAAAAAATAAAATAAAAACTTGTGTTACATTTTTTTATAAAATTACATTGTCTTAATAGAATTTGAAGAGACTATAAAACCTGGTTTGTTTGAATACTGTGTCCACTATCATCTGTGTAAACGGTTGGTACCACTACTACCTTGAGAAAAAACTGGTACATCCCAGTTGGGGTTATTTGTGTCCATTTCACACTAAAAATCAACATAATTTAAATAAATAAGAAAAGAAATATTAGAAAATTTAACTATGAGATGAGAAAAGACAAACATACCCATCAAGGGGATTCACGACACCTGGAAAATAATCTCCATAAGCTACCATAATAATCCGGTGACTTAGCTGTGCTAAAAAGAGTAATTTATTATTACATGAAAGTTTATGAGTGGGAAATAATATAAATACAATAGCTAAATTATTATATCTTAATTCTTACATTAAAACTGTCGCTTTGAAAGGCTTTAAGATCATGAAAATGCACATTTGATTGTTGAAAACATTTGCCAGGGGCAAAATGGAAATTTCCAGCAACTTTATTAACATCCAAGAATCCATATATGTTACACCCTTCACCTTGTTTGTCTTTAATTCGTTGTAAAAATCCTTCCCTTTTACACTGATGGAAAAAAGGAAGTAAATCAGTATTTGGTTTAATGTTTATTGTAATTGGATAGATTATTCAAAATATAATTTATGATATGAAAAGGATTGAAAGTATAATGCTATAATTAGGAGTATTTTTCTAAGTATAATGCCTTAATGAGAAAAGTTTGAAAGTACAATGTTGTAATAGAAAGAAACGAAAGTAGGATGCTATAATAGACACGGAGAGAGAAGATTCGACCTGGTCAATCATCTCTGGATCTGAACGAAAACATATGCACATGTATACAAAGTCACACTAAACGAAAACATACACAACTATTAAAAATATGAGCAAATGATGCAATTCCAAACTTTTTCTTGAAACATCCAACATTTGTATTGACATGAAAGTGTTTTAATCGAGAAAACAAAGCACACTAATCAATGATTATAAAACTAATACGGGGCATCAAGCAAACACTCTGTCACACACAAATGAAACATCCCATGAGAATGTGGAAAAATGAACAGTAGCAGATAGGGAAATGAGGAAGATCGATAGATGCTTAGAGCAATTGAAGATAAAATCAACATACCTTACTGCTTGTATTGGCCTTAAAACCATATGCATACACATCCCCAATGTCAGTACAAGTTCTTTTTTTTTTTGGTAACCGACGACCCCATCCGACCCATCCTTTGGATGACCATGATGAAGCAACCTCGGGGCCCACGCACACCTGGTAGCAGGGTGGACCGGGTCAATCACCTATCCAGAGTTTGACGAACTGGATGGATGCCATTTGCGATGGGATGTAACTCCTATTTGGCTGAGGCCCGACCTGCGTATACTCGACTATGATTACAAAAAACGAAAAAGCATTAGGAGACTACCAACTGAAGATCGAAGATCGATTGGCAAAAGAACCTCGTAAGGGCCAGGTACATGAATTGATTCAAAACCGATCAGGAGGCATCGTTTTTTGCCCTTGACTCACCGAGAAAGAAGACTGCGACGGCTAGGAGACTACCAACTGACTTGATTCAAAACCGATTACCAGGTGTGTATGATTTGGAATTACCCAATCCAACTCATCGACATCATATTTCTTGATCGGAATTGACATCGAAACCAATCAAACTCATCAGCATCGAAACCTAATGCCCCACCCTCCTCTGGCCCCCTTCGTCTGCAATCAGTAAGCCAAGAACAAGGTTGAGTTAATCGGTAAGCCAAGAACACATGTCGGAAATAAAGAATCACACACCTTGCCAGATTCAAATTAATCAGACACGTAGCAGGAAAGTCTTCTTTAACCCGATGTTGATTTGGACTCGGTCATCTTTCTTTTTCTTCCCCGCTTCGGGTCTTCTGTAAACCCGATGTTGATTTAGATTCGAAGGAATCAGACACGTAGCAGGAGAAGAAGGCGACCGACTGGACGGGAACCACGACGGGATCGTTGAGATGGTGAGATAGCGAGAGCAGGGGTATGAATCGGAGGCGGAGACGCATCCCCATTGGGGATCCATCCAACCTAGATCACACTATTTAGATTTAAAAAAAATAAAAAACAAACTATTTTTGGTGACCTGGGCCACTCCGACGACCCGGATCGGCCATCTCCTTCTCTCCTTTTTCAATTTTCAATTTTTCCTTTTCTATCTTTTATAACCTTTTTTAATTAAAAAGTAATATAATATTTACTAAAAAATAAACAAAAGACATGAAAATATATAATTTTTTTTCTTTATAAAATGAGACCAACGAGTGGGACCCCGTGCTCCGCACGGATCCATTTGTTCCTCGTTTGAAAAGCCGCCTTACTGATCCGTTTTGCCTTCAGCATCTTCTCCCGGTTCCCATAAAAGCTTAAATCATCTAACAAAGATGTTTTTGCAGAATAGCTCTTGAAATTTTCAAGCATTTCCAAACTTGTTTTAAACCAACCTAAAAAAACCCATAATTTATTAATTCAATATTAAAGCAATAACAAAAAATCACCAATAAATACAAAGTTAAAAAAAAAGAAAAAGAGAAAAGAGGATACCTCTTGAGTGTCTCTAGTATAAGTAACAGGCCTATTGTCATTATTTTCAAGAAGTATGTGTCGCAAAAGTGTTAGGTACATCTTTCACAACATGCCATTTAATAGAAAAAAACCGTTCCATTTATCAAGCTGCCAAAAAACCATGTTCTTTTCATAATCAACAGGTCCAATCAATTAAATTATCAATAAATTAAAATTTTACCAAATTATAAAAGTTGAAAATTTTTAAAATTTTTACCTGTTCATGCAAGCCAACCACGTCTCTGTTTTCTGCCTTCTTATTACTTGCAACATCTTCTGCTTGTTCGATTAAAGTTGTGCCTTCAGCAGCAACATGCTACATTTAAGTCAAAAGGATTAAAATAAATGTTAAAAGATACAAATAATGCATTCCACTTTTATAAAAATGAAATCCAGTTTCTAGATTATAAACCTGTTTAAAGATACTGGAAACAGGATCCAATCCATGGGGTATTTTTTAAAAGAGTCTGTACATTCTTGACAAATCATCAACCTGGAAGTGGAGGGTAGAATCGGAAGAAAGAAATGTTCTCAACCAGAAAAAATCTAAATAGTACAGGGACCAAAAGTGTAATTTAGCAAACCTTGTCGTCTCTAAGCAATGCATGACAACCAGAGTGTTCCTTTTTAAGCAATTGTGTTGCATAAACAGATAGTAATTTTTTTCGAACTTTCTACAATAAGTATAAAATCACCAAATTAAAGAAGTAATGTGATTTTCTCTTCTTTTTTTATTAAATTTAAATAGTGAAAAAGAAAATCTCGCTACTCAATTTGGAAAAGTCAAACAAATTAGTCTTTCATCTATTTCCCTTAATAGTTCTAGTAGTGCTGGTGTCCCGGCACCTTCCCCAGCTCCCCTACCAAAGCCTCCTACTCAACCCCACCACCATCACCACCACCACCACCACCACCACCATGATAAGCCACTGCCGCCTGCAAAACCACCTTCACCTTCACTACCACCCGCCCCCACCCTTGACCTCATAAGATTCCCAATGCAAAGGCATCAGCTTGTCATTCAGGTTACCACAAGAATAAGAATGGAAATAAGTATCCTCCTTCATATCCTCCTGTTTCTCAGCCGGTTCCTCCACCGCTTTTACCGCCTCCACCACCGCCACCCCCACCGCGGCCACCACCGCGATCACCGCTGCCACCACCACCACCTGTTATTATATACTTTTTATTTACTGTAAGTTGTATATTTGGTCCCTGAGTATAGCTGATTTTTTCAGTTTTGGTCCCAAAAAGTTATGTTGCAATTTTAGTCCCAGAAAGTTCTCTCTTGCAATCTTGGTTCTCATTTGAGGTTCTTGTAACGTTTTTGGTCCCTGTTCTAAGTAAAAAGACTGATTTTGGTCTTTGAATATAGCTAATTTTTGCAAATTTGGTCTCAATAATATCATCATTTTACCTGGAAGAAGGACAAAAAACATTTCAAAAACCTCAAATAAGGACCAAGATTGCAAGAGAAACAGTTTGGGACCAAAATTAAAAGAGAATCAGCTATACACGGGGACCAAACTTTAATTTACTCTTATTTCATTTTATAGTTATATTAATATTATTATCAATTGGGGCCACATAAACATAATAATAATAATAAAACATTTAATTAAGTAACAAATAGTTCTAAAAAATAGAAATCAGCAAAGGGTACTATTATTTTACTTGGAGCATGGAGCAAAAAGTAACAAAAACCTCAAATAAGGACCAAAAGTGCAAGAGAACATTTTGGGACTAAACCTGTAAAAAATCAGCTATACACACAGCATCACTGTCGTTTTTCACATATCGCCGCAAAATTGATTGTGGCCAACATATTACGAAGTGAGATCTTCATGCCCTGGTGATCTGCATAGTACATCATATGTAGAGCCTTTCCGTGCCTGTACAAAAAAGAATCAAAAATTTTCAAAATAGCAACTAAAAAGTATCAAATATTAACATAACAACTAACAACTTCGTAAACATCTCCACTAATATATCAGTTTCAAACAATTGGACCGTATTGTTGAAGTAATCCGTGAATGGAACCACCAGACACATATTCCAAGTACACAGATAGAGTTTCCTCTCCCTGAAAAATCCACAAGTCATTAACTTATCAAAAAGACAATTTTACCCTCAACTCATTAGGCATTCATAAGTTTTTCAAAGAAGATGTGCCTTACCAGTTCACTTCCATAGTATTGAACGATGTTTGGATGTGAGGATTGATCCAGATTACCAAATCCTTGTGTTTGTTCTCCTGTGAAGATTAAATACTCATTTAGTTATCCACAAAATTCTCTCCGCTCACCGTCGACGCTCCGTCCACCGGATACTTCCCATCTTCACCAGGTTTTGGCTTCATTTCATCAACAGCACCAACACCATCACAACCGACGATGATTTCCGGTCATCCGATAGCCAATATGCTCAAATTCACTGAAACAATCAACTACAAAGAGATTCAGATGGAACATAGAACAGATGCAATATGAAGAAGATACCTGGTTGGCTCCCCGTTCACTTAGCCTACGAACTCCGGCTCACTTCCAGCTTGGATCACTTCTCGCTCGCTTAGCCCTAGCTCGAAACAGCCAACTCACTTCGTATCGCCGCTGCCGTCACTCTCCTAGAGACCACAAGACAGTTAGGGTTTGTTTGAAAACTACCGCATCGACCACCGTAAAACCATCCTCCGCTGCTGCCGCCGCCGCCATTCCCGATACCTAGAGGGTACCAGCTAGGCCCGTCGAAAATAACCGATACCCGAATAAACCGACCGACCCATTTCGATTTGGGTAATTCGGGTCGGGTAAATCGGATTTCGGGTATAAAAAATTCGGGTTTCGGTTTACCCGTATTATTATCGGTTCGGGTATAAGGTTTACAAAATTAAATTCGGGTATACCCGAATACCCGATTTATGTTTTAAATATAATCATTTTTTGTTTTGAATTTTATAGAAAATAACTTTGAAATAACCCTTGGCTTGGTACGCAAGTGATTAGTCGCAACTCGTAAACCCTCCGTCAATGTTAGTCCCTCCCTTTTCTTGAACCCTAGCTTTATCGTTCTGCAAGAAAGTTAACTTATAACCCTTTCCGGCAAGCCGTAGGCTTCCAATTTCCGATTGTCAAGAAGTTGCAAAAAAAGTCTTCGCAAGCCGCAAGGTATGCTCTGTTTCATCTTTTATCACTATTTACTGCATATTTTATTAGTTGCTTTTAAATTTTAATATGTTAATATGCTATCGAAAGTCGCCATTTGACCGTATTTTTCAAACATTGATTGCTTTTAATGTTTGCTTTTAATGTTTCCAATATTTGTTTGTTTATGTAACGGTAAAAGTTTATTTTTTAGCTTTTAATGTTTTCAAGATTTGTCTTAATGTTTCCAAGATTTGTTTGATCGTATTTGAAGATAAAATGATGTTCAAATTTTATTGTTCAAAGATATCTGTAATTGCCTTTCACTTTCAAGAATATTGTAGGCTTTAGCAAGTGGACAACAGATTGTGAAATCTTATTTTTGATAGCATTCCACAACAAATAAAATGTATGCTGTTAGGATCATTTTTGTAATAACATTTTACTACAAATAAAAATTTATGCTGTTTTTATTATGTTTTTTGACTAGAATTATTGAAAGTTTAATTTGCACCCAAGATTGGCTTCGGGGTAGCATAAGTGAGAAAACCGACTTTGAAGATGATTGGGAAACAATACAACAAATTGATAAAGGTCGTTGGTTGCCACTAAAATTTTTATTTTTTGTAAATATTATATCTTATTCTTTTTAATACTTACATTATTTGATTTTTCTATAGAATTGAGCCAAGTTGGTACATCTAATTAGAGCTCGGATTGGATACGGATATGAAAGGTTGGATATTGATTCGTTTTTTCTTTTGCCAAGGCGGAAGACCGGAAGTGCAAGAAGAACGGATACATTTTTAATGTGTTTTGGATCTTGATTCGTTTTTCTTTTGGTTATATTTTGTGGACCGTTGGGTAACTAAAAAAAAAACATTAGTTTGCTTTTTGGTTGTGGTGGTGGATTAATCCTCCTGTTAAAAATGAACCTCAAAATTCCGGCAATTATAAAAGTTTTAGAAACAACGTTCATACTTTTTATAGTATTTTGTTCATACTTTTTATAGTATTTTGTGGAGACATTTACAAAGTAAATCATGACACTTTATACCATTGGATATGAAAAGGTTCAAAAAGTGTTTCATTTGTTCTACGGCAGATAAGGAAAAGAGCAAAAGAAAAAAAAATGAATGTTAGAATAATTAATGCAACGGTTGCCACAAGAAAATAAGGAATGATAGAATATTTAATACATATAAATGAATTGTTTTTAGGGATATTAAGAAAACTAGTGACTAATAGTTTTCGGGTATATCTGAATATACCCGACCCGAACTAAAACCCGATTTACCCGAACCCGAATACCCGAATTCTAATACAGATCGGGTATCAGTTATATTTTTTTAAAGAAAATACCCGAACTACCCGAACCGAACTACCCGAAACCCGAAAGTTATACCCGATCAACACTCTTAGTACCAGCTATTGTTACTGTTGTTTCCTTCCATGACATATAATCGAGTGTGTGAAGCTATGCAGGCTACAACAGTAAGATCGCATCTAGAATCTCCAAGTAACCACCGAACCACCACCAGCAATCATCGATTTATGAGAAGGAGCAAGAAATCTTACCGTTCGTTCCCTTCATCGACGTGAGCTGAGATCCAAGAAGGAGACGCAAAATCCGGAAGGCACCGTCTAAAAAAGAAAAAAAGTGTATGGGGCGGCGAAAAAGAGAAGTGGATCCAAATCGGATTCGAGCTAACCCGCGTTACATAACCCGAACAAAAAAAACGTACGCTACTTTGGCAAAATTACGAAAATTAATAAATAGAGTAATAAGCAACTTTTCTTTATAGATTATCTAATAGATTATGTATAAATCAAGTACTTCATTATTTCCAGTTGCTTTTGAATTAATATCATGTGTTACCCTGAAAATCTGCATCAAATCAGCCGGTTTCCTTTTAAAGATTCGAGTATCTTGTGACCTTGCTCTTTCCATTGTCTGTAAAACAGCCAATGTGTATCATAGAAAAGATTTGAAGTAGTACATTATAATTGATTTAATAAAAAAATACAATGTCTTAATAAGAAAAATTAGAAGTACAATATTATAATAAGGAAAAATAATGAAACTACAATGTTGAGTCTTGAGCTTCAAGATAGTATTCTGCTGCAAATGCATTACTCACGTGTACACTTTTACTGCACACTTCCAATAATGAAATGACTTTTGGCTTTTACCATTTCCACCATTCATACTTTAGTTTCCTCTGGTTCAGTCACCTAAAACCATTTGATCAACAAAATGTCAACATATTACAATATTTAAACATTGTAACCATATATAGAAGATATTGAAATAAATACTCGCAATATAATATGTAATATGTTATAAAATCAAAAATAATAGTGGAGCTCAAATTCGACCTAAAAACTCCCTGCCATTAAGTACGTTTACCCAAGTTTTAGACAGATTACAATATTTAAACATTGTAACCATATATAGAAGCTTTGCCGGTAGGAAATATTATAAGAACCAACATAGTTGCGTAAAAGTTAATTTGCGGATGAAACTCCCCGGTAGCTTCCTCCGAGGCTCCAATACTTTGTCAAGATGTTTCATTGTTTTGTTTAATTAGTCCTGCAGAAAATAAAGCCATGCCATAATCAAAACAGAGATAAAACAATTGAATTTAATTGAAAAACCAAACCATGGTATTGCAAAGAACAAAGAAGTAGGAGGGTGAGTTGGCAATTATTATTCCTAATCTTTCTTATCTACTTAACCTTGGATTTCTCCTGCGACCCAAATCCAACATCAACCTCCACTATATCCTTTTAATCCTCCCTATATCAACATCATCACCCCTGTAAACAAAATGTTAAGTGTTACTACATCACGACCTCGGTATAACTGTTAAATCAAAACTGAAATATAAAACTAAAAGAAATAACCTGAAAAGTAAACCAAATAGGCTCCTTCTTTTTCATCGATTTCAGCAAGTGTCGATTCTTCTGTTCTATTCAACCCAAAATTGTTTACCTTCCCTTTTTCAATTGATGGTCGGTCTATTTAGAAGAGGAAGAGAAGGAGAAAGAAGTATGAAAGCATTGATTAGAGGTTGAACAATTGTGGTTCTATTGGAGAAGACATCGAACATGATTATTTTAATTAGACCAAACAACATCACTTATAAATTCCATTAGCCAACTGCTTGCAATAGAAATGATGATCGTAGAAAAAAAGAGAGAGAGAAAGAGAGAGAGAGAGAGAGAGAGAGAGAGAGAGGGTAGATGGGGAGAGTCTGGAGTACCAAGCGGTGGTGAATAGGTCCATACAATCCTCCGCTGCTAATCTTTTAAAACTCAAAATTCAAACAAATCTAACTATATTATCAAACGATATATCAATAGATTCAACTATAATGTTAGTAAATGCTCTGGAAATCGTTGAATTAATAGACTTTAATATTGAGATCGATCTTGTATGTAATGATTTTGCTCTTTTATCAAAATTCTAAAGCATGAATGATAACTTACGACATGATCAAAGAATTATGTAAAATTCGAGTTGACCACTTCTTTTCTCATCTTAGATTATACGCCTCCAATTCACTATTTTGATTATACGCCTCCAATTTCAAACTGGAATGACAAACAAAAATTGAAGAGCAATCAAGAAGGCAAGCCAGTGACCCAGATACGAACGGACGCAAGTCGGCTATATATATAAAAAATATTCTATATATATGACAATCAACCCATGTAGTCGACCTGTATAGTTATGTTGGGTAAAAAATTGTATGTTATATATGTACCTGTAGGTTATTTAAAGATGCAAGCATGCAGTTATTGTTTTAAATAAAATGCATGGGGTCAAATTTCGAAAGGTGGAGATATCAAACCTGCGATAATAGTTGTAGTTCCTCGAACACTATGATCTGAATTCCAAAACATTGCTCGAGTTCTTCCACATTAGGTTAGGTGATCCAACTACCTGTCGGCCACTGAATGAAGAACTTTATTAGGCTTTTTAATGTTACATTTCCAAAATCATCTCCCTTGCAGCTATCATACATTCAAAACTGGTGAAAACAATACAAAATTTTGTAAATATTTAATATTAGAAATCAATTTGAAAATACAATAGAAAATCTAATTATGAAACCAATGAAATCAAGAACCTTAAAAAATAAAATCGAAGCACCTTACCTGAAATTAATTTCAAATTTGTTTCCAAATTAACGATGATCCAAATTGAAATAACAAAAAGTGATGGTAATCAGAATTTCAAAACCGTACCCCTTCTTGGTTCCAGATTAAGAAAATAGAAAACAAACTCTTAATCGCTTTCAGTCAGAAGTGTAAATCCCAGCTTTCGGGTACCGTAAATCGTCACCAATCGTTGAAGATCGTCGGTCAGTTCAATCGCAACTCGGGAGTCGTTGTGTTGTCTCCGGTCAAACAACCTAATCGCGAGAGGTAAACGTTCCATTTGTTTGAACCTTCAACAATACTGGGAAGTATATACGGTTCTTGCCTTCGATTCTTGGACGATGCAACAAAGTGAGGGAGAAACGATGGCGGAGAAGGGGGCGAGGAGGAAGCGGTGCTGGCGGATTGCAGTAGGAAAGACACAGAGCAGACAGAGATGAACATTGAAAAATTAAAATCAACCTATAAAGAATAAAAAACGCATTCAAACAACAAATTAGGGCAAAAATTGAAGTTATTAAAACGAAGAAACCTGATGTAACGCCAAGACGTGTTTTATTATATAATTATAATAAAAGGGCAAAATGGTCATTTTACCTGGGAAGGGTAAATTGGTCTTTTGGACAGAAAAGTATTTGGTTTGAAATAATATTTTGAGTTTTGGACTTAAAATGTTATAAAAACTGATTTTTGGTCGTTTTACCACAAAAGGGTAATTTGGTCATTTGACCATGTGAAGGACCAAATATGAAAAATATTGTTGGTTGTGACAAAAATGTAAGAAATGAAAGTTTTATTGTAATAAAACTTGATTTAGTGGTCAAAGTTCAAGAAAATGAACTTTAGGACCAAAATTGTAAAATTTTGTGGTATAAATAAGAGAGAGTTGACTCTCTCTTTGACTATCCATTTGTGCAGCAACGGGAGAAGAGAATTGAGAGAGATTTCTGGAAATTCTTGAAGCTTGAAGCATGGAATTGGAATCCTAACTTGGAATTGGTGATTCCTAAGTTGAATAAGGTTAGTGTTTGAATTCTAACCTATGTTCTTGAGTGTTCTTGATGAAATGAACTTGATGACTGAAATTTCAGTCAAGAATTATGTGTTAAATGGTTTATTACTTCCATTAAGTCATGCTAGAAAGGACTTAACTCAAGAAAATGGAAGTAGGTTGCTATTTATGATGAATTTGAAGTTTTGGGGTTGTTAGAACTAAGAACCCTAATTCTTCATTTTGATTGATTTAGTTGTTTTAAATGGTTGAAAACCTTGTTAGAGTATAAGGTTTTAGCATAGAAACAAACCCCAATCGATTAAGGACTGGATTAAGGACTTAATGGTCCAAAACTGCTTGCTACAGTGCATAAATCGCGTCTGTCCAGGGGGTCTGCCCAGGCGCAGGGCGCAGTGCGCCCAGGATCAGGGCGGGGTGCGCCCAGGCGCAGTGCGCCTGATACCTGGCGCAGTGCGCCTCCAAGCAGGCCAGGCAGGGGACTTCCGACTCACTAACTTTCGTTTGGCTTGTCTGTTTTAGCTCAAATTTGGACCATAGGCTCGTTATGGTCTGAAAAGTTTGGGAAAATTATTAAGTTGGGTTTTCGACCCCTCAGGGGCACTGTAGATCGGTTCGAATGCCTCGGTGAATAGTAAAATTCACAAAAAGTTAGTAAACGGAAAGTTTATTAACTAGGCATTATTTATAACGATATTGTATTGAACTCTAGTGTATTAGAGTCAATTTAGATGATTATTAACCTATTATCATTTGGTATATAAATGGATAAATAGGTATGGGACAAAATGGTCGTGGTGCACGCAAATGCAAGAAACAACCGAAATTGAAACGCAGCTAGTATCCAGGTGAGTAATCTCAGTGATATCATATGTGATATATGATGATTGATTTGTTACAGGTTGAAATGGCTTCGAGGAACAAAAATGACAAGTGTAAAATAAAATGAAATGACAATACCGGAACCAGCCGTGAGTCAATAAAATGAAATGACAATACCGGAACCAGCCGTGAGTCAATAAAATGAAATGACAATACCGGAACCAGCCGTGAGTCAGTAAAACTTATATAGACAAGACCGGAACCAGCCGTGAGTCTAGGCAACTGCGGGATTTTCCTGTGAGCCATAACTAATTCTGGATGCTATATCCAATGGGTGCGGCCTTCGGGCTATGACTCCGGTGCGGCCTTCGGGCTATGTCTCCGATGCTTGGTACGGCCTTCGGGCTATGACTCCGGTGCGGCCTTCGGGCTATGTCTCCGATGCGGCCTTCGGGCTATGATATTTGATGCGGCCTTTTTGGCTATGATTTTGTTACAGGTACATGGTGCGGCCTTTTGGCTATGATATCGGGTTATTAAACCCAGCTAGTGCGGCCTGCGGGCTATGAATTATATATTGATAATGTTTTGGTGCAGCTTATACAGCTATGACACAGAGTGCGGCTTAAATAGCCAGGATATACGGTGCGGTCCGATGTGACTAAGAGATATGGGACAGAAATAGTTGTACATGGTTATATGTGCAAATAACTGACGTGGCTTGATAATTGCAGGTTATCATGATATAGTCTGTAAGGCTATAATTTAGGATGTGAAATCCTAAGAGATATTTGGTCAACCAGTAAGACTAGGAGTTTGGTTTTGATATCCAAACAGTTATATGAATGTATTTCTAATACTCGTTATTTGCAAATACGATTACTCACTGAGCTTTATAGCTCACGATATTTGTTACTGTCCCTGCAGGTTAGCATAATACTGATAGGGGACAAGATAAAGCCCGTGACTTTGAAGTGGGACTCATAGATGCTGTCAGTAGCAGCCCGGCTTTAAAGGAGACATGGTATTTTATACTCTCCTTGATACACTTGTACCCGTTTTTATTAAAATATACCCCTTTATTATGGTTTTATGTATTGAAACCTATGTTTTAAATGAAAAATTTTTCAGGGGTGTTTTGTTTTAAAAGCCGGGTGTTACAAGTTGGTATCAGAGCCGTGGTTTAAGTGAACTAGGTATCTATAGAGTAGATTCCTGGACTTAAACCCTGAGATAGTAGACATGATGCATAGTTAGGTGTATATAGTTGTTATTATACATATATAACCTAATTGTTGCTAACTTCTGATGTATAAGAAGTATGAACCGTGAATCTTCATGGAAGACTTTTAGGGCGCGAAGCTCTAGGAAATGGATAAACCCTTTATCAAAGCTCCGTAATACGTGGAGAAAAAGGGGACGGAAAGCAGAAAATTACACATGACAAGCAGTAGTAGCTGATGTGGTCAGATAAAGAAATTGGTTGCTCACCTTGGCTGATATTCAAGGTGAAAGAACAGTAGTTGAGACTACAAGAAAAGCAGAAAGTAAAAGTGGACTTCTCAGAAGAAGTTGTCACAAGTTGGGTCAAACCTTATAGGGAAAGGACCAAAACAGAGTCACTAGGTATTGTGATCAGTGTAGAAAAGGCACTAAGGAAAATTGTAGAGTTGAGACTCTATCGTTGACATGCTGAAATTGCAGATGATAGGAGCAGATTGCTCGAGCTTGTTGTATGGGACGGAAGTGGTTCCAGCGAGGAACTATAGATCACTTCCTTATGACATACTCACATGCTAGATGTGGAGTAACGGGTGATGAACCCAGGAAAGAAAGAAGAAATGAATGGTCAAAAAGGACCAGTGGTACCTTGAGCATTCCAGCAGATTGTGGAAGAAGCTCATGAGGAGACTGATATGATCTCCGATATAATTGTTCAACATATAACTCGTGTATGTTATATTTGATCCATAAAGCTATGCTTGGGATCGATGATTTGATGCCTTGTTGGAATAATTCATCAACGATTTTGGATGAAATTTTGGAAGAAGCTATAGCAGATAGCACGAATGTTCTAGATATTGAACACATTGGAAGTAATCTGCCTAGGATTTACGGGACCATTTTCCCTATAAATCTGAAGCCGATGACTACCAGTGAATTTAAAACAATCGTGCGTATGATTTGGTTAGCAATGAATTATGCTACCATGAATTGTAGAAATACGAACAGTATGATTCTTAAAACAGAAATGAAATGGATGGAAATCCATAATAAATGACCGTTGTTGAGAATACCGGTTATTTTCTTTGCTTAAACTCGGAAAAGAGTTAGTAAAAGAATGATATTGTAGTTGGCATACGTGGTATTGGCCAAGTTAGATAAAGCAGTGATAGTAGTGTGCTACTATAAATAGATTCTCGGATGCTTCTTTTGAAAAGAACTTACAAGATTCCTGCTAGATTGGCGAGAAGAGCTTATGAGTAAGCTGGTTTTGGGAGCCGTTCCTGTTATCTAGGCTCTGTGTTGATTGGCCTCTGCAGAGATGGCAGAGTGGTAAAACAATTGGAAGAACTTGTTTTTGGATTGGGGTCTCATATGGCCGAATGTGTCATCGTGTGGAGCCCTATCTGTTTGAAAAGAAGAAAGATAAGTTAATGTGTATGTACATTGACTACTGAGAATATGATATTCTCGAAACCAGACTGAATATGAGGTACATTGTACCAGATGTTGGAGTTACTTCACTGAGTTAAGTGATATGTAAAATTTTCCAAGTATGAAAATTTGGCTAAAAGAAGTTTTAATCCTTTGGGCATGATAATAGTGCCAAAGATGATAAAATAAATCCAGTGGAATTGATGATGTGATAAAACTGGAACCGCCTGAGGAATCTGACTGAAATTGTAGTCCCTTGGATTGGCGGTTTATTATAGGAAAGTTGTAGAAAACTGCTCCTCGATTTCTGGTTAGCTGACTAAAGTTGACCAAGAAAAGTGAAAAAGTTTGGGTGGTAGAAAGACCACAAATATCTTTTCAAAGGTTGAAATACTCCTTGTGTGAAGCTCCGGTGGTAGCATTATTGCTAAGTGGAGAAGATAAACTGGATTATAGAAATTGCATCCAGAGTTGACGTTGGATACATGATATTGCAGTAGCAATTATGACTTTGACATTGAAGCTTTGGAGACACTACTGATGTGGTGTAAAGCTTACTGTTATATGGATCATATAAGTTTGAAGTACTTAGTTGATCAAAAAGAAGCTAAACATGAAATAGCAAAGATAGATGGGTTACTTAGAGATTTCGGGTATGAAATCTTGTACCATCTCGGAAGAGCAGATGTGGCTATAGATGCCCTGAATTGAAAAGAGTAACCTTAAAGGTTACATCCACATGTATGAATGTGGCGAATTGATTACCTGAGTTGATTCGGGTATCACAGAAAGAAGTGTGCAAGTCTGAAAAACGTGATAAGTAAATGAATGATTAGCTATTGAAAGAAGTTAATTAGGAACTCACAATGATTTAAAACCCTTGGCGGTTGTGAATGTGAATTCCAAAGTCAAACGAAACATAAGAATCATCTTGAAAAGATGCATTTTGTATCAGATATGCAGCATACCCGGGCAATACCAAACTGTATAGGTCGATAAAACCTATGTGTTGGTGGCCGGGGCTGAAGAAAGACATTGAAAGACATGTGAAAAGTGTTTGACTTGTGGGTAACTACAGTCAAAACATTAGAAACATAAGGTTGTACGTCCTAAAGAAGAAATGGGACGAAAAATATCATAGACTTTGTAGTAAAGTCTTTGCAAGTACCGTATGGGTATGACACCATATGGGTGAATTGCAAGTTGATTGATGAAATCAGTGTAGAATTATATCGACTAAGAAGAATTTAAGAGTGGAAAGGTAGTGAAGAACTACAAAGATAAAGAAAAATTGTTGACGTGCACTACAGGTGGCGACTGTATCGGATCGAGATACTAGAATTATTTGATAAATTTAGCATTAATTCTTAGAATTATTATCTCAAAAGTACTAGTAAGTACTGTGTGCGAATCGCAGATGGATTGACAAGGTGAGATAATGATGCAGACCTTAGGAGTTATGCCTGAAATCTGCATAACAGACACTAGCGGAAAACAAGACGACCGTCTATCCTTGATAGAAGTTGTAGATAAGTATAGATATTATACTAGTGTTTTATTAACTCGTAGGAAGTATTGTTTAGACTACCATATTGCACGCCGATTTACTAGACAGAAGTTGGGGAGAAGCCGTTGACTAAACCTGAGATTGTATTTCAAACAGAAGAAAAGATTAGGCAAATTCGAGAAAGCTTGGAAATAGACCAAAGTCGACAAGAGTAGTATGCGGATTGTCGAGTAAAACCATTGAAACCCCAGGTAAAGGAAGATGGTGGAACTCAAAGTGACCCTCCGGAAGGACTAGAAATTGATGTGGGACAAAAAGGAAAGTTGAGTCCTTGTTTATTGGACCTTTCCGTATATCCCAAAAGCAAGAATTGCGGTGTATTGATTGAAGATTCTTGATGAACTTCAAGATGATTGTAAAGTTTTCTATGGGTCTCATGGTTCTGAGAACATAGATTGATAAATTCTAACGAATCCCTCATGTTGAAATGAGGAAGATAAGTGATTAAGGTGCCCGGGACAACCGGAGGAATGATATACGAGTGGTGATATAACCACGAGATAAGAAGACTAGTATGGTTAAGTGCGTAGGCAATACCATAAAGGTTTCCATATGATATGAGAAACCGAAATTGTAACGAGAAAGAAATACCCTCACTTGATAGTATGATTTCGGGGACGAAATCTTTTGAAGGAGGGGAGAATTTGTAACGCCAAGACGTGTTTTATTATATAATTATAATAAAAGGGCAAAATGGTCATTTTACCTGGGAAGGGTAAATTGGTCTTTTGGACAGAAAAGTATTTGGTTTGAAATAATATTTTGAGTTTTGGACTTAAAATGTTATAAAAACTGATTTTTGGTCGTTTTACCACAAAAGGGTAATTTGGTCATTTGACCATGTGAAGGACCAAATATGAAAAATATTGTTGGTTGTGACAAAAATGTAAGAAATGAAAGTTTTATTGTAATAAAACTTGATTTAGTGGTCAAAGTTCAAGAAAATGAACTTTAGGACCAAAATTGTAAAATTTTGTGGTATAAATAAGAGAGAGTTGACTCTCTCTTTGACTATCCATTTGTGCAGCAACGGGAGAAGAGACTTGAGAGAGATTTCTGGAAATTCTTGAAGCTTGAAGCATGGAATTGGAATCCTAACTCGGAATTGGTGATTCCTAAGTTGAATAAGGTTAGTGTTTGAATTCTAACCTATGTTCTTGAGTGTTCTTGATGAAATGAACTTGATGACTGAAATTTCAGTCAAGAATTATGTGTTAAATGGTTTATTACTTCCATTAAGTCATGCTAGAAAGGACTTAACTCAAGAAAATGGAAGTAGGTTGCTATTTATGATGAATTTGAAGTTTTGGGGTTGTTAGAACTAAGAACCCTAATTCTTCATTTTGATTGATTTAGTTGTTTTAAATGGTTGAAAACCTTGTTAGAGTATAAGGTTTTAGCCTAGAAACAAACCCCAATCGATTAAGGACTGGATTAAGGACTTAATGGTCCAAAACTGCTTGCTACAGTGCATAAATCGCGTCTGTCCAGGGGGTCTGCCCAGGCGCAGGGCGCAGTGCGCCCAGGATCAGGGCGGGGTGCGCCCAGGCGCAGTGCGCCTGATACCTGGCGCAGTGCGCCTCCAAGCAGGGCCAGGCAGGGGACTTCCGACTCACTAACTTTCGTTTGGCTTGTCCGTTTTAGCTCAAATTTGGACCATAGGCTCGTTATGGTCTGAAAAGTTTGGGAAAATTATTAAGTTGAGTTTTCGACCCCTCAGGGGCACTGTAGATCGATTCGAATGCCTCGGTGAATAGTAAAATTCACAAAAAGTTAGTAAACGGAAAGTTTATTAACTAGGCATTATTTATAACGATATTGTATTGAACTCTAGTGTATTAGAGTCAATTTAGATGATTATTAACCTATTATCATTTGGTATATAAATGGATAAATAGGTATGGGACAAAATGGTTGTGGTGCACGCAAATGCAAGAAACAACTGAAATTGAAACGTAGCTAGTATCCAGGTGAGTAATCTCACTGATATCATATGTGATATATGATGATTGATTTGTTACAGGTTGAAATGGCTTCGAGGAACAAAAATGACAAGTGTAAAATAAAATGAAATGACAATACCGGAACCAGCCGTGAGTCAATAAAATGAAATGACAATACCTGAACCAGCCGTGAGTCAATAAAATGAAATGACAAGACCGGAACCAGCCGTGAGTCAGTAAAACTTATATAGACAAGACCGGAACCAGCCGTGAGTCTAGGCAACAGCGGGATTTTCCTGTGAGCCATAACTAATTCTGGATGCTATATCCAATGGGTGCGGCCTTCGGGCTATGACTCCGGTGCGGCCTTCGGGCTATGTCTCCGATGCTTGGTACGGCCTTCGGGCTATGACTCCGGTGCGGCCTTCGGGCTATGTCTCCGATGCGGCCTTCGGGCAATGATATTTGATGCGGCCTTTTTGGCTATGATTTTGTTACAGGTACATGGTGCGGCCTTTTGGCTATGATATCGGGTTATTAAACCCAGCTAGTGCGGCCTGCGGGCTATGAATTATATATTGATAATGTTTTGGTGCAGCTTATACAGCTATGACACAGAGTGCGGCTTAAATAGCCAGGATATACGGTGCGGTCCGATGTGACTAAGAGATATGGGACAGAAATAGTTGTACATGGTTATATGTGCAAATAACTGACGTGTTGCAGGTTATCATGATATAGTCTGTAAGGCTATAATTTAGGATGTGAAATCCTAAGAGATATTTGGTCAGCCAGTAAGACTAGGAGTTTGGTTTTGATATCCAAACAGTTATATGAATGTATTTCTAATACTCGTTATTTGCAAATACGATTACTCACTGAGCTTTATAGCTCACAATATTTGTTACTGTCCATGCAGGTTAGCATAATACTGATAGGGGACAAGATAGAGCCCGTGACTTTGAAGTGGGACTCATAGATGCTGTCAGTAGCAGCTCGGCTTTAAAGGAGACATGGTATTTTATACTCTCCTTGATACACTTGTACCCGTTTTTATTAAAATATACCCCTTTATTATGGTTTTATGTATTGAAACCTATGTTTTAAATGAAAAATTTTTCAGGGGTGTTTTGTTTTAAAAGCCGGGTGTTACACCTGATGCGTTTGTTTAGGTTGGACTCAAATACAGGAACCATGGTGATTCTTAACCAAGAACCCCAATGAAGAACGAAGAACCCTAATCGACGGCGGCGAGAGGGGACCTAATCGGGAAGCTGTAAACAAAAATCAACAAACAGAGGAGACAATAACCCTGAAGAAATACGGAGACAGCAAAGCAACTAATTCTTGATGCGTTTTTCACCGATTACGGCACCGTTGAGAGCGATGAGAAGACAGAAACCACCGATACAAAAGTTCAGCTGCAATCGTAATGGATTTGGGGGAGATGGCGACGGTTGCACTAGGAAATCACCCAAAGACGGGAATTCGACACAGATGGTAAAGCAACTACTGCAAAGAGGGAAGAAAGAAGAGGAAAAGACCACCCTCGCAAAAGATGAAAGCGTCAAGCAACACGTGTATGCAGGATCCATTAAAAAAGTGGAAACCCGACCCGGACTTTGTGAAGAACCCGCGTGTCACAAAATTAAAAAGATACCCATGTAACGTTGCCAAAAATTACGCCATTTAATTAAGAGAAGAATATTGGTTATATTTTTATGATTTTTTTTAATTGAAATATAAAGTTGGGTTGGGTTGCTAATGAGAGTTAAATATTAAGTTTGATTGGATTGTGTAGGTGGAAGAATAAAAAATAGTTTTTTAATAAAAATTATGGGTTGGGTTGGGTTGCTAATGGGGATAGTCTGAATATGGCATCAATTTCTTGAGACACGGAAGCAGACGAGAGAGGAGAGAGAGGGATTATTTTTTACAGCATTTACGTTCGCTGATTTTTAGGATGCTTAATTTCTGCCACATATTTACCCTTGGAGTGATTATTGAAAACCCTAATATACCATTCAATTTACTTATAATTACAGATATGCCATCTTTGATCTTAGCCTTTGAATTTTTTGATCTAATGGTCTATAATTTGTTCTCAAGAAAATCTGGACCATTAGATCAAAAAATTAATCGGCTAGGATCGATAATGGCTAGGATCAAAAAATTAATTGGCTAGGATCGATAATGGCAGTTTTGTAATTAATTTTAATTTTAATGATATAATTGTCTTTTTAAATTAACTTTCAAAGATAGTTTTGGAACAAAAAAAGATGCCGAAACGGAAATTCCATATATCACGCTGCATTCCAATAAAAACGGAAAAAAATCTCAATTTCTCTCACTTCACCCCCTCTTATTCGACCGTCTCCTTCACTCTTTCACACAGACGTGATTCGCCCATGGCTCTCTCCAACTCAAATCAGTAGACAGCATCGATACCACCAGTTGCCATAATGGCGATTATTCAAGATTCAATCACGGCAGCAGTAGCCAGCTACACCACCGGAAATTGTCCTACCCGATTTAATTTTTCGTCAATTGCCGACATGCACCGGAAATCGACCCTGATTGAAATCTGTAGTACCGCTAATCGCCACATACACCAGGCAAGGCACTGCTTCATCTTTATGTATCCTTCTTCTAAGATCAATTATTTTTTGACTTTCCTTTCTAATACTCTCATATTCTGATTCAACGCATATCTCATCCGCCGCCTCCCTGCCCTAGCCACCGATCGTACTCACCATCATCTCTCGAGAGGCGAAGTCTTCGACTGAATCGCTAAGCTTAAATCCATCAACCATCGACAATCACTGCGGATTGAAGCTCCTTAGCAACTGATTCAACGATTCCCGATTGAAGATCGTTGGGGACTGCATCCACGATTCCGATTGAAATTGAAGCTCGTTTGCTGATTGAAGTTGAAACTTGTTGCGAGTTTCCGCGAGTCGTGTGACAGAGGCAGAGGAGAACAGAAGCGCTGCTGAGGTGGAGCAAGCTGGTGATTAAATTGGGGCGGAATGGCGGACACGATTGGATGAGAACCAAATCAATTTTAGGTGTGCTTGAGAAAACGCTGAGGTAGGTAACTAGAGCAGCAACCATAGACGACAAATGGAAGAAGAAGGGAATTGGGGTTCCTGGCCTATCATAATCTCCAAGCTTACGTTTTCAATTTCGAATTATTATGTTTTATGTCATCAAAACCGGTTTTTCGTTTATTTTTTCTATAGGATTTCTCAAACCACCGACACAAAGAACTCGTGGGAAGGGATTTACATGGCAAAGAATGGAAATTTCATCATATATATTCGGGTACGTCCTATTTGTTTTTTTCTTAAGCATAGTGCTTTATCACAAACACATGAATTCCAAAGTATCAAGGGGTGTCTGGTTTGTAAATGTTTTATAAAAACATGGAATATGCCATAGGAATTTGAAATATGAAAGAATCATAACGTGTTTGGTTGGTTGGCAACAACTGGGAATACAATTTTAATGATTTTTTATTATTATTTGTATTTTTGATCATTATTTGTATTTAAATCTTCTAAATTTAGGGCAATCAAAACGTCACTTGATCACAACCGGATCCAGTGTTTTTGTTAGGTCAAAGAGGCTTATTGCACGAGACTAGGTATTGCTTATATGGTATTGCTTTTTGGAATGCCAAATACGTGTTCGATGAAATGCCTAAATTAAAAGTGAATTAAAAAATCCCTTTTGGAATGCCAAATACGTGTTCATGATACCAAACAAAGCATCATGTCTGAGTTTTTTTTTTGCAGCTGGTCTGAGTTCTTGCCAGTTTCATATCAAATTTCAGGTTATTACTAGATTTATACTTGTGCATCAGGTTCCAATAGGTCTTTACATGTTGACATGTGCACAACTCATCATTTTTCTGGTTTAAAATCTTTATTTAAAATTAGGTGTACACATGCACATTTATGTACATATACACATGCACATATGTGCATATGTACATATGTGGATATTTTCATATGTGCACATATGTATGTGTGTGATAACTTGTTTATATTCATTTATGTTAATTTTTTATATCCATGTTTTTGCATTTTTGTAAAGGTATACATGTGCATAAATGTGCACATATGTGGATTTGGACATATGTGTGCATATTTGCCTATATGCATACATATATGTGCCTATGTGCATATGTGTATATGTACATACACGTATGTGCATAAATACATATGTGCATATGTGCATACACGTATGTGCATATGTACATACACGTATGTGCATAAATGCATATGTGCATATGTACATAAATGCATATGGACATAAATGCATATGTGCATATGTGCAAAATGTGTATATATGTGTATAAATGTGCATATGTCTGTTCAAATGTGAGTATATATGCAAAAACATATATGCATATGTGTATTAAACGTACGTGCACATATACATATGTATATCAATTTGTTCATGTACACATGTATGCATATTTTGCATATATACATAAATAGATGTGCATTTGTTCATATGCGTATATGCATGTATGTATTTATTTTAATGTTTTTGAATATATATTTATATCAATTTTTATTAACGTTCTCGCAGATTTTGAAAAATTTATCCAGCAAATTGAAGGAGTGAAAACTGAAAAAATGAAGATATCATGAATTATCATTGTATTTTGTATATTTTTTGTATGTAACGTTCAAAACAGTTGTATATTATTGTTTCCAATAAATTAGTAGTATGATGTCCGAATATTATGAAATACAAATATTTTTTGTGTGTTTTTTACGAAATGTTATTGAATGTGCATGTATGCATCCATGGAAAATCTAATGTAAAAAGTTAAATATGTATTTATGCATTCTACTAAAAAATGCACTACTCAAAAATTTGATTATGCATATATGCATTCTATTAAAAAAAACACCTGCGAACATATATATGCACATGCAAAATTAAAAAATTATGACTTTTAAATTCCAAAAATCTAATTAAAAAAAGTAAAATTGTATTTTTTTTTCAAATTCCAAAAAAAAATCTTATTTTTAAAAAACGAAAATTTGATTTTTGTTTTAAATTTGAAAATTTAAATCTAATAGGCTTGATTTTAGGAATGATTATTTTGTTGCTAAAAATAAAAAAAATCAGAATTAAATGAGATTTTTGGTAAATGACTATCATGCCCTTTTATGATCTAACCAATCAAAATGAGTTTTCAAGATCTCATGAATATTTGAGTTCTCAATAGAACCTAACCCTATATATATATATATATATATATATATATATATATATATATATATATATATATATATATATATATATATATATATATATATATATATATATATATATATATATATACATACATATATATACATACATATACATATATATATATATATATATATATATATATATATATATATACATACATACATATATATATATATATATATATATATATATATATATATATATATATATATATACATACATACATATATATATATATATATATATATATATATATATATATATATATATATATATATATATATATATATATATATACATACATATATATATATATATATATATATATATATATATATATATATATATATATATATATATATATATATATATATATATATATATATATAGAGAGAGAGAGAGAGAGTAAAGTTCAATTGAGAACCTAAAAAAGCCTAGGAACCTAAGAACCCATTTTATGAACTTTTTTTCTACACAATATTTTTCAAAAAAAAATATACCAAAATTTTTGTTATGATGCATCTAGAAGATATCAAAAAAAAAAAAATAAAAAAAAATCATTTTTTTAATTATTTTTTCATATGGGTTTAGGGTTTAAGGTTTAGGTATAGGGTTTAGGGTTTAAGGTTTAGGGTTTAGGGTTTAGGGTTTAGGGTTTAGTTTTAGGATTTAGGGTTTAGGTTTAGGGTTTAGAAATCTCTTAGACACTTTAAATAAAAAAATTGGATGCAAAAAAATCATTTTTTTTTTATTTTTTTTCATATGGGTTTAGGGTTTAGGGTTTAGGTTTAGGTTTAGGGTTTAGGATTTAGCGTTTAGGGTTCAGGGTTTAGGGTTTAGGGTTTAGGGTTTAGAAATCTCTTAAACGCTTTAAATAAAAAAATTGGATGCAATTTTTTTTTTTAAAATATTGTGTAGAAAAAAAGTTCCTAGGTTCCTAGGTTTTTTTAGGTTCTCTCATGATCTCGACCATATATATATATATATATATATATATATATATATATATATATATATATATATATATATATATATATATATATATATATATATATATATATATATATATATATATATATATATATATATATATATATATATATATATATATAATTGGGATCCAGTAAGAAGTAATATTTTGGTAGGAAGTTAGGAAGGAATCTTATCACTCATCAAATCATAATAATGTCTTTTAAGATGCAACCATATTTTTGGTGTATATATATGTAAGATTAAATGATCTGAAATCAGTTACAAAAATATATCATTCTTACCTTAATTATATCATTCATACCTTAATTACTGATTCCTTACATTCCTACCAAAATATTACTTCTTACTGGATCCCAACTCTATAATATATATATATATATATATATATATATATATATATATAGGGGAAGGTTAAAATGGGAACAAATTTGAAACTGAGAACATGAGAACAAATGTAGACCACGTAATTTTAAAAAAGGCGCTGGCAGACATAAGGATAAAGGCGTGTTTGATTTTTGGAAGCCGGAAGAGGTTAAAACACCTACCCGTGATCTTTCTACAAAAGACGCGATATTATCTTGCAGACGTAAAAGAAAAAAACTCAGCTCTCCTCTTCTGATTTTCGTTCAACATCCCCTGCAGCTCCAAAACCTCTTCTGATTTCCGTTCACGTCACCATCAACTCCATCTGCCACTGCCGCCGCCGACAACGACTGCGCCGTCGATCGACCTCCCCCCTGCTGCTTGCACCGCCGACGGTAAGCTCTCTATTCAACCTAGTTTTCGCTTTTCCTTTTCTTATTTGGTGATTGTCTGTTGATTGTTTGGTCTTCAGCCCTAGAATCTGATTTCGAATTTCTAAAGCTGAAAATCATATTCAACTTGGAACAAACTATGTTTTGTTTGAATTTACGAGATTGTTCTTGGATTGTTTGTTGAATTTATGATATTAATGTTATGAATTCGAAATGTATTGCCAAAAATTAGATTTTACTTGTTGGTATTGCACACCAGGTGTTTGATTTTATGTCAATCTCGAAAGTTCTGGTGGGAAATGATACTACAATGCCTTAGATGTTCACATATGATTAAGGTTAGTAATCTTGTTCGATCAATTCCTTAGATGATGTATGATCTGGGTTGTGGGGCAAATTATTTTGGTGTTACAATAAGTGTATCAGTGTATGTGTGGATTAAGTTTATGTTTCGTAAGTGTCGATTCTTCGGTTCATTTTGGATTATTCGTTTGGTTTATATCAGATTGCTGTACATTTGGCGATGGTGGTGGTTTTTGGTGGATATAAGATTTTGTTCTTCGTGCTGCTTGTGTCCTTTCTTTCCATTCCCGGATGTTTGGGTGGTTAGCTTCGCTGCTCTTGGTTCTCCATTGAAGTCATTGGCGTTGTTTTTTGGTGTGGTGGCTTTCCGGACGGTTTTGCCCTTACTCTCTTTTCCTTATTTGGTTATTTCTAGCTGCTGGGCACTTTGGGTGGTTTTGTGGTTTTTTGGACAGTTTTGTCTCTGTTTCTCCTTGTTGGCTTTTTAGTCGTTTTAGTCGTTTGTTTGTATCTTGACTGTACTTTGTTCGTTTATTGTAAGCTCCCCGCTTACCTTTTATTTAAATTTGCCGTTCTAAAAAAATAAGATTTTGTTTTATGTGAATGAATGATGCCCCTATTACCCTTCAATAACTTGGTTTCTCATATGTGATTTGATCGAGTTAAAAATCAGAACCCAAAAGAGTTTTCTTATCTTCTAAACTTCAAGCAAAATAGTTTTTAATAATATAATTTGAATCGAAAGAAGTCTAGATATTTAATGATTTATCGATTTGAAGTTTTGGTTTGTTTATTTCCATGTTTGGTTTGATTCTATTTATATAGTCCCGTATAGTTTCAATCCGAAGCAAACCCAACGATTGGTCCTTCTCACCAGGTGGTCCAAAGACGGGCCCAAGTCTTTCTCTAGTTGAAATCGGTCAAGTCAAGACAAGTGGTACTGTTTTACTAGGTGGTGTTTGAGATTGTGTTTCAAAATAAAATATATATTTTTTGTTTAATCACATGTGATTAAACATTGTTATTAACATATGATTAAGCTGTTCACATGTGATTAAACCTTATTATTTATTTACATGTTATTCACATATGATTAAGCTGTTCACATATGATTAAGTTGTTCGTATATGAATATGTACATAACAAACATTCTTATTCACATATGATGAAGCTGTTCACATGTGATTAAACCTTATATGTATTTAATCACATAAGATTAAAACATGTTATTCATATGTAAATATGTACATAACGAATTTTTTATTTTTAAGTAATTTTTCTTATTATATGTATTTAATTACATGTGATTAAACATTGTTGATCACATATGATTAAGCTATTCACATGTGACAAGAAAAATTAACTTTTTTGTAGCTGGGGGGCAGGGTAGGGTGGGGTGGAGCGGGAGTGGGTGGTAAAACCCTATTATTCACATGTGATTAAAACCACATGTGATTATAACATTGTTGATCACATATGAGTAAGCTATTCACATGTGATAAAATCCTATTATTCACATGTGATTAAAACCAGTTATTTATATGCAATATGTACATAATGATTTTTTATGTTTAAATAAATTTTCTTATTATATGTATTTAATCACATGTGATTAAACATCGTTGATCACATATGGAGACACACTTTATGCACGTAAGGTGTTCGCCAAAATGGCTGAAAGAAAGTTTAGTCCAAATCCCACCTACCAGTGGTCCTTGCACTCACTCCAACCTCAAAATACGCCACCAAACTCAAAAAACCACTCTCACACCCCTATTATCTGTCATTTCTAAGTCCAAGGAGCTGCAGGCTTGTTCAGGTACCATTAATTGCTTAATCATATATGATTCTGAAATCTTGTTCACATGTGATATGTTTTTTTCTTCAATCACATGTGATTAAACATTGTTATTAAGCGCTTAATCATATATGATTCTGAAATATTGTTCACATGTGATATGTTTTATCTTCAATCACATGTGATTAAACCTTGTTATTCACATATTCACATGTGAATAAAACATGTTATTTATATGCAAATATGTACATAATGATTTTTTATGTTTAAATAAATTTTCTTATTATATTTATTTAATCACATGTGATTAAACATTGTTGATCACATATGATTAAGCTATTCACATGTGATAAAACCCTATTATTCACATGTGATTATAACCTTGTTATTCACATATAATTAAGTTATTCACAAGTTATTCATATGTAAATATGTACATAACAAATTTTTTATTTTTAAATAAATTTTCTTATCATATGTATTTAATCACATGCGATTAAACATTGTTATTCACATATAACTGAAGTATTCACATGTGATTAAACCTTATTATTCATATCTGATTAAAAGTCTATCATTCACTTGTGAATATGCACATGTGAATGGTGGGGTGGGATGGATCGGGAGTGAGTGGTAAAAATTAAAAAAAAATTGTGGGCGAGGTGATGGTAGGGTGGGGGTAAGGTAGGGTGGGGTGCTGGTTGGTCGGGTGGGGTGGGTTAGGGTGGGGTGGATCGGGAGTGAGTGGTAAAAAATTAAAAAAAATTTGGTGGGCGCGGTGACGGTACGGTAGGGATGGGGGTAGTAGGGGTAGGGTACGGGGGTGTGGTGGGTAGGTTAGGTGGGTGCTAGTTGCTGGGGTGGAGCGGGAGTGAGTGAAAAAAATTGGTGGGAGTGGGTAGGGTAGGGTGGTTGCTGGTGGGTTAGGTGGAGCGGAGTAAAAAATTAAAAAAAAATTGGAGGGCGGAGTGATGGTACGGTAGGGATGGTGGGTGGGATGGAGCGGTAGTAGGTGGTAAAAATATTAAAAACTTTTTTTTTGTGGACGGTGTAGGATACGGTGGGGTGGGTAGGTAGGGTGGGTAGGTAGGGTGGGTGCTGGCGGGTGGGGTGGAGCGGGAATGTGAAAAAAATAAAAAAAAATTGGTGGGCGGGGGTGGGGTAGGGTAGGGTGGGGTGGGTGGGTAGGGTAGGGTGAGTAGGGTAGGGTAGGTGCTGGAGAGTGGGGTGGAGCGGGAGTGGGTGGTAAAAAAATTAGTTTTTTTTTGTGGGCGGGGTAGGTGGGTACCGTGGGTAGGGTGGGTGCTCATGGGTGGGGTGTAGCGGGTGTGGATGGTAAAAAATTATTTTTTTTGGTTAGCGGGGTAGGGTATGGTAGGGTGGGATAGGGTGGGTAGGGTAAGGTGGGTGCTGGTGGGTGGGTGGAGCGGAATTGGGTGGTAAAAAAAACTTAAATTTTTTTTTGGCGAGCGAGGAGGGTGTGGTAGGGTAGGGGTGGCGTGAGCAGGGTAGGATGAGTGCCGGTGGGTGCGGTGTAGCGGGAGTGGGTGGTAAACAAATAAATTTAGGGGGGTGGTGGTGGGTAGGGTAGGGTGGTGTAGGTGAGGTTAAGCGGGAGTGGGTATTGGTGGGCGGGATGGAGCGAGAATGGGTGGTAAAAAAAATTAAATTTTTTTTTGGTGGGCGGGGTAGGTGTAGGGTGGGGTGGGGTGGGTGCTGGTGGATGGGGTGGAGCAGGAGTGGGTGGTAAAAAAATTAAAATTTTTTATTTTGGTGGGCGGGGGAGGGGGTAGGGTATGGTAGGGTGGGCCGTTAAGGTATTTGGGTGTTGGTGGATGTGGTGGATCGGGAGTGGGTGATAAAAAAATTAAATTTTTTTTTGGTGGACGGGTGGCGTTGTAGGGTAGGGTGGGTGCTGGTGGGTGGGGTAGAGCGGGAGTGGGTGGTAAAAAATTATTTTTTTGGTGGTCGGGGGGGGGGGGGGTGGGTGGGTGGGTAGGATAGTGTGGGGTGGGTGGTGGTAGGTGAGGTTGAGCGGTAATGGATGGGGTAAGATGGGTTGGCCGTGGAGGTGGTGGAGGCATAGAAGTTTGGTGGTGGTTTTGGATGGTGGCTTATTTTAAAAACATGTGGCTTATATTTGTTCTAACGTTCTCAATTTTAATAATTATTGAAATTGTTCTCATTTGAACCTTCATATATATATATATATATATATATATATATATATATATATATATATATATATATATATATATATATATATGAGAAGTCGAAGGGGTGGCGATTTCCGGCAAGGTGACAAGCCTCGTCGGAGGGTTTTCCGGTGGGTCTCTAAAGGAGGTCTTCAGCAGGAGCGATACGATGACAAGCGGAGATTCAAAGAGGCTACAACATACTTTGTGTCTAACTTACCAAGAGAATGGAGTAGAGAAGAAATCAGAAAAGAACTCGAGAAATTTGGAACTTTGGTCGACTTATTCATCAGCGTCAGATTGGATAAGCGAGGTTTGAGGTTTGGCTTTGCTAGATTTAACAGGGTGACAGATGTTATGAAAAAAGAAGAGATTCTTAATAGGATCTGGATGGGTAAGTATAAGCTATTCGCTAGAATAGCTAAGTTTAATAGAGAAGATAGAAACCCATTATGCCCGAATCAGGTGAGTTACAGAAGAATAGATTTGGAGAAAAGTTGTAGGAGAATGGGCGTTTCCTTCGTTGACATTGTTAAAGGAAATGCTGGTACTCAGCCAGAAGAAAAGATGATATTTGAGAGGTCGGAAGAAAGGAGCATGGGCAATCAGATGAAGTCAGTTGATCTTGAAACAGAGGAAGTAAAGGAGAACTCGGAAAAACTAAAAAACAAACTTATAGGTGAAGTAAAATGTCTGAATAACCTTAGCTTCATCTCAAGTTTATGCGTAGCTGAAGGATTGAACGAGAATATAGTGAAATATCTAGGAGGACTTTGGGTGCTATTCGAGACTAATCAGAAAGAGGAAGAGGAGAAAATTCGTTCGAGCACCGAAATTCAGGCATGTTTGAAATCGCTTGTGAGATGGGACGAGAATTTTCAAATTCTAGATAGATTTGCATGGGTTAAGGTTGAAGGAGTTCCAGTTAATGCGTGGTGTCCTAATAGCTATATTAAGATTGGGAGACTATGGGGGGACGTGGTTATTACAGACCTGTGCAATGGGGTTCGTCGTGACAAATCATATGGGAAAGTTTGTATCAAAACTACTCACTTGGATTACATTAACGAATCAGTCATTATCAAATTAGGTTCAAAATCTTTTAACGTCAGAGTTTATGAAGTCGAAGGCGAAATTAAAGGCTTCAATGAATCCTCAGTGAATGGTTTTGATAATGGCAAGGAACAAGAATATCAGTCGTCGTCATCAGAAGGGGAGGAGGAAATTTCGTCATTTGAAGGAGAAGATTCAGAAGATTTCATAGACGAAGAAGGTGAAGGCTCGGCTTTTGATTTTATTGTTCAAGAAACCGATGAATTGACCCATAATGAGTCGGTGTCGCATGGCATTGGAAAAGTAGAAAGTGAAAAAAACGAAAAAGATAGTGATATAAGGAATCTTGAACCAACGGTCAATCTTAAGAGTGCTGGAGCGGGTTTTGAAGACGGTGAGACACAAAACAGGAGCCCATCTCCAAACTTACCTCATCAAGGCCCAATCAGTGAAACTAACCTTTTCCCTTTGATAAACTCTGAGCCCAAGTTGCATCAAGTAGCCCAACATAAGGAAGACGCAAATCAAGATTCGCTGAAGGGATGCTCGGAAACTCTAATCACGCTTTTATCCAGAAAAACCCCTCTAAAGGATAAACTTAAATTAATAGAAGACGAGAAAGAACTGAAACCAACCGACCACGATATCAGTACAAGGAGTCAATCGAAAAAAGAAATCTCACAGTTTTCCCCTCGAATCACTCGAAGCCAAGCTAAAAGAAGAAGCTCCCTGGCTAATTTCACAAGTTCGAGAGACAGCAATGGAGACAAGAACTCAGAGTATCGCTCGTTGGGATCTAGCATCTCAAATAGAATTGATGAAATTGGTGACCTATGTGGATTCGCAAAAGAGAAAGCTCAAGGAAAAGGAAGACTTCAAGGTGGGAAAGCAAAGAAAGGAGGTTCTAATCAGTCTTGATGAACATTTTATCACTCAATGCTAATGGTCTGGGAAAACGGAATTATAAGGTCAGTTGGATTTATAACATGATTTCGAATTTCAAAATAGCAGTGGTTGGTATCCAAGAAACTAAGAGAAAGGATATTTCTGATATGATTGTTAAGAAAATGTGGGGTAGCTCTGATTATGAATTTGCATCTGTCAATGGTATTGGGCGAGGTGGAGGTATCCTTAGCATTTGGAACAAAAGTCTTTTCAGGAAAGAAAATGTCATAAGTAGACAGGATTGCATTGTCATTCAAGGGCGGTGGATTGATAATAACATTCCTCTTTGCATCTTCAATGTCTACGCAAGCCAACATCCTTCTAAACGTAAAGAATTGTGGAACTTTATTTCTGCAGTCCTTGAAAGATGGCAGGGAGGAGCAGTTATCTTTGGGGATTTTAACGAAGTGAGAGATGAAAGTGAACGAAAGGGGTCCCAAATTGATGCAGGAGCGACTAGATCATTCAATGAATTCATCTTTCAAAACAATTTAGTCGAAGTAAAGAACGGAAATACTAAGTTCACGTGGATCAAAGGCGACGGCTCAAAACTTTCAAAACTTGATAGGTACCTTATTAACGATAGTTTTGAAGCCACTTGGCCAAATGTGGAAGTTGTTTCTGATATCAGAATGTATTCCGATCATAAACCTGTTATTCTTAGACAAGTGGTTAGAAACTATGGAAGTATCCCTTTTAAACTGTACAATTCATGGATGGAAGAAGAAGGATTTGATGATATGGTGTGCAAAGCGTGGAATGAGTTTGAAGTGACTAGAAACCACAAAAAAATCTTTGCGCTGATGTTAAAGTTAAGATACATCAAGGGTAAAATCAAACAGTGGAAGAGTGAAAAAGACAAAAAAGCCCTTGAAGCTCAAAAACAGTGGGTTAAAAGAATGGAAGAAATTGACAACATCATGGAAGAAAAAGGGAATTCGCAAGCTTTGCTGCAGGAGAGACTCGAGCTAACCAGTAAAATAAGAGAGAAAGACTTAAAAACTAATGCTGATATCGCTCAAAGAAACAAAAACAAATGGTGCCTCGAAGGTGATGAAAATTCGGCTCTTTTTCACAGAAATTTGAATAAGAAGAAGCACATTAGAAGTATAAAAGGTATAAACATAAATGGTCACTGGGAGGTGGATTCGATGCGAGTTAAGGATCACTTCAAAGAGTACTTTGAAAAGATCTTTAAAGAAAATAGGGAATGTAATTGGACTCAAGATCTAGGGAATACTTCAAGAATATCGAACAGCGAAAGAAACAATTTAGAAATCCCTTTCGAAGAAAAAGAATTGAAAGCGGCGATTTGGCAATGTGGCTCCAACAGATCGCCTGGTCCGGATGGGTTTACTATGGAGTTCTACAAAAGATATTGGGACATTTTAAAGAAGGATCTTCTGGAGGCGTTGAATGATTTTGCCAGTAACCCTAAAATTCCGAAAGGGGTTAACACTGTTTTTATTACTCTTATTCCCAAAGTTATAAATCCTTCTCATGCCTCTGAATTTCGCCCTATAAGTTTGATATCAAGCATCTATAAGATTCTTTCTAAGGTGTTAGCTAACCGCTTAAAGAAAGTCTTGCCCAATATCATCGATAAAACTCAATCTGCGTTCATTAAAGATAGACAAATCCTTGATGGGCCTCTTATTGCGAACGAAGTGATTGAATGGGCAAAAAGGAAGAAGATAAAGATGTTCATCTTTAAATCCGACATAGCTAAGGCGTATGACTCTGTTTCTTGGAATTATCTTGAATCTATGATGATACAAAAAGGCTTTGGTTGGAAATGGAGAAAGTGGATAAAGGAATGCTTAAAATCCGGATCATCCTCCGTGTTAGTCAACGGTAGCCCCACTGAGGAATTCTCTCCTCAAAGAGGCTTACGTCAGGGAGACCCAATCGCACCCTTCCTCTTCACTCTTATCATGGAGGGCCTCAACTCAGCAATTAAAAAAGCCACAGATATTGGAAGATATAAAGGTTTAGAAGTCGGAAACGACAAGATTTTACTAACTCACCTTTTTTTTTGCAGACGATTCAATGTTCTTTGGCGAATGGTCGGTTGAGAACATTCTTAATCTTGTTCGTATCCTCTTCAGCTTTCAAAAATCTGCAGGCCTTGGAGTTAATCTGGAGAAAAGCAAGTTACATGGGCTTGGCGTAGGGCCTAATATGGTGGAAGAGATGGCTATGGTGATCGGGTGCAAAACGGAGAAATTTCCCACAACCTTCCTCGGGTTGCCAATTGGAGTCAACATGAAATCCAAACAGGTGTGGAAACCACTGATCGATAAATTTCATAAGAGATTGAGTAGATGGAAGATCAAGACCTTATCTTTTGGCGGAAGACATACGATTGTTTCTAACATTTTGGGTACCTTGGGTAACTTCCTCTTTTCGTTATATAGAGTGCCAAAAGGAGTTTTAAAAGAAATTGAAAGCTTGAGAAGAACTTTTTTCTGGGGGGGTGACCAGGAGAAGACTCGAATTTCATGGGTTAAATGGAAAGTGATCTTGGCGGACAAAGAGAAAGGAGGATTGGGGATAGGTTCAATGGACGATTTGAATAAAGCACTTCTCGCTAAATGGTTTTGGAGATATAAAAAGGAAAGCAATGCATTGTGGGTTAAAATAGTTGATAGTATCCACGGTAAACTTAACAATTTTGATGACAAAGACAAAGTTAAATTTGGGATTACATGGAAACAAATTGTAACGACGTGGGACAAGCTTAGAGATGATATGTTGGACCCTAGATTGTTTGTGAGAAAAAGTATAGGTAACGGAAAAACGACAAGCTTTTGGTTGGACTGGTGGATAGGGGATTCTTCCCTTAACAGGAAATATCCAAGAGCGTATAACCTTGATCCCCACAAAGACGATACAGTTTTCGAAGTGCTGAACAAAGACGAAAACAGCAGGGCCTGGAAAGATGCAGTGAGAGAAGGAAGATCTAAAGAAGAAATCGAGAACATGTTTTCTTTGATTTCTACCACGGTTCTTAACGAAAAAGAAGATTTTTGGTCATGTCCTGGTGGTCCAAAAGACCAGTTTTCAGTTGCGTGGTTGAGAAAAAGGATCTCTGATAAAGGACAGCCAATCATTGGTAAAAATATGTGGTGTAAATGGATTACAAAAAAAACGAATATTCTGGTCTGGAGAGCTTCTAAAGGAAGATTGGCAACGAAAGACATCTTGGCATCAAGACAAATTGCTGTTAGAAATCTGACTTGTGATGTTTGCAAAAATGATTATGAGTCTGTAAAACACGTGTTTCTGGAGTGCAATGTGGCCAAAGAAATTTGGAATAAAATCACAAACTGGTGGGACTTAAGAAGCAAATATGTCAATTCCATAGAAGATCTTTTTGATTGGTTCATTGGTGAAGGCGGCAATGCTAAGCAGAGCAAAATTCTATTCGTGATTGCTGCAGCTACCATCGACATTCTTTGGTTCAACAGAAACGAGGCTACCTTCACGGATAAAAGGAGAAGCGTTGCTGACCTGTTTGCCCAAATCCAACGTGACACCTTCATTTGGATAGAAAGCAGGGCACCAAAAATAAATCTGGATAGGAGTATTTGGCTTACTTTTCCTAGATTAGCTTGCATCATGTAATTGTTTCGTTTGTACTCTCTGAGGGGTTGCTCCATCTCCTTGCTGGTGTATTCCCCTTTTCTTAATTCATGTTGCCTTTCAAAAAAAAAAAAAAAAAAAAAAAAAAAAAAAAAAAATATATATATATATATATATATATATATATATATATATATATATATATATATATATATATAGAGAGAGAGAGAGAGAGAGAGAGAGAAAGAGAGAGAGAGAGAGAGTAAATTATACAAACGATCCCTGTGGTTTGGGATAATTTATGCGCTTAGTCCCTAATTTCTTTTTTTAACTCGGACCGTCCTTATTATCTATTTTTGTTACGCGCTTAGTCCCTGACATAAATAAAAAAGACCATTTTTCAATTAGTAATATAATTTTATTTTGTTACTTTTTTTATATTCCGATTATTAATAATTAAAATAAAATATTAATACCCACCATAATTGTTATTGTTAAATCATCAACTTTCTTCAACAAATACCGGATTCCAGCACATCTCCGGTCATCATCTCCGGCTACATATCAGGATCAAATACCATAATATAATCACCGAAAACTCACTACAAACTTACCTAATATTCAACCATAAATTTGAAACACATCAAAAATCAAATCTACAACTCAAATCATAACCAAAACTGAATATTCAACTAAAATTTGAAAACCAAAATCAAACTTCCAACTCAAATCCAAGATACAATCCCTGGAAAGTATTGTAGTCAGGGAGGGCTTCCTAGAGAGCTTCGTGGTGTATCTCGATGGACCTGACTTCCGTCGTCACACCAGACGAACATAAAGTCACGAGCATCGTCGACTTAATGACGCTGGTTTCAAGACGATCGACTAGAACAGTTCGGAAGGTCTCTTGGGTTCGAGAAGGGTCGGATAAAAAAACGACGGAAAGCAAAATCAAATTGAACCTCAGCTTCAAATTAATCCCCAAATCAAATCAAAACAATGAAACACAAAATCAAGACAAAACTGCTAAAATGGTCCCTGTGTTTTGTCAAAATCGAGGGTTTAGTCCAAAAAAAAGTTCCAATTGCATGGCAAGTCCAAAATGGGAAACTTCCGGTTTTTTAGTCCCCGACCCACTTGAAAAGTCTAAATTACCCTTTTAATTTCTTTTTTGTATTATTTTGTCTTTCTAATATCAATTACAATTATTTAATAATTTGAAAATTAGAAAATATCTCACCACGTCACCTCTCTCTCTCTATCTCTGACCGTCTTTTTCTCCACCCCGATCTCTGATTCAACCATCTCTTTCTCCACTGGTTTTTCAATCGGTCTCTCCAGTTCCACCCATTCATCCCTACCACCCCTTCTATCTTCTCCATCCTTCATCAATGTTCAGGTCGCGAAGAAGAGAGTGAGGGAGAGTGTTGGTGATAAATCAGAAAGTAGACATGGACGTTAAAATCTAAGATTTCACGATGCTTGAAGATGCCGGGGACAGTGTTACTCCTTCCGCCCTTCTCCGACAACCTCTTTCTGAAAGGAATTGCTTGCAGTTGTAGGTCTACTGAGAATTAGGAAGCCCTCATAAAGAGGCTCATTCTAATCTATTTAATTTTCGAAACTTCCTCTGTATTCCCGTTCATCAAATTCATTCCTAGGGTTTTTACTTTCGTGTTCCTCTGTGTCTTGGCTTTGCCTTTAATCATCTTCACAGTTTGGATTATAGGCGTGTTTGCTTTTTAGTTAGTTCAATTGTTCGACAGATGATATTAGGGTTGTTCGGATTCGTGCTTTTCAAGGATTATCAAACCTTGAAACTGATATATCAAAGAAAGGAGGTAGTATATGGGAGGTTTCTGTGTATTTGTCGATCGTCGTGCTTTTGCTGTTTCTTCGTATTCCACAAGTTCCGCAATCGCAGCTCTGATCTCTGATCTCTGTTTGTTTTGACCCTTACAAATGTATGGATGCAAGAAGAAAGGGGTAAATCTGCAATCGGTAACTGATACAAATGTTATGTTTAATTTCAAATTTCTGATCTCTGTTTGTTTTGACCCTCACTGGCGAATGGTTCCAATTAGAGGTGGAATCGGGAACAACATGTTTTTAGGCAGGAGTAGAGCATTCGTAAATGGATCAAAACCATTTGTAGCTAGGCGGGCATCAGTTCTGATTAGGGCAGACGGTGAATTCCACCGTTAGGCTATTTGGAATACTCCGTGAACAACGACCGTGATGGCCACGTATGCATCCATCACGGCGTGCACACCGCCCCATGCTACCGTGATGGGGCGTGGTCGTGAACGTCCGTGTTCCATATCACGCGTGATCACGAGAGGAAATGAGAAAAATAGCCGTTGCAACGGCCAGAAATTTTAAAAAAAAAAATTTACTTTTTTTAAAAATTACCATATACACATATATATATATATATTCACATCTTTTTAACATTTTACACACATTCTTCATCTTTTATCCTCTCAAACATAAAATTTATAAAAATCTTTTGCAATGGAACAAAACCCAAACACCCCACCTTCAAACCAAAACCGCGAGTATGATCCGTTCGGATTAAACTCGACCCCGCGTCAGTACCCGAATCTTGAATCGCCCCGCGGTGGTTTTATGAATTTATTCCAAGGCGGGTCTCCGATCGCACAACCACCACTTTTTCAACAACCATATTCGTCATTCAACCCATATCAACAATTTCAACCCCCCTTTCCGTTTCAACCGCAAGGTTTCCAAGCCCAATCGTCGCAACCACCGATGTCACAACCACCACCGCAACCGCAATCGGCGGCTTCGGGTTCCGGATCGGAGTCGAGCGTTATGGAATTGTTTGGCGACAAATTCGACCGATACGTCCAATTACAAAGCGAAAAGGTCGGGATTATGGGTCGGGTCGAAAAAGAAATTGTCAAAACGCAACGGCAAATTATCCAAACGCAACGGGAGTTACAACGAAACGCCGATATCGACTTCTTGAAAACAAAACCATCCGACTTCGAGGGCGAGGATTTGGAAATTTTCTTGGCGATGCGGGAAAGTGTCCGCGCTAAATATCGCCCCGGGAACAACAACGACAACGACACCGACTCCGATGACGACAACTAGTTTACGTTTATTTTTATTTTTAGTGTAATTTTTATTTTCTAAGTTTGTTTTTATTTTTTGTAATTTTTATTTTTAATGAAATGGGTTTTAATTTTAAAATTATGTTCTAATTTATTTTTGAATTTTTTTTTAATAAAAAGATGATGTGGTGTGATAAAAATGTGATGGGTATAAGGGGGGAATGTGATGGAGAGTGATAGAATGTGGTGTGATGAAAATCTGACGTGGCGCTGAGGTGTCACCCATCACTTTTGTGCAAAGTGATGGGTACTCCCAATGGTCTTAGGAGTGGTTTGAGATTGCAATGAAGAACACAATGGTGGGTTTCTCTTAATTCTTTTGGGGCATGGAGCTGCTAGAGAGAGAGAGGGGGATGGGACGAGTAATGGATGTGGTGGGTGGGTTTTATTAATTTTTAATTAAAAAATACTTCTAAAATATTTAAAAAAATCAAAAAAAAACTAAAAGGGTAATTTAGTCTTTTCAAGTAGGTCAGGGACCAAAAACACGAGAAGTTTCTCATTTTGGGACAAAAAAAGGGGAAGTTTTCCATTTTGGACTTGCCATGCAATTGGAACTTTTTTTGGACTAAACCCCCGATTTTGACAAAGCACAGGGACCATTTTAGCAGTTTTGTCCAAAATCAAATCAAACCTTGAAAATATTGTGTGGCAGAAGAGAGAACGAGAGCAATGAACAAATCAAATCCACCTGTAATAGTGTAATAGTGGATCCCTAATCATCGGCTTTGTGATTGTCTTGAACACTAGCCTCAAATCAAATCCACCTGTAATGGTGGAGCCCTAATCATCGGGTTTCTGAACATAATCATTGGGTGATCGTGAAGCATAGGCGGGGAAGGTGGGCAATAGAGGCGGTAGAAGTGAGCAAGAGAGGGTAGAACGATAAGCTTGATATAGAAGAAAGAAGAAGAGGGAGTTGCAGAAATCGAATCCATAAACTTTCCCCGTGGTCATCGATTTGTACCCCCACCATTTTTGTATCCGGAAGAGGAGATCTTTGAATACGTTACATTATACTCCCTTTGCTAGAGGAAGAGATTTGTGATTGAGTTTTAGTTTTGCCGGATCAGAAAGACAGATAGTAGATTTAGGGTTGGCGAGAGAGAGAGAGAGAGAGATCAGTAGTTATGGGGTAGTGTATACAATTATTATTTTTATCTTTTTTTTTAAATTTAAAAATAAGAAATAAACAACAAAAAATTATTAAAAAAATCACTAAGGGCAAAATGGTATTTTCATGTCTATCAGGGACTAAACGCGTAACAAAAATAGATAATTGGGATAGTCCGAGTTAAGAAAAAAAGTGAAGGACTAAGCGCGTAAATTACCCCAAACCATAGGGACCATTCATGTAATTTACTAATATATATATATATATATATATATATATATATATATATATATATATATATATATATATATATATATATATATATATATATATATATATATATATATATATATATATATATATATATATATATATATATATATATATATATATATATATATATATATATATATATATATATAGAGTCTGTTTCAAGGAAGAACCATTTTTTTCCTAGGAACCTTTTGACTAAAATATTTTTTTTCAAAAAAAATGACATAATACACCTAGTCGTTTATATTTAAGACTTTTTGTCAAAAAAAAAAAATTGAAAAATAATATGTATACACGAAATGTGCATATATGCACTTTTTTCGCAAATGTGTATATGATCACGTTTCGTACATATGTACACATTTCGTGTATACATGTTTTTTTCAAATTTTTTTTACAAAATGTCTTAAATATAAGCAATTAGGTGTATTATGTCATTTTTTTTGAAATTTTTTTTTCAGTCAAAAGGTTCCTAGGTTCCTAGGAAAAAAATAGTTCCCATTTGATATTTAGACTATATATATATATATATATATATATATATATATATATATATATATATATATATATATATATATATATATATGTATGTATGTATGTATGTATGTATGTATGTATGTATGTATGTATATATATATATATATATATATATATATATATATATATATATATATATATATATATATATATATATATATATATATATGTGTATATATTATATATATATATATATATATATATATATATATATATATATATATATATATATATATATATATATATATATATATATATATATATATATATATATATATATATATATATATGAATTCAAATGAGACCATGCAATTTTTCTCAGACGAGGAGACTCAAATCTAGAACTTAGTTTAGAGATCAAAAAATAAAAAAATAATTAAAATAGGCTAAAATAATGAGAATTTTTAAAATTTTTTTACTAGTTTTTGCTATTTATTTTATTTAAAAAATAAGTAGAAGATAATAAAAATAAAATCGAAAAAATAATATAATATTCTACTAGAATATGAAAAAAACTAAATAGTATAATATTCTATTAGAATATGAAAAAACGATACTTTTTATTATTTTTTATTTTTTTTGAATAAAAAAAATAACGAAAATAATAAATAAATATATTTTTGCATTTGTTTTACACCCAAAATGAGTGGTTAGGATTGCGTTTACCGGTTTCACGAAATCTAATGGTCTTATATGAACCTAACCATATATATATATATATATATATATATATATATATATATATATATATATATATATATATATATATATATTGACATAACAGCCCTATAAAGTATAACAAATTATTTTAAAAGGTTCATCAATAAATTTTCGTGCCCCTAAGTCCTTAAAGTCAAAAAAGCGTGTCTATTTAACCATTTGACGACTGGTAACCTGTTAAAGAGGTTAAAATGCTGACTTGGAATTTAAAATGCTGACTTGGAATATACAGAATTCAAAAAACGTTGACCTGTAAATGAAACCCAAATTCTCTTAAAGACTTGTGTTTTAAAAGGGTGAGTTAATGAAGCATCATCGTTGTTCGCTGAAAACTTGAAGGAGAAGACGATCATCTAGGGTTTGAGAGTTCGAAGCTGCATGGCTAGTAACATGCCGGATCCGGTTTACTTTAAAGTTCGGTGCCACTACAACGGTATGTTTTTACGGCATCCGTGTTCTTATGCTTACGGTGAGAGTGTACTATTTACCGATGTTGATTTTACTGCAATGAATCTTCACGAGTGTGGGTCGTGGCTTGAAAGATTTGTTGGAGTCCCTCGTGAGAAACTGTATTATTGCATCCCAAATAGACCATTATCATAAGGCATTAGATTAATAGAGAAGGATTTGGATTATGGGAAATTTCTAGATGATGCTAATCAAGCCTTTACAGAGTCTGAAACCAAAGAAATTTCTTTGTTTATGGACCATACTGGGTCAGAGTTAGAAGAATGGTTCAATGAATAAATGAATTTTGTGGTGAATAGTGAAGAAGAAGGTTCAGTAATACAATCAAAAAATGAAGAACCTGAAGCTGTAAACAAAGAAACGAATGAAGAAGAAGAAGTCCCTGGTTTCCAGGATTTAGAAGATATGATTGGTGATCATGAAATTCCAAAAATGAACAAAACTGCTGATGATGAATTTCTCAGCAAAATGTGTCCTGAGGATGAAGATTATGAGGACAAAGAGAATGAGGAAGAAGGTGTTGTTCATCCAAGATTTAATGAAAAAATACATTGGAAGACTCAAAAACCCATTCTAGGTATGAGATTTGAGAACCCAAAACAGCTAAAAAACAGGTTGTGTAAATATGTTGTGGCTAATGGATACCAACTTGATTTCAAGAAGAATGATAATAAAAGGTTGTTGGTGAAGTGTTGTCAAGGGGAATGTACATTTAGGATATGGGCATCATGGATGGGAGATGAACATTCATTTCAAATAAAGTCATTGAAAAGTGATCATAACTGTGCAAGAAACTACAAGTTAGGATTAATTGTCACATACTCTTGGATTGGAAGTCATTACACAAAGGAAATGTTACATAGACAAAAACTTAGTATTAGACAACTAAGACTAGAGGTGATTAAATTTTTTGGAATAGATGTCAGTCTAAGCCAATGTAGAAGGGCAAGACAACATGCCATCAATTTAATAGAGGGTACATTGACTGAACATTATGCTAAGTTATGGTCTTACATGATGGAGATTAGAAGGTAAAACCCAGATTCAACTGCGAAATTGTTTGTTTTGTCAATGCCAGATGGTAAAAACTATTTTAGCAAACTTTATGTCTATTTTGATGCTGTTAAGAAAGGATGGATGGAAGGTTGTAGAAGGGTGATAGGCATAGATGGTTGTTTCTTGAAAGGAATTTGTCAAGGGGAGTTACTTTGTGCTGTGGGTAGAGATGCAAATAATCATATATACCCTATAGCTTGGGCAGTTGTGTGTGTTGAGAGCAAGGAAAACTGGAAATGGTTTCTTGATTTACTCATAGAAGATCTTAACTTGGGGCTTGGAGATAGGTTAACATTGATGTCTTATCAACATAAGGTAATATAAATTTTTTTATCATTCCTTCTTTATTTGTACTGATGAATATTTAAAGTCACACTTTACTCATGATTTATGTTTATGTAGGGCCTAATAGAGGCTGTTAAGGAGTTGGTCCCTCAAGCTGAGCATAGTCAATGTGCCAGACACATATGTTCTAATTTTAAAAAGAGATTTCCTGGTGCACACTTTGAAAATCTATTTTGGAAATCATCAAATGCTACAACAGAACAGTCTTTCAAAGTTTTTATGAAGGAAATGGAGAATCTTTGTCCACCAGCCCATAAATATTTGATAGACAAGGACCCAGAGACTTGGTCAAGGGCTTTCTTTGAAACAGGTAGATGCTGTGCAGCTACTGAAAATGGTTTATTTGAGAGTTTTAATGCAATTATTGTTGAAGCAAGGACAAAACCCATAATAACCATGTTAGAGGAATTGAGGTTGTATATGATGGAAAGGTTATTCAAAATGAAGGGAAAAGGATGGTCAAGTGACATTTCACCAGCTATCAGACATCAGTTAAACTTATTGAAGATAAAGCAAAGGTATTGGCAAGTATTACCTAGTGGTCCTCAAAAATTTGAGACTAGGTGTGAAGGAGAAGCTTTTGAGGTGGACCTAGACAACAAAAATTGTTCTTGTAGGTTATGGCAGTTGAATGGGTATGGTTGTGTACATTCTATGGCAACAATAAGTTTTCTTAATTGGGATGTGGAGAAGTATGTTCATCCATACTTTAGTAGATCTATGTACATAAAGTCATACAAGTATTGCATATCACCTATGAATGGAAGTAACATGTGGCCAGAATCATCTTATATTCCACCTTTGCCACCAAAAATCAGAAGAATGCCTGGAAGGCTCACTGTCAAACGTAAGAGAGATGCTAGTGAAAGAATTAGGAAGCATAATGTTTCAAAAACTGGTAAGATTATGATGTGTAGTGTTTGCCATGAAAGTGGACATAACAAGGCAACATGTAAAAAGAGGGAAAGACCAACAAAGATGAATGTTAAAAGGCCAAAAAAACCACATGGGAATCAGGTACTTCTCTAATACTTTCACCATATGTGTTTCATGTACACTAATGTTTGTTGATGAACCAGAAAAAACAACAAGAGATCATGCAGTCCCTACTGAAGGACTTACACAACAAATACCAATGGAAGTTGATGATGATGCAGTCCCCACTGAGGGAGTTACACAAGAAATACCAATGGAAACTGAAGGGGTCCAATTGGAAAGAAATGAAAAAGTAGATAAGCAGGTATGACTTTAAAGTAGAACAAATCTGCATTAAATAACATTGTACTTGTAACGACCCAAAAATCTCGAATTTATATTCGAGAAAATACGTAAGGAAAAGACCAAAAATATTTTGAAAGTTTTAAAATAATTTACTTAGAAATGTGGTAAAATACCAAAAGTTTGGAGAAAGATGATGAGAAAGGACAAAATGGTCATTTGACATCCAAATGACTTTTAAGTAAGGAAAATATGAATTTTGGAGCTAATCTGTAATGAAATAAAAAAAATTTGACACCAAATAATGGTGATAAATATTTGAAAAATTATTTTAGTAAAAAGGGTAAATTGGTCAATTTACCATAAAAGGGTAATTTGGACATTAGACCATGTGAAGGACCAAATATGTAAAAATATTCTTTGCTTGTGGCAAAAATATAAGAAAAGAAAGTTTTATGTGATAAAAATTTATTATAGTGGTTAAAATGTAAGAAATAAAACTTGATTTTGTGGCCAAAGTTCAAGAAAAGGAACTTGAGGGGCTAGAATGTAAATATGGGAAGTATAAAAAGGGAGAAATATCTCCCACATGATTTCAGAACATTTGAGAAGCTACGGGAGAAACTCTTGAAGATACGAATTCTGGAAATCTTGGAGGAATTGAAGCAGGAAGAATTGGAATTTGAGCTTGGAAGTTGAAGATTATCAAGATAAAGGGTTAGTAGTTGACTTTCTAGCCAAACCCATGAACATGTTCTTCACGGGATGAACTGGAAATTGAGTTCCAGTTATGATCCCAATATGTTTCAATGACTTCCTATGTCTTATCATGTTAATATGAAAAGAACATGTGATTAAAACAAACGATTTTGTTTGTTTTGTGGATTTTGGGGTTTTTGGTTCAAGAACCCTAATCTCTGCACTTATGCAATTGAGTTGATTCCAATGGTTAAAACCTGATGTTAATGGATGGTTTTAGTCTTAGAATAAACCCAAAATGATTAAGAACTGGAATAAGGACTTAATGTGCAAAAATAGGGAGCTACAGTGCAAAAATCGGACTAAATCTGGGTTCTGCAGCAAGAGCACGAGTCGTGCTCTTTTATGCACGAGTCGTGCTCCCCTATAGATCAAAGTACATTGCTATACAGATCATGCACGAGTCGTGCTCCATATAGACCAAATTATGCACGAGTCGTGCATACCCTCTGTTAAGAAAATGTCATTTTTGAGTTTGGAACTTGGTGCTAGACTTGTCCGATTGGTCTAATATTTATACCACAAGTCTAAAATGGTGTGAAAACACATGGAAAATTGTTAAATCGGGAATATGACCTCTCGAAGGTACTGTAGTAAAATACATATAATATACGATTTATTTAAGTTGGTCATTTAGAAGTTATAGACTTGTTATGACCCACATGGGTATAATAAGGACTCCAATGAGTTATAAAACCAGTTAGAATGAATGTTAATGTATAACATGTTAATTAAAGGTTCATGTCAAATGATTTTGGATCATGAAAGGATATGAATACAAGGAACGTTTAAGCAATCTATTAGCAATACATGAGGTGAGTACATGCAGTATTTTTACCCATTCTAGGGTACATGGCAAGTAAGTATTTTCAAGATTTCTTATAAAATTTCTATATGTGAAATTATATGCAAGAGCATTATTTCTAACTTGTTTGTGAAAGTATAATACTATATTTGAAAGTATGTTTTGGTCTATGAGCCAATTATGTGAAAGTATGTTTTGGTCTATGAGCCAATTATGTGAAAGTATGTTTTGAATACAAGTTATACATGTTTGGAATTATGGATAGGCATATAGCCACAATATGTTTAAGAAGTATGTTTTGGTTACAAATTGTATATGTTTTCAAGTATGAAAGGGCATATAGCCATAAGATGTTGGAAAGTATGTTTTGGCATAAAGCTTAGCATGTTAGAAAAATATGTTTTAAACATATGAAAATTATGTGATGAAAGCTATATTTGACATTTAGCCATAAAGACATAAAATATTGTAGTTTGGCACCTAGCCACAAGTTATGTGTTTATGAGAAATGTTCAAGCAAGCAGCAAGTTTTTGTATGACTGGTAATTGTAGCAAGCAGCGTTAGTAAGGGAACTATGTTCCAACCTACCCGGGTTAGGTAAGGGGTCTACTGGGGAAAATCCCTATCACGAAGTAGATTGCCTCAGCAATTCTATGGTGAGGAATGATCCGTTCTTTCTAGCCATAGAGACTTGGGGTATCACTTATAGTGATTAAAGCCCTAAGTATAAAAATCCAGCAAGCTTATAAAACCAGTCAAAGAAAGCAAGAAAGATGTTATTTTTGTAAAGTAAATCATAAAATGATTTTTGAGAAGTAAAGAGTTATAGTATATTGTCATTATAAAGTTTTGAAAGAAGATATTTTTGTAAGGCATGATATGTAATGATTTTGAAAAGTAAAGAGCTATGACATGATATTTTTATAAAACTTGAAAGATGTTTTATAATATAAGTTTTTATATAAAGGTTGGAAAAGAAGTCAAAGTTTTGAGTCTAAAACTCATGTAACTCACGAGACAATTTTTGTCTTACGTATTCTATGTTTTGCCATGTATTCCAGGTTAAAATAAGTTGCTATAAAAGGGATGAAGTTTAGCTGGAGTGGAGCTTGAGTTAGTTCCTAACTTGGACGCAAGGTTTAATCCTTCTCTTGCTTACTATGGTTAGATTTGGTATGGATTTGTAACACCCATAGTTTTAAACATGTAAATTATTGGTTTTTGATAAACCGTATTTTTGTACTTGTGAACTTTTACACAAAACCATAGTATTTGCAAACAGTAAAAATGGGGTGTCACAGTACTTTTCAAGTTAGGCAACCTACTTAATTTTTCATTGTATTATATTGATTTCAGATACCAATGGAAAAAATCCACCTGCAAATGATGTTGATGATAATGTAGTTCAGATTGAGGGAGTTACACAAGTATCTCCAATGGACACTCAAAGGGTCCTAATGCAAAGCCATGCAACACTTTTGAAGCAGGTAAAAAAAGAGAAACTTGAACACATAAGAAAATCTGAGAGAATTGTGAAGAAAAAGCTATCCAGGAATATCATTGGAGTCAATGGGGAAGGGAATTCAGCATCCAAACCAGCCAGCTTGGAGTAGTTTCATATTTGTACTTGAATGTTTTTAACAGTTGTGTCTGAATGGATTATTATGTTTTAAGTATTTGATGTGTATTAACTCTGGCAACATGTTGGTGTGCATGTGCATACCACTTTTGGTAATGATATTGTATGTTGCAAATTTAAGTAATACCGTTGTGTCTGAATGGATTACTATGTTCAATTATGGCATTGTACTTTAAACTACAATTCAATTATGGCATTGTACTTTAAACTGCAATTCATTTTTGTACATGTATCATATTTACACCAATTATAGCATTGTACTTTAAACAGTAATTCAATTATGGCATTGTACTTTAAACTGTAATTCATTTTTAGACTTGTATCATATTAACACCAATTATGGCATTGTACTTTATAAAGCATTACATTTTAGACTTGTATACTGTACTTTAAACTGCAATTCAATGATATTGCATTTCATTTATAGCACTGTACTTTAAACTGCAATTCAATGATATTGCATGTTGCATGTACTTTAAACTGCAATTTAATTATATTTGCATGTCTCATATATATTGAATACAATATATGCACTAAGGGACAAAACTCATGCGTCCCATGCCTTTATTATAATGTCCCACATGTCTTCACAGTTTTATAATGCCAACTTTATGTACGAATGTAATTTTCAATTGGTCCCCCATTTCAAATACAATTGGACAAACGGATTCAGACAAAACATGGGATCAGTTATGATCCCAAGTATCACATTAGTTGATTATAAATGTACATACATCAGTTAAAGATCAGTTATGATACACAAAATGTTGGTTACATCAACAGAATCTAAACTACCTGTCAACATTCCTAACTTTACACCTCCAAAATACCTTTCTACCATCCAGTTGCAGGTTCTTCATCCACACACCCACAATCATCCAATAACCCCAAAAACCCTTTCTACCATCCAATAACCCCCAAAACCCAAAATCTTCCTACTACCTGCAAGTTAACATTCCAAATACCCAAAAACCCAAAATGTGGATCATAACTTAACATCCGAATAACCCAAAATAACAACCCATACCCTGCAACCTAGACTATGTACCTGCAGATGAACATTACAACAACCAAACAAAGCAAAATGTGTTTTGTAAGCTTATGTTGAGCTGCAATCCTTCTCTCTTTTGCCAGTTGCTCTTCTAGCTCTACAACCCGATCGACTGCTGCATCAAGGTCAGGCACATACTTTTCTTTCTCCTCTTTCAGTTGAGCTTTGAGTGTTGCGACTTCGTGGTTTCCTCGAATCCTTAGAATTTCATTGATCAGGTTGTTGACCTCCGACTTATAATGTCGGTTGAGCTCCGGATCAACCCAAGCGAACGATCTACAGTCACCTTCAATGTACTTCCGATCATACCAGTTTTAAGCTAAAAAGTTCCAAGATAAGGTCTTACCAATGAGTACCGGCAGTTGACAAACCTCCTTTTAGGGTTATCAGGAGTTGATGACGTTCGTAGCTTCAGAGGAACGTGACAACGACAGTCGGGAAGCCGTAGGTTGTTTTCCACAAGATGAAGCAGCTGCCTTTGGTTGTAGCCAGCCATTGTTATCGAGAGATTGTCGTTGTCTTTGAAGCTCGTTGTGTTCTTTTCGACAGGTACGAACAACACTTAAACCCTCCAACTTTTCAATGCGACTTTCTTGCACCATACAAGTTTTTAACAGCGTGTTCGAGTGACGTTGGCTAGGTGACCTGTTCAAGGCTGTCCCATTCTTCACTTACGTGTAATTTTCTTGAAATTTTTTCTTTGAATTCTCATAAAATACCGGCTGACCCTCGAGTGACTTTATCAACACTTCCATTCTGTGTTTAGTGGCTTGAAACAACCATATTTTACTTAAAGGACCTTTTAAAATATATCACTATACTTTATAGGGCTGTTATGTCAATAATATATATATATATATATATATATATATATATATATATATATATATATATATATATATATATATATATATATATACTAGTTTAAAACTCGTATGTTACACGGTTTGATTAAAAAAATTAATAAATGTTTACACCTTATGTTCTTACCTTTTTATGGAATACCAATAAAGTTCATTTTCAACAAAGATCTCTAGCAATCCCCAACCACAGTTAGATCCACAAACATAAAATCAAGAAATTAAAAAAAGAAAAAAAAAGATAAAATGTCTCAAGTAACATCCACAATAGGTTTGTTTCTCTTGGCACATATCAAACTCCATGACCATATATATACAATATAGTACAGACCAACTCGTAAAATAAACACCACCCCAACTTTCAATGTCAACCCTTCCATCTCTCATTTCCCAACACATCACTGCAAAAAAAATACAAATCCAGGTCAAACTTTGACCACCACAAACATTAAAAGTTTCAATAAAATACTACCTGCTGTTGTTGTTGGTAACCAGCATACCCTGCCGCCCCTGCATACACTCCATAATAAGCATTTGGATCTTGAGGAGGTGGCGCGTCTAAGAAAGCCGAATATTTTGTCCCCTAATTCAGTTCCATTAAGAATCGATAAAGCTTGCACTGCACATGCTCTAAAACATGAACCACAAAAGGGTAAATATGGAAATAGATAAAATCTTGAGAATCTTTATGTGTTAAACATATTACATACCTGTTGGCATACTGGACAAACCCACATCGCTTCCCTACTGGAATCTTGACATGAATTAGTTCACCGAATTGACTAAATACTTGCCTCAACGCTTCATCAGAAACACTTGGATTCAATCCACCAACAAATATATGTAGTCATAAATTCGGATGTCAACAATGTGGACTTGAACCACAAGAATCACATAAAAGAAAAAAAATACCCACAGTTGTGTTGTTTGGGTCACTTTCACCCTGACTTCCTTATATACTTTGGTAGGGAGCTGCATATATCAAATATTCCAGGCGTAAATCTAAACTCTAACTCATGGGTAATATGGTACTTTTCCATCAAGCTACTAAACACAATGTGACAATGAGGAAAAAGAAAGCAAACCTACTCAAAGATGAAAATTGAATGTTGAAAGCCTGAAAATAGGAAAGAATATAAGAGGACAGAATATGGAAGTAAGCAAGGATGACATGATATGAATAAAAAAGAATATTGATTCAAAGAACTGTAAAGAAAGAGAACCAAAGCAAATTACTTAAGAGTAAGTAACTTAAATGCGAAATTACTATATTAATAAAAGGAAGTAAAGTTTATATGGAATACATCAAGATTCATTTGCATCCCAGCATTTGCTTCAGGGGCAGGAATTGCCCTTGCATCTCAGCAATCGGAATCAACTTAGAATGATCAAAACCGAAAATTCTCTTTGAAGCAATATATCGAACACATAGAAGGCATTAATATAAGAATTTGTGATCGTTGTTAGCATAATTGGTAGGCCTATACATAAACGCATAAATATTTTAACACAAGGGAATCAATTCAAAATCTCAAATATCAGGCTTAAGTATATAATTAGATCTTACCCTATAATAGCTTTAAGATCGTACTCTTCGTTTCTTCAAAGTCAGACTACCTATATTTTAGGGATTTTCTGAATTTAGTTTAATTCTATTTAAATTTACAAAGGATAGGATACGTATTTTTAGGGGTTTTTTAAATTTAGATTGTGATATCCGGAAATCATAAACCTGATTTATTGGAATTTATTTTGAATTTAGATTGAATTAAACTTAGAGTGTCATGTGACAAATAAATGCCTTAAAAGGATGCCACGTGTCACTAAAGTGCTTTGTTTATTAGTATATATATATATATATATATATATATATATATATATATATATATATATATATATATATATATATATATATATATATATATATATATATATATATATATATATAGAGTTAGTATTAAATACATTTGCTAATTATTGTGTGATTGTCCGACCATTCCTAGACCATTAGATTAGAAAAATGAGTGGTTGTGATCAATGTGGCATTTTTGTAAAAAAATCAACTAAAGAATACGCTTCCTGGAAAAAACGGACGTAGAAGGGTATAAAAGTAATTTTGTGAAATCAACGGGATTTGCGGATTTCTCGATTTGTTTTCATTAAAAACATCTGCGATTCAATTCCGATTTCTCGATTTCTCGTTCGTTGTTAACTTTGGATTTCTCGATTACGCTTAAATTCGGATTTCTTGATTTCTCGATTTCTTGATCATATTATGCTTTGTTTCACTAATCATGCTCTACATTCTCAGAGAATGGTTTGTAAAAATTTTGTTGACGTAAAAAAAATAGTTACGTAAGAGTTTGCAAAGCTAATTCTCAGAGAATGGTAATCAATGTCAACGGTAAGCAAGTGTAATAGCTTGTTCATGAAGAATTCTCAAAGAATGTTATATGTGTTTAATAGCTGTAGTACACAGACTAAAGATTCTTGTAGAATATTTATACCATTCTCAGATAATGGAGTAATTATATATGTTTACAGAAGGCTGAGAACTGCTATATGAAAAGCCTCATTCTCTGAGAATGCCCCATTCTCTGAGAATGAACGTCAACCATTCTCATGAACATGAAGACTGCATTCTCATACACATTCATCCCATTCTTTGAGAATGCCTTTCCAAAACCCAGAAGAAAAAAAAAGGCGGAGATCAATTTTTTTTACGAACAATCAATTACGCAGATCGCCGCCTCCGCCTCCATCACCGAGCACCGCCGATATCCACTGCTACTATCAATTACGCAGATCCGCCGCCTCCACCTCCCTCACCGACCACCGCCGATCTCCGCTGCCTCCGCCTCCATCACCGACCACCGCCGATCTCCGCTTCCTCCGCCTCCATCAGTTCCAATCTCCGCTTCCTCCGCCTCCTTCAATTTTGATTTCAGAGATGTGATTTTGAGTTAGGGCACGCTGGAAGATTTGTTACGTATTATTAGTGATTGATTGAATTCCCAAATTGCCCCTATAAAATGATTGGAACACAATTGGTCCTACAATCACACAATAATTGTTGGATGTATTTGAACCTACATCTATATATATATATATATATATATATATATATATATATATATATATATATATATATATATATATATATATATATATATATATATATATATATATATATATATATATATATATATATATATATATATATATATAGACTTAGGATCTTTTGAGAACCAACTTTATCCCGAGAACCCGAGAACTCCCAACTCCTTTTGGATCAATCCTATATCTCCGAAACCGATATTTTTTTCAAAAAACAGACCCAATATGCCTCTTAGACGCTCAAAATGGGGCCGGGTCGTTGAAATTTTTTTTCGAAAAAACGACTTTTTTTTTGAAAAAGTTTGCACATGTGCAAAAAAAAAGTTTGCACATGTCCAAACTTTTTTATACGTACACTTTTTTTCAAGTTTTTTTTATGGATGTCTTTCTAACATATATTTAAGACGTTCTATAAAAAAAATTTTGAAAAAAAGTATACGTATAAAAATTTTACACATGTGCAAATTTTGTTTTTGCACATGTGCAAATTTTTTTCAAAAAAATAAGTCGTTTTTTTCGGAATTTTATTTTCGAAAATGCTTAAATATGTGCGTTTTAGAGGCATATGAGGTCGGTTTTTTGAAAAAATATCGGTTTGGGAGTTCTCGGGTTCTCGGGAGACTTGTGGTTCTCAAAATATCCTAACTATATATATATATATATATATATATATATATATATATATATATATATATATATATATATATATATATATATATATATATATATATATATATATATATATATATATATATATATATATATATATATATATATATATATATTGTTAGGAATCGGACAGGGTACACGCAGCGGAAACACACTATCACACACACACACAAACTCACGAAAATAAAGCAAGAAGAACACAAGGATTTTTACGTTGTTCAGATTCGGTGCAAATCCTACATCCACGGGCTACAACTAGATTTTATTTAACAAGGAGATTACAAGAGATACACTCCATTTTTATAGGTATTGAGTTGTGGTGCATCTAAAACTCAAGTGAAGCTCCCTATTTATATACATTTGAGAATGTATATAATATAATAAATCTACACCCCATATTTGAAAAAACAAAATCTTCACCAAACTTTGAATTCAAAATTTACCTAACATATATATATATATATATATATATATATATATATATATATATATATATATATATATATATATATATATATATATATATATATATATATATATATATATATATATATATATATACTAGTTGTAAGACCCGTGTATTACACGGGATGAAATAAAAAATGTAAATTATGAAAATATAAACATTAATATTTATAAAAAAAAAACAATATTTCTATAAGATATGATGAAATTCTTTAATATATACGTAATTCAATTACACATGTTGGAAAAAAAATAACGAAAATAAACAACAAAATGTCGATGTATACATATAAATACTAACTAATAAATCATAAAGTAAAAAATATTTAATTTGTAATTTGACATTTTATTGAAAAGTTCAAGTATAAAACATTAAAATTTTAATATAATACATGTAGCAACTGATGTAATATATTAGCCAATCCTAATGCTAACACATTCACTGCAAGCATTGGATAACTATAATCAATAAGCTTTTCATGATCGTTATTCACAGAAGGAAAAGAGGAAATGCATTGCTTACGTAGGACAACATCAGCACCAACTGCGAAAGTCAAACACATAGACTTTAGATTATTTCTAAAAGGCCACCGTAAACAATAAAAATAAACCAAATTCACCATAAAAAAAGTAAAAGTTACAAATATATGTTCTTTCTTATACTATGATTATATAAAACTAATATTATCTACTTTACTCTCATTAATTAATAAATATACTATAAGTATTTATAATAAGCGGAGGTAGCAATTTTAATCGATGTAAACTAAAATTGGTTGATGTAAGTTACATTCTACTTATTTTAGTTTCAATCTTGAAAAATATATCAATGTTTGAGGTACAGGCATCGAATCCCAACATCTCTACTTAATTCTATTCATTACTTGGTAATAGCCGGAATAATCATTCAGCATTCATGTCGGGAAAAATGATTAAATGGTAACCATTTATCTATGGAAATTAAAAGTACATTGCTATTATGGGTAAAAACAAAGTACATTGCCAATATTAGTAAAAATGGAAAATACATTGCTATTTCCCGGAGTTTCCTAAATATTCTATAACAGTGTAAAATGTACAAAAGTCTACATCTTCTGAAATTGGATATTGATAAACAGAAAAAGCAGAAAAACTAACCTTGCACGCTACTTTTTTTAACTAACATTTTACATGCTGTGAATCACACAAAAACCAACAAAAATGAAAAGAAAAACTAAAAAATTGATTACAATTTAACGTTAATAAAAACAAGTAAATTTAACAAGACCGCGACTTGTTGGCAAGAGAGAGTAACTGACTAACATTTGTGGAAGGGTAACTTTGTAATAACTTAAGATTCGCTGTGAAATCACCATCAAGCAAACGCCTTCTAACCGGAATTAACATTGCACAGCAAACCTAAAGCAAGTCTCCTGTTACACAAAAAATAACGATAGTAAATGACCATTTTACCCTTGTATCTAGATGGATAGAAATGTGAGTTGACTCACCTGAGCACCCTCGCGGTCGCTTAAGAGTGTATCACATATGTGTATATCGTCGGTAAATTTGAATTCCTGAGTTAGTAACAGTGTGATCCATCTGAATGCATAGAACTGTGCGTTCACCTCTCAAATACAAGGGCATATTAGTCTTTCGATAAAGATATTAATATGGTGAAAACTGTTACTTTTAGATGAGAATTTTGGTGCATGATTTTCTTTTTTTGGCATAAAAAGTGTTCTATCTTAATGGAGTAAGTATTGTATGAACAAAGACCATTTTTTCTTTGGACAGAGTAAATGACCATTTTACCCTTGGCGCTGATAAACCCAGATAAGATAAATTCTTACCTACGCTGAAAGGCGTGTTCTTATAATATCCAAAGGGTATGTAACAGAAGCAGCAGTTATACCAGCTAAAAACACCACTTGCAAGCCGTATACACAAGTCTGCACATATATTTGTCCCATGGCTTTCAACTCCCATGATCATTTGTAGTAACTGTAGAATTAGAGAAGAAGCAAAAATATTATAAAATCGAATAAAAGGGGCATTTGAATACTTGATGTGACTACAAAATTTCAGCAAATAATGTTTTTGTACCAACATCCATCCATTAAGAGCATTTAATCCAAAAATAATTACACCCCTAAAGATAGAAGACTGATTATGAGCCAATTTAGGTTCCAAATCATGAAATCAATGATAAAAATAGATAACTTTTGTTACCTGGTTTCTTTAAAGAAGCTGTTAATTCATCACATCTGGATAGAGGAAGGCAGCCTGAGTTACTAAATAATGTTGAGGTGTTTTTGGTAAAAGGGTTGCAGGGTTCTTTTTGATCTTCAGTTTCATATACAAGTTCATCTTGCAAACTTCCTCCCAATCTAATCTTTAATAGTGAAAATGTTGCATAAAGAGTTTGACTTTTGGGGTCAACGGACTTGGTTTTTACTTAAACAGAATGTTATCATATCTTTATATCTTCTCAAACCATATAAATAGATGCTGAAACATATTCAAGCTTTCTTGTTGGGAACAAAAGTTGGAGAAGGGAGACGAAAACCATTCTTAAGCTACCAACATAACATAAGTCTGGTTATAATTACAAAATTTGCACAAAGTGATACATGTTGAGCTTTGCCAGAAATATTACTTTTATAGGTGGATCAAAATAATTTGGTAACACAAACCCTTAATGGGATAAAAACAACACCGAAGATATCATATACATAAAGTTCAGCATGCAAATTTTAACCACTATATTACCAAGTTCATACAAAGTTCCCAAAATATTTGTCCACAATGGATCCCACCCTAATAGAATATCATTATAGATGTGTAAAAGATGAATGGGGTCTTTAATCCACCTAACCCTCTTTACTAACCCAAACATCTCATCATCGGGTTGTTTGCAAAACATAATGTAATAAAATCACCAACAAGAAGAAACCTGGTGGTCAGCTAGAGACGAAAAGATATTGATGACAGAGGGTAACATTAAGACCCAACCCCTAAATACATTCAAGTAACCCCTGATGCATTTGGTTATTGCTTGAAGCGAAAAAGACTAAATTAACCCTAACATTAGTAGAAGAGAATCTTGAGCGAGAAAGATTAAGGCTATACCTAGTACGCATAACAGATTTAACCAAGAAAGATTCGTTGAATTCAGGTATTATTGCAGGAGCAACCCGTCTCTTGACAGATATGGATGAGATGGAATGAACATTAAAATGATACACTACTATGGATGAGATGGAATGAACATTGAAATCGAGCTCTCAATTTCAGATAATCTAGTATAATCAAACCTTCAATTCCCCCCTCCAGTGATCATCATTCTCCAATGGCGAATTACAACATTCACGACAGTCTCCTTGAAGTCACTGGTACGTTCATCTTCTTTGTTACTTTGCACTTTCCAAGTTAAAACTTCTGTGAATACTGTTAGTTGCTTTATATTTATGGAAACATTAACGCTTCATTTAAATCTTTTCTTTGAGGAAGAGAATGGATTTTAGGGAACAGGGAGCAGGAAAAGAATTGCAGTACAAATAAAAAAGGATGAAATTGCGATGAAGCGTTAAGTTACCAAGAACCCTAATTTCAACATCGAAGACTAAGAGGAAGATAACGATGAAGCTTGAACTCTTCAAAAGTGAGAATGATTTTGCAATTGCATTTAGGGTTTGGAGAAGACGGTATCAAATGCTATCGGATTCCAAGGCCGGTTAAGATGTTCTAAAGAACAACGTGGAAAGTGGAAACGGATGGAGAAAAATCAGGAAGAGTTAAGCCGAATTAGATTTCTTGGAAACCGTCAAATAAATTGGTTTTTTTAATAAATTCAAAATTATGAGAAAATGACATGTGGCAAAATGCATGAGAAGATGACAAGTGTCATTTGAGTTACTTATTTATTAGGATAGGATATATATATATATATATATATATATATATATATATATATATATATATATATATATATATATATATATATATATATATATATATATATATATATATATATATATATATATATATATATATATATATGTTAAATATGAATGTTTGAACAAACTTATATCAAAAGTCAACAAAAGTAGGATGAACAAATGGGTGATTGTCTTTTACGCCTGCTTCTTTTCTTTTGCTTTCACAATTCTCTTTTCACATTCATTCCAAGATGTATAAATAGGATGCTTTGGTTGAGAGCACCGCACCAACACAATACAAAACACACAAACACAAGAAACACATAGATAGATTTTGTGAGATAGCCTTTTGTGCAGAGTCCAGTTTGGCAGCCAAAAGTGCGAGTGATATTTTCTTGTGAGTGGTCAGACTACAAGTGCAGTTTAGCCTTGTATGATTGTAATTTCTTGGTGTTAATAAAACCCTCTCTCTCTCTCGTTCGCCCGTGGACGTAGGTCGTGATCCCGTGACCGAACCACGTTAAATATTGTGTTCCGATTTTACAATTTTAGTTTGCCGTTATTCTCCATTTTATTTCCGCGTGTTTTGCCGAAATCGTTTATCATTTTTCGAAGTGCCTAACTTGTTTTGTTATATCCCAACAAACTGGTATCAGAGTTCCGGGTTTAAAGGAAGTCGTATCTCGCGTATGCTCTGTGGTTGCAGCTTAGTCTGATCTTCCACATCAGAAACGAGGTTTCGATTGGCCTTATAAAATATTATTTTTCGAGCTATGGCTGAAGATGGGAAAGTTAGGATCGAAAAATTCGAAGGTCACGATTTCGGATTTTGGAGAATGCAAATCGAAGATTATCTCTACCAGAAAAAATTACACCTACCACTGTTCGGAATAAAACCTGAAACGATGGCGCAGGAAGAATGGGACTTATTAGATCGGCAGGCACTTGGAGTTATAAGGTTATCATTGGCAAAGAATGTAGCATACAATATTGTCAGTGTAAAGACAACCTTCAATCTGATAAATGCGCTGACTAATATGTACGAAAAACCTTCAGCGGCAAATAAGGTTTTCTTGATTCGGCAGTTGGTGAATCTGAAGATGAAAGAAGGCGGCTCGGTGACAGACCATGTGAATGAATTCAACTCAATAATATCAAGATTGATATCTGTTGATATTGGATTCGAAGACGAAGTACAGGCGTTGCTGTTATTATCTTCGTTGCCTGAGAGTTGGTCCGGTACAGTAACAGCAGTTAGCAGTTCAGCCGGAGGTGCTAAGTTGTCATTCGAAGGTATTCGCGACTTAATCCTTGGAGAGGACGTGCGAAGACGGAGTGCCGGAGAATCTTCCAGTAGTCTCCTAAGTACAGAAGACAGAGGAAGAAGGCCCAACAAAGGAGGCGGTGGTAGAGGAAGATCAAAGTCGAGAAAGAGAGGTGGTCAGAAAAATAGGACTGATGTTACCTGTTGGAACTGCAAAGAGAATGGTCATTTCAGAAATCAGTGCCCAAAGCCTTCGACAGACAAAGGCAAGAAGGAAGTCAATATGGCAGTAGATTCTGAAGATGATGCCCTCATTTGCTGTGTTGAAAACTCAACAGAATCCTGGATCATGGATTCTGGTGCGTCGTTCCATGCTAGTCATTCCAGAGAAGTAATGCAGAATTTCCGGCAGTACAAAGGAAAGGTCAGACTAGCAGACAACAAGAGCCTGGATATTACAGGTGTTGGGGATGTGGTCCTCAAGACAACTTTAGGAACAGATTGGACTTTGAAGAATGTCAAGTTCATTCCTGACTTGAAAAGGATGTTAATATCCGTGGGGCAGCTTGATGATGAAGGTCACCATGTTACATTTGGTGATCATCAGTGGAAGGTGACAAAGGGGAATTTAGTTGTTGCTAGAGGACAGAAGCGGGGTACACTTTATATGGTGGAAGTTTCTGATGCCGAAGCACACGCTGTTGAAGAAGTTGGGGCATCCACTCTATGGCACCAAAGACTTGGGCATATGAGTGAGAAGGGAATGAAGATGCTAGCCTCCAAAGGAAGAATACCAGAGCTAAAGACTGTGAAAGTCGATTTCTGTGAGCCATGTGTTCTTGGCAAACAGAAGAAAGTCACTTTCAAGAAGGTGGGTCATCAGCCCAAGTCTGTGAAGCTGGAGCTAGTTCATTCAGATGTCTACAGTCCCACTTCAGTTTCTTCAGTGGGAGGATCCCGATACTATGTCACGTTCATAGACGATTGCACAAGGAAGGTTTGGGTTTATTTCTTGAAACATAAGTCTGAAGTTTTTAGCACTTTCAAGAAATGGAAAGCTACTGTGGAAAATGAAACAGACTTGAAGATCAAGTGTTTCAGATCAGACAATGGGGGCGAATATAGTAGCAAAGAATTTGTTGATTACTGTGCTGACCAAGGAATCAGAATGCAGAAGACGGTTCCAGAGACACCTCAGCAAAATGGAGTAGCTGAGAGGATGAACCGTACATTGAACGAAAGGGCTAAGAGCATGAAACTGCATGCAGGTTTACCCAAGATGTTCTGGGCAGATGCGGTCAACACAGCTGCGTATCTAATCAACAGAGGACCCTCAGTCCCCATAGGGTTCAAGATTCCAGAAGAGGAATGGCAAGGTCGTGAAATTTCTCTCAAACACTTGAAATTTTTCGGTTGTGTCTCTTATGTCAAAGTTAAAGACTCAGAGAGAGACAAGCTAGAGGCAAAAGCAAGGAAATGCACTTTTATAGGCTATGGTTTGGACGACATGGGGTACCGCTTCTGGGATAACCAAAATAAAAGGGTTATCAGAAGTCGGGATGTGGTGTTCAACGAGAATGTCCTATATAAAGATGAACTTGCAGAGAGCTCAGGCAGAAACAAACAACCAGAGAAAGCAGAAAATCAAGTCGAGTTTGAAGAGATCTCTGAAGATGACGTTGTGAAACCTATCAGTACTCCAGAGATAGGTGAAAGTTCAGGAAGCAGTGGGAGCTCTGATGTATATGGAGATAGTGGGAGCACAGATGACAGTAGTTCTGATGACGGGGTTGCAGATGATGCAGAGACCTCAACTCCTACTGTTCGTAGATCCACTAGAGTACGAAGACCTCCAGTCAGGTATTCTCCTTCAGCAAATTACTTATTGCTGACAGAGAATGGTGAACCTGAGTCTTATACAGAGGCCTTAAGGATGAAAGATTCCATACAGTGGAAGAAGGCTATGGAAGACGAATTGAGCTCACTTGACAAGAACCATACTTGGTCCTTAGTCAAGCTCCCAGCAGGGAAGAAAGCACTGCAGAACAAGTGGGTGTTCCGGGTAAAGGATGAGATCGATGGCAATAAAAGATACAAGGCACGATTAGTAGTCAAGGGGTTCCAACAGAAAAGAGGGGTCGATTATAATGAGATCTTCTCTCCAGTTGTGAAGATGACTACAATCAGAATGGTCTTGGGTATTGTAGCCTCTGAAGATCTCCATCTAGAACAGCTAGATGTGAAAACAACTTTTCTCCATGGCGACCTGGAAGAAGACATCTACATGGTACAACCAGAAGGTTTTCCTACAGTCGGTAAGGAAAATCTGGTGTGTAAACTGAAGAAAAGTCTGTATGGATTGAAGCAGGCTCCAAGACAGTGGTACTTGAAGTTTGATAGCTTCATGCAAAGGAGTGGGTATCGCAGATGTGAGATGGATCACTGCTGTTACTTGAAGAAATTCAGCTCCTCTTACATCATCCTGTTATTGTATGTTGATGACATGTTGATAGCTGGATCCGACATGCAGGAGATCAACAAGCTTAAGAAGCAGTTGTCCAGAGAGTTCGAGATGAAGGACCTAGGGGCTGCTAAGCAGATATTGGGCATGAGCATAGCCAGGAACAGAGTTACCGGTACATTAAAACTTTCGCAAACAAAGTACATCAAGAAAGTTTTAGAAAAGTTCAGCATGGCAGATGCCAAGGCCAGAAGTACACCTTTGGGAAGTCAGTTAAAACTCTCAAAGAAGCAATCCCCAAAGACGGAAGAAGACAGAGAACAGATGGCTAAAGTTCCTTATGCATCTGCAGTTGGTAGTTTGATGTATGCAATGGTATGCACAAGACCAGATATTGCTCATGCAGTGGGAGTTGTTAGCAGGTTCATGTCAAATCCAGGAAAAGAGCATTGGGAAGGAGTAAAGTGGCTGTTACGCTACTTGAAAGGAACAGCTGAGATTGCCCTATGTTTCAGGAGAAAGGGGGTAGTCTTAGAAGGGTTTGCCGATGCAGATTTGGGTGGATGTGTGGATTCGGGTAAGAGCACAACAGGTTATGTGTTCACAATCGGAGGTACGACAATCAGTTGGATGTCCAGGTTACAGAAGAGTGTTGCTCTTTCAACCACAGAAGCAGAGTACATGGCTATTGCAGAAGCAGCCAAGGAGCTTATATGGTTGAAGAACTTCCTATCAGAACTTGGAATGCAACAGGAGGATTGTGTACTGCATTGTGACAACCAGTGTGCAGTTCACCTGGCAAAGAATCCTGTGTTTCACAATAGAACGAAACACATTCAGATGAGGTACCATTTCATTCGAGAGTTAATCAATGATGGAACTTTGAATCTGAAGAAAATCCTTGGAACAAAGAATCCAGCAGATATGTTCACCAAGGTGGTTACCACAGAGAAGTTGAAGTTTTGTATGACTTCAACTGGCCTTTCAAAAGTTTGAGGAAAGAGGCATAAACGAGAGAGAGTGTGTGTTTAAGGACCGTTGCAAAATTTGGATGGCAGAGAAAGAGTAAGTTATTCAAGCATTCAAGTGGGAGATTGTTAAATATGAATGTTTGAACAAACTTATATCAAAAGTCAACAAAAGTAGGATGAACAAATGGGTGATTGTCTTTTACGCCTGCTTCTTTTCTTTTGCTTTCACAATTCTCTTTTCACATTCATTCCAAGATGTATAAATAGGATGCTTTGGTTGAGAGCACCGCACCAACACAATACAAAACACACAAACACAAGAAACACATAGATAGATTTTGTGAGATAGCCTTTTGTGCAGAGTCCAGTTTGGCAGCCAAAAGTGCGAATGATATTTTCTTGTGAGTGGTCAGACTACAAGTGCAGTTTAGCCTTGTATGATTGTAATTTCTTGGTGTTAATAAAACCCTCTCTCTCTCGTTCGCCCGTGGACGTAGGTCGTGATCCCGTGACCGAACCACGTTAAATATTGTGTTCCGATTTTACAATTTTAGTTTGCCGTTATTCTCCATTTTATTTCCGCGTGTTTTGCCGAAATCGTTTATCATTTTTCGAAGTGCCTAACTTGTTTTGTTATATCCCAACAATATATATATATATATATATATATATATATATATATATATATATATATATATATATATATATATATATATATATATATATATATATATATATATATATATATATATATAGTTAGGATCTTTTGAGAACCACAAGTCCCCCGAGAACCCGAGAACTCCCAAACCGATTTTTTTTTTTCAAAAAACCGACCCTATAGGCCTCTAAAACGCACCATTTTAAGCATTTTCAAAAAAAATTCCGAAAAAAAACGACTTTTTTTTTTGAAAAAACTTTGCACATGTGCAAAAACAAAAGTTTGCACATGTGCAAACTTTTTTATACGTACACTTTTTTTGAATTTTTTTTTTACAGAACGCCTTAAATATATGTTAGAAAGACATCCATTAAAAAAAACTTGAAAAAAAATGTATATATAAAAAAGTTTGCACATGTGCAAATTTTTTTCAAAAAAAAAAAAGTCGTTTTTTCAGAAATTTTTTCAGCGACCCGGCACCTACTTGAGCGTTTTAGAGGCCTATGTGGTCAGTTTTTTGAAAAAAATATCGGTTTGGGAGTTCTCGGGTTCTCGGTGTGAAGTTGGTTCTCAAAAGATTCTAAGTCTATATATATATATATATATATATATATATATATATATATATATATATATATATATATATATATATATATATATATATATATATATATATATATATATATATATATATATATATATATATATATATATATATATATATATATATATATATATATATATATAACTTACTCATTACTTAAAATTGTATCTTTATCATTTACTTTTTCATTAAATTTACAACCATTTAGTAAAAAACAATCATTCTTTTTTTTGTTTGCGATCAGATGCTTCTACGACCTCAAATTCTATTTCAACCTTTTTATTTTCTAATAGATATTTTCTTATAAGTTTGGGTACGTCAAAACTATCTACAATTGTTTGTAAACCATGTTCATCCAAAATCTTCATTTAGTTTCTTCTCCACGAGTCAAGAAATAGCTTCTGCATTATACGAAAGAATAATAAAGAAACAATAATATCGTCAAGCTTGTGAAAACAATTATCTGTTTCAAAAAATTTTATGCTACTTTATCGATTCAATCACGAGCTGTTTATTTGCAGATGGGAGAAAATATGCGTAGTTTGACTTTCTCAAGATGTTTATTTTAGTTATCTAAGGTAATTTGACTAATTTTATCTAAAGAATTAGATAAGGAAATAACGTAAATGGGTGGAGAGAATGTCGGAAGAAGATGATACAGATAAATTAGGAGAGAATGTAGAAAATAATAGATCTTCTATTGATATTAAAGATTTAATCCAAACTGCCTAGTTTTGGTTTGTTCTATATATAATGTTACATACTTAACAGTCATTCAATAACAACTCATGTAAATTTAAAAATATTCTTAGATTCAGATGTGAATTAAAAAAAACACTTATATTTTTATTATTTCAACCTTTTGATGTCATATACAATTGAATTAACTGAAATTCAAAATTATTTACTTAAAATTCACATGTGATTGGTCAAAATTTATTGAAAAAATCGAATAGAATTGTCATTTATATGTGAATGAATATATTGAAAACAATACAGTTCAGTTCAGTTCAGATTCGCATAGTGAATCTGGACGAACTTGAAGTATAAAAAAACAAAAAAATTTGTATATCAATATGGATGTCTATTTATAGAGGATGAAAAATTATAAATTTTGGTATATTTAGTTTTTTTTTCGAAAAAAGAACAAACTTAAAAATTAAAAAAACATAAAAACCGAAGTGAGTTTTTTGCTATAATCTTCTACATTTGCGTCTAACTAGTAAATGTACATCCTTTTTTCTGGCCGTCGATCTTTTGCATTCCGACCACACGATTGGTTCCTTGGTTCTTTGTTTTAAATTGGTTCTCTATTGAACCTAACCCATATAGATAAAAGTTCAATAGATAACCAAAATAAAACAATGAACCAATGAACCAATCGTGAGCGTCTGAAGTCAAATGAACGACGGCCGAAGATAAGGTTGTGAATTTCATAATTGATTGCGTATGTAGCGGATAATTCCAAAAAACCCACTTCGTTATTTATTTATTTTTTATTTTTAGAGCTTATTTTTTATCGAAATAAAAAATCGAATATATCAAAATTCATAATTTTTTATTCTCTTTCAATATACATCCATATATCAATATGGTAAAAACGAAAAAAAAATTCAAAAATCTTGTTCAGATTCACAACAGTTAATCAATATGAATCTGAACTATAACAAGTTTTATAGAAAATTATTCAAATGTGAATGATCATTAAAATTATTTTTTTCAACAATCATTGATCATTTAATATCAACTTATGTAAATTTAAATAAACTTTTAAATTCATATGTGAATCTCACTAAATTTTCATATTGAATTTAAGTAAATTCTTTTATATTCTTTACAATTTCCATTTGGATAATATATAATTGAATTAACTAAGATTCACAAATTAATTTACTTAAACTTACATGCGAATGAACAATAAATTGCTGAAAAAATGGGGTACAATTATAATTTATATGTGAATTAATATATCTAAAACTAGATGCACACTATTTTTAACCTTTTGATCATACACAAATGAATTAATTTAGATTTACAAATTAATTTGCATAAAATTCACATGTGGATGATAAAAAATTGTTGAAAAAGCTAGATACAATTACCATTTATATGTGAATTAACATGTCTAAAACAAAAAAGCAGTCAAAATTCACAATATAAATATAACCTGTACTAAATTTGTATGGAAGATAATTCACATGTAATTAGTAATTGAATTCAAATTTTTCAATAATTGTAAATCATTCAATAACAACTCATATAAATTTAAAAACATTCTTAGATTCAGATGTGAACTAAAAAAAACACTTATATTTTTATTATTTCAACCTTTTGATGTTATATACAATTGAATTAACTGAAATTCAAAATTATTTACTTAAAATTCACATGTAATTGGTCAAAAATTATTGAAAAAATCGAATAGAATTGTCATTTATATGTGAATGAATATATCTAAAACAATACAGTTCAGTTCAGATTCGCATAGTGAATCTGGACAAACTTGAAGTATAAAAAAACAAAAAAATTTGTATATCAATATGGATGTCTATTTATAGAGGATGAAAAATTATGAATTTTGGTATATTTAGTTTTTTTTCGAAAAAAGAACAAACTTAAAAATTTAAAAAACATAAAAAACGAATTGAGTTTTTTGCTATAATCCACTATATTTGCATCTAACTAGTAATGTACATCCTTTTTTCTGGCCGTCGATCTTTTGCATTCCGACCACACGATTGGTTCCTTGGTTCTTTGTTTTAAATTGGTTCTCTATTGAACCCAACACTATATATATATATATATATATATATATATATATATATATATATATATATATATATATATATATATATATATATATATATATATATATATATATATATATATATATATATATATATATATCAAATGTGGATCACATATATTGTGTGATCGTGTGAGCAATTTTAGACCATTAGATGAAAAGAATGAATGGTTAAGATGATGATGACATGATCGTAATTAATTGAAAAATAATAATTATTTTTAATTAAATTAAATCAAAAATGGTAAATTAGACATTTTGTTGAAAAATATATAAGGAAATTTCGGAATTTTAGGATATATAAACCAAATTTCAGGGAAATTTTGAAATAAAAATTTAAAATTTAAAATTTACATTTTTGAAATTCATATTTGATGTCTATTTCCTGGACATTAATTTGAACTCTTTTCATTGATAAATCGAGTTCCATTATTACCATTTTCATTCTTGAAGAATTAGACATGAATTTGAACTCTTTTTAGGGATAAAATTTAAATTTCATTATTATCATTTTCATTCTCAAAGAATTATAAATGAATTACAAGTTCAAAACTGATATTCTTGAAGAATAATTCTTAAAGAATAAGAAAATACACAACATTCTATACTATATAACATTATTTACTAAAACACAATATTATATACAAAATTCTTGAAGAATATACATAGCATTCTTAAAGAATGTGTGAAGAATAAAATATATCAGGATGTCTGCAAAATATTCTTAAAGAATATGTATGTATGACTGTACAGAAAACCGAACTACAATCCATAATTCTACTTCTTCAATACTAATTGCATCTGACTTCTTCTCATTCTCCACTGCAGAATACAAATTGATAGTATATGAGAATTCCTTCCGTATTCCAAATTCAAACTTTTCTTCCACCTCTCACCCTTGACTTTTTCTTTCTCAATTCTTTTGCTTCTGCTAGTAGTTTTTTCAATATGAACAGCTCCACAAATCCCAATTTATACTCTTCTTTTGAAAGAATATAAATGCACTGCATTAAAAACACTCATTATTCAAATATGAATTTGCAATTCTTTCGGAATAATGATATACTTACTTTACATCTTCCTATAATTCTATCTAAAGAATGAACTTGTGATCTAGTATTTAAGTAGTTTTATCCATTTTTTGAATAAATACAACTACTATGAGATTAAAGTGTTCAATCTGTAATCCTACTCTGCTTGAACTAAATACACATGCAATCAATACAAAATAAACTAAAACATACTCACATGGGCACACAAACACATACGCAAAACCAATTAAATAGTTAACCAATAACACAAATGTTCTTACTTGAATCAAAATAAAATATATATTTGAAAGTATTTACTGTTGAACGGTATAAATTATAATCCTCGACAATCCTCAAAGTTTGTTTAATTAGAACATTGATAGATAAATCTCGAAGAACAAACACATAGTTATGCACTGCAAAAAACATCAATTTATTATATTAAATACATATAGTAACATTTGTAAATTATTAAGATTTCGATTGTACCTAAAAAAATCTTATTAATGTAAAAGTTGTCGTATATGTAATAAATGAATGAGTAGGGTCGCTATGGATTTCCATGATGCTTCTGTTAGTTATAGTTTCCTTGTAACAATTTACAGTATTTGATTACGAATGAAATTTATGATTGTAAATCTTTTAAAATTTTATTATTTAATTGCATTAAGTATTTGCAGATAATATAGCGAACGACAAATAGTTTTTTTTTTAAAAAGAATAATGCAGCGAACGATGAATAGTTTTTTTCAAAGAATGGTTCATTTTGACAAATGATGTTCTTTGGATGTGACATAAAATATCATTGGTTTACAAATAATTTTATTATGGTGTTCATTAGTTTAAATGCAATGTTTTTAAATAAAAAGGTTTGGATCTAATTATCCTCTAAATGTCGGATATTGTTAATTCATGCAAGCCGAGTTTATACTATTCAAGTAAATTTATAATTTGCAGTAAATTATCCTTTAAATGTTGGATGTTGTTAATTATCTTCTAAATTGCTTAGCTGGTTAATCATATTTTTATCATTTCCGGGCGGATAATAGTAGGATAATACATAATTTAAACTATACATGAAAAGACCATAAACTCAAATGCAAATGGCTATTAATAAAAATAATGACAACATCAGATCTTGATTTCACGCATACAATCCCTGCCCAACATGTTTTGTTGTATAGTTGACAGTCACTAAACTACATTAGTAATAACATATTAAATAAATGTGATTAAAGGTTTGGTAGGTACCATGCATATATGGAAAAACATTTTCGCTACCTGCTTTCCCTTGATTGTGAGTTCACTTTACACCATGCAAGACATATTTTTCTGACACAACTCCTTCTAACCGCACATTTTCTAGACCATAATAAACTGGAGGAGCAAGAATAGGTTCCAAAAAAATTAGAAGCAAACTTATGTAAGATGTATAAAAACTAAATTTGACCAATCATGTGAAGGTTTATAGTAGAGACGTGCAACATCAAACCGAATAAGCTGGGTGTTATATATTTCAAAATGACAAATTTACCCTTATACCTTTTATCATTTTTTTCGTTTTGGAAAATCTATCAACAGGGATGTTAAGATACACACGTACAGATACATAATGAAGTATGTATGTATGTGTCTATGTGAAAGATGTTCAATTTATGTAAATAGGATGCTATAGAATCCTATATTGATAAAAAAAAAATGTAAAAGCAGTCCAGTACATTGCTATCACCTATTGCCATTTATTTATATTGATATAAGTAGGATGATATATTCGTCATATTGATAAAAATAACATAAACATGTTTTCCACCATGTGTGGGCTCCCTCAAGCACCTGTGAAATTTAAAAGCTTTTGTAAATTTAACTATCTATAAATGTAAAGTACGTTGCCATTTTAGCTACATACCGAACTTCAAAAGTAGATATAGCTATAAGTGACAAACTTATAATCTTAAACGTTTACTTATCATTAAACTTCAAAAACATTTACGCCATTGCTATAATCCTCTTTTAAAAGTACAAGCCAATATAAAACACATTTCACATATTAAATGACCTACATGTTAAATATATTTTATTAGTAACAGAAATATTAAGGATTTTGGTCACAAAAAGTTATATTGTAATTTATTCTTTAGCTTCAAGACAGATTACTCAGGCCATATTACCATAATTAGTTTGTTGATTTGTTGATTGTGGCAACTTACTTTCATTTCTTCCTATTACAGCATTTTACTTTGAAAAATATTGGCAAGTTACTGAAAAACCATTATACTTTAGGCAATTTTACGGTTTCACTTTTTCCATTCAAACCATAAAGTTTCAGAATTTTTTTCAGATTTAACCATTTTGACCGGGCCAAAAGGTTACTTTGAAAAATTACCAGTGAATGCCGATATAATAACACTACCAAAATTACCAATGAAACATTATGTACAAGGTCAAATTTTTTATTTTGGATAACTATATGAAACTGTTTATAGTTTCATGGGAAAAAGTAAAGAGTATAGTTGGTAACTGCAAAATACGCAAAATTCTTCTTAATATATTGTTCCATTTGGACCTGTTTGTTATGTATCCTAGAAAGACTCACCAGGAAGCCGGTTTCATCCCAAATTCAAGATGAGGTCCTTGGTCACCATACCAATTGGTTGGCACCAACCTCAAGAAACTCGGCTAGGCGAGAGTGCAAATGAAATTGAAAAACCTAATCAGAAAAACAACAAAAAGTAAGTTATTTTTTAAATGTGATATTTATAGTATTCCCAACTTACCCTTGCAAGGTCTCCAAGCAATGTAAATGCACTTTGACGGATACTTTCATTCATTTTAAAGTACATTGCCACACACACATAGTCCTACAAACACGACCACTCACACCACCCCCTTCTACGTACAATAATGCTTGTTTTTCCCTTTTTTACATTCTCCAATTGAAAAAATTAGATTTTTTTACTAAATTATTTAATAAAATAATAGATATTCTTAAAATAAACAGTCATTGCATTGCAAAATGAGTTAACATTGGGTCTAAAGTGTCTGTAACCGACCCCCAAAAACTCGCTTTCCATGTTCTAATTAATCATTGTCTTTAACACGCAGATGATTCTTTGGAAAGCTATCTAAAACTGAGAACAAAGACTGGAAAATTTAGTGCATATGGACAATTTAGTGTCTATGGACAAACGGTTGCAAGAAAAGGAAGTAATGAGAGGAAATGATTAAGAGATATACCCATAAGACCAATGAAATATGCGATTTGTCTTTAGAGTCTGCACGAATTTGACAAAATAAGAAAAAAAATGTTAAAATGAAAATATGATAGCAAGACATTTATTCATTTAAAGTATACTCACCCATGACACATGTAAGCTCTGGCAACATGAATTTTGAGGCGACCAATTTGATCAACTGATATAAACATGATTTTGATTCATTTCGGACCGAGTTAAACATTGTTTCGTGACCTCCGGTCTCCTCTCATTAGGAGTGATTGAGTGAATACAAGAGCATCGATCGGTATTTGTTTTTCTTCCAGCTTACGAAACAAAAAAAAATATAAAAAAATCTGCAAATTAGAGTGATTTAAAATATGTAAGTGAGTTGCTTTTATTGGTGAAAAGGTGTAACAAAGAAAAGTGAGCTGTTACTCACAACGAAACAATATTAAGCCATAAATGAAAAGACTAATGATTTGTTTACACTATTTACGAAGGCAATTGAACTTGGGTCGAAGGAATCTAGAGAAGTCGTTTTCCAAGCCACACATGTTCTTTGCAGTGTAATGGGAGTGGTTAATATGTTTCTCGAAAACCAAAAGATGGAGGTGCTTCAAGTTAAGTAATTCAATCAAGTGTCCGTTTGGTTGTGCTTATTAAAACTCCTTATTTCCTTATCAGCTTTTTGTAAAAGCCAATAAGCTGATAAGGTGTTTGGCTAGAGCATAAGGACTTTTGAAATTGACTTTTCCATATCACTTAATAAGTCGTTTTTTCATAAGTAAGGGAGACCTTACTTATGAAACCTCCTTATTGCTTATGAGTGAAAAAAGACCACGCTTGCCCTCATCCTTTTCTCATCTGTTCGCCCTTCTCTCCTCCATTCACGCTCATCCTTCAGCTCTCATCGATCTCTCCTCCTTCACGCATCGATCTCTCCTCCTTCACGCATCTGCTGATCGGAAACCGGTCCTCCACGCCTCCGATCGGGAACCTCCACTCCTCCACAGGTACGATTTCTATCCTTCCTCCTTGGTTTCTCTCGGTCACGCATCTGTTCATCATTGTTCCTCATTGTTTCCTGAGAATCTGAAATCTGTTCCTTATGTGTTCCTCATTGTTCCTCATTGTTCCATAGGTACGATTTGAAGGCTCGATTTTTCGCATCTACTTCACGCATCTGTAAAGGATCCATAAGAAACCGATTTCCTCATTGTTCCACAGGTACGATCTGAAAAGGATCCACAAGAAATCGATTTCTGCATCTGTGTTTGAATTTTTCTGCAACTGTAGAACTCGATTTGAATTTTCCTCACACATCTGTATTTGAATTTTTCTGCATCTGTATTTCCCTTTTCCTGCTAAATCTGATTTTATTTTTCCTGTTGAATTTGAAATCGAGGTGTGAACCTTTGCTGGTGTGAACCTTTGCTGGTTCTGCTCAGTTTATGTTTCAAAATGTTCTAGTGATGTTTTCTGGTTAAAACCTTTGCTGAGTTTTGTTTTATGTGTCAATTGTTTGTCATATTGCTTGAAGTTGTTGACTTTGTTGAAGTTTCTGTTGCTTGAAGTTGTTTTATGTGTCAATTGTTTGTGAAATTGCTTGAAGTTGTTGGGTTTGCTCAGTTTATGTTTCAATATTTTGCGGATGTGTTACAACTTGTTGGAAATTAATTTTCAGATTATGGATTCCAACAACATGAATGTTGTTGATTGTGAAACATCCACGAAAACAATTAAACCAAAAATCATATGGGATAAAAGTACCTTCATGGAGTTTATCGAATTATGTTTGATTGAGGTAAAAAAGGGAAATAAACCCAGTAGTCACTTCAATAAGCTTGGGTGGGAGAATTTGCAGAAAGGCATGTCGGAAAAAACCGGTAAGGTCTTTGAGAAAAAACAGCTTAAAAACAAATGGGACGTAATGAAAAAAGAATGGAAGCTCTATGACAGCTTAATGAGACATGAAACTGGAATCGGTGGGAATAGAACGATGTTGGATGCTTCGCCTGAGTGGTGGGACGAGAAAATAAAGGTAACTATCTTTACTATGCTTTTTATCAACTATGGTTAGTATATTGTGAAATTCATGATTTAAACATCCTTTTATCTTGTAGGTGGATAAAGACTATGCCAAATTTAGGGGCGCGGATTTGTCAATATACGAGGAGCATTATGCTCCTTTGTTTAGGAATTCTGTTGCGGTTGGTGATCATACTATGACTCCAAACCAGTTTCAAAATGAAGAAATCATGGAGGGCAAAGGAGACAGTGATGAAGTCAATTTAGGTGAAGATGAGCCTCTTTTTAAACCTTTCCCAGAAACAAGTACGAGTAAAAGGAAGAAGTCTAAGAATACGACCAACAGTCGTGTAACGAAGAGTAAAGATGCATCATTTGAGAGTAAACTGGATGTCGTATTGGAGGCCATATCATCAAGAAGCACACAAACTTTTCCACCAATTACTCCTTGTGCGACTATAGCAGATTGTATCAAGGTCGTGATGACTTTTCCAGATTTCGAAGAAGGTTCTGAAATGTATTCTAAAGCTTTGTGTGCCTTCATGAAAAAGCAAACCCGTGAAGCTTTTATGGTTCCAACAACTAATGAAGGAAAGATGGCGTTCCTTAAAGTTCTCTTGCGAGATTGATGTGACTTATTATGTGTTATCGATTTAGGTGTTGTCTTTTGACATTATTAGTTGTCGTTTGACGTTATGTGTTTTCGTTTTATATGTTGTCGTTTGACATTATTAGTTGTCGTTTGACGTTATGTGTTTTCGTTTTATATGTTGTCGTTTGACATTATGGTTGTTATGTAATTGACAAGTTATTTTATGTATTAATGTTTAAACTTTTATTTTTGTTTTATGTAGGATGGCTAGTGATGATTCTAGTTCATGTGACAGTAACGAAGAATATTGGATAGAAGAGGAGATAGAATTCCAACAGTTATGTGGGTTAGCTGTGCACGGGATAGTACAAGCCCGTAACTCGTGTACCACACGTAGGCCTTGTCATACCTCAGATCGAACAGGCCACATCTTTATTAATGACATATTAAACAGTCATCCTAGACGGTGTTATGATATGTTTAGACTACACGTACCAGTATTTAGACAGTTATGTACAGATCTTGCTACAAAGTATGGGTTGAAGCAAACACGACATATTTCTATTGAGGAATCAGTAGCAATCTTCTTGATAAGCTTGGCTCATGGGTGTACGAATAGGTTTACGCAAGAAACATTTAATCATTCCGGGGAAACAATCCATAGGCATTTCCATAAAGTTTTAAAAGCTGTGCTTAGAATGAGTAGTGACATCATCAACCCAGCCGCTAACTACAATGAGCAAGTTCCCGAGTACATATTAAACAACCCTCGATATTACCCAATGTTTAAGGATTGCATTGGCGCTATTGATGGAACACACGTGAAGGCATTAGTCCCAAGCGAGGAGCAAGCGAAGTACATTGGCCGGAAAGGATATGCCACGCAAAATATAATGGCAGCTTGTGATTTCAACATGTGCTTCACATTTGTATGGGCCGGATGGGAGGGGACCGCCCATGACACGAGAATTTTCAATGAGGCGTTACGGAGACCGGACGTTCACTTTCCACATCCCACGGGTGGTTAGTATAATCATTTGGCAATTCAAGTTTTAAGTTTTTCATATTGTTCGAAGCAAATAACTGTTTGTTTTATTTGCAGATAAATATTACGTTGTCGATGCCGGATACCCAAATACTAGAGGGTATCTTGCTCCGTACAAGGGTACGAACATTCGTTATCACCTTCCGGATTTCCAACGTGGAGAGACAGTTGCATTGCGTGCTCCCCGTGGACCAAAAGAGAAATTTAATTATTACCACTCTTCATTGAGAAATGTCATCGAACGAACATTTGGAGTGTGGAAAGCTAGATGGGCGTTATTGAGAGACATGCACGTTAGTTACACGTACGACCACCAAGTGAGTATTGTGATAGCATCGATGGCGATCCACAACTATATTAGAAAGGCTGGTATTTTTGATGAAGCGTTTGAGAGAGCTGAACAAGAATCTTACACTCCCAATGTCGGTGGTACGGATAATGAAACCAATGAGGAAGGTTCAAGTGTGCGTCGTAGGAACGGTGATGATATGTATATGGCAGCGATACGAGATATTATCGCACAAGATATAATGACATTACGGAGATAAATGTAAAATATGACTTTATGTGTGACCCTTTTAGGAGTTTGTTTACAAGTTATGTTCTAGTTTTTTGTGTCGAGATTCTCCCTTTTTTGTATTAGATGGAACAAGAAAGTTAATTAAATATTATTATGGCGTAAATATTTCGTAAAAAAAAAGGAACATAAATATAAATTTTGTAAAAAAAAAAGGTTCGGCGTAAATAATATTCATGAAAATGGTAAATAGTTGTGAATATGTCCTTATTGGTCATTTTACATCTATAACAGCTAAGCCAAACAGTTTTTAAACCTCCTTATCAACTTATTACCTTTTCTCACTTATAAGCTTATCCAAACAGTTTTTTAAAAACTCCTTTTTGAAAAGTTAAAAGCCAATAAGGACTTTTGCCTAAAAGTCCTTATGGAGTCAAATAAGCACAACCAAACGGACCTCAAATAAAATCCTTTGAAAAAATATAAGAGATGAAGTTGTTATGTCATGTCCTACTCAGGCCAAACATAATCACAACATAAAATTAATTTGTACAATTGATTTTGTTTCAAATTCCTACTACTTCGAGGGTTCTTGAGTTTAGCATGTGCTTCAGTTCCAGAATTTTGCAACAGTAGATGGCTGTGTGGTTAAGTAGCGACCGTGACATGGGTCGGCTGCACACATCATGTTTTTCGCGTCCCACATTTGTTGGGTGAGTTCGGGGACTGTGAAGGTGCGGTATTGTTGGGACCCGCGGGATGTGAGAGGGGCTAAACCGACCATGAAAAAGTGGAGATGAGATTGACTGCGAGTTTTTGAGTTGACCAAGAAACCTTAGACAGCAGCTGACTCCGGACATTGTTGCAGAAATGGGATGGTTTAGATCACCAACTGTAACAAGAAGTGAATAGATATTTTAGATCAAGGAATAATATCTATTGTAAAATGGAAAACAAAAATGTAGTGAATTGAAATACTTACAACTTGGGGTGGTGAGCTTGAGAGTTCTGAAGCAAATGTCGTACAATGCTTCGTTATCAAGAACCATACGCTCATCAGCATTTTCCACGATAAGGTGGCATTGTAAGGCTCCACAACAGTATCTGAGACCTTTGGAGATGGAAAGACAGAGAAGGTTATCATCATCCTGGATCAGTGTTGTAAGACTCTAAAACTCGGTATCAATCTAGGGTTTAATTGTATGTGTTGTATTGTATTCACATGTAATAATAACAGGAGTACAAGAGATATATATAAGTTCTAATGTTACACATTTAACCCTCTAACTATATAACATATATAATAATAGTCTAATATTCCCCCTCAAGCTAAGGCCGATTTCCGACTCTTAGCTTGGACTTCAAGAATAGGAATCTCTCAACAGCTAGAGGCTTTGTAAACACATCGGCTATTTGATCTTGTGTTGAGATAAACTGAACTGACAATCTCCCTTGAGCAACTTTCTCTCTGACAAAGTGGAAATCAACTTCTATATGCTTCGTTCATGCATGGAAGACAGGGTTTGCAGACAGGTATGTAGCACCCAGATTATCACACCATAAGTTAGTGGCAGCATGTATCGGAAACTGCAATTCACGTAGTAAAGTTTCTAACCATGTCAGTTCAGCCACTGTATCGGGGCTAGGGCTTTGTACTCAGACTCAATGGAGGACCTCGAGATAGTCTTTTGTTTCTTTGCACACCAGGAGACTAGATTAGAGCCGAGATATATTGCAAATCCCCCCGTGGATCGACGATCATTAGGGCAACCAGCCCAATCAGCATCCGAAAAAGCACTCAACGAATTAAACGTGACATCACTGTAGGCTTGTAAGACAGCATCCGATTGATGAGTAATATGTAAACCATGATCGCATGTGCCATGTAGATAGCGTAAGATACGTTTCACTGCTGTCCAGTGGTTCTAAGTGGGAGAATGCATAAACTGACATACCTTGTTAACGGCATAGGTAATGTCAGGTCTCGAGAGGGTAACATACTGTAATGCACCTACAAGTTGACGATATTGGACCGGATCATGGAAAGGAGGACTGTCACCGAGAGCAAGGTTGGCTGTGGTTGTGATAAGGGACGGTACAGGTTTGGATTTAGATAACTTGGTACGTTCCAAGAGATCCATAATGTACTTTCTTTGTGACAAAAGTAAATCACAGCCGTGTCGTTAAACCTCAATACCCAAGAAATAGGTTAGGGAACCCATGTCCTGAACAGCAAAGGACTTGCTCAAACTACGAACTACATGATCAATAGCACTGGAATTGTTCCCTGTTAAGATGATGTCGTCAACATAAACCAACATGTAAAGAAGTGTACCATTAACGCAATAGATAAACAGCGAGGGATCGGTTCTCGATCCACGAAACCCCAAGGATAGTAGTGCGGATGAGAGTCGCTGAAACCAAGCCCTCGGTGCCTGTTTGAGTCCATATAAGGACTTGTGAAGGAGGCAAACATGAGCCGGTTTTTGTGAATCAACAAAACCAGGTGGTTGTTTTAAGTATACGGTCTCTTTCAAGTCTCCGTGTAAAAAGGCATTTTGAATGTCTAATTGTCGGAGAGGCCATTGCTTTGTGACTGCAAGAGACAGGACAACACGGATTGTGGTAGTTTTAACTGCCGGGCTAAACGTTTCAGTGTAATCAATACCGGGTTGCTGATTAAAACCCTTCGCTACAAGGCGAGCTTTGTACCGTGTGATAGCTCCTGTTTGATCACGTTTAACCTTGTAAACCCATTTACAATCAACAACATTCGACTGAGAGGGAGGAGGGACCAAGGTCCAAGTACCGTTTCTCAATAAAGCCGAATACTCATCTGCCATGGCTTGACGCCAGTGAGGATCCTTGTTGGCAGCGGAAAAGGATGTAGGTTCATGAACATGAGAAGTGGGGGTTGTGTGAAACGATTCGTGGAAGAAATGTTTAGTTTGTTTTGGTTGTTGTCGTAAGTGGGCAGGACGGGTACGGGCAGTAGTGGATGTCGGTGCTGTGGGTGCCGGTGTTTGGGGTGGGGTGGACACGGGAGCAACAGGAGTGGAAGCGGACTGTTGGAAGAACTCAAAAGCGGACGAAGGAAGCTGTTGGAAGTCAGTAGAAGAGGGACGGTGACGGTGGTATGTTTGTAAAGGAGGATCAACGTGGAGTTGGTCGGCTGAGGAAGAAGATGTGGGAAATTGTGGGATGGGATGGTCGTTGGGAGGTGTGGTTTGGTTAGGGTTGTTTGATGTTGGAGTTGAGGAGGGTATGTGGTGGGGGACGGGATATGAGGAGATATATGGCTCAGTGGAAACAGGAGTTAGGATGGGATTAGAGTTGAAAGGGAAGTTGTGTTCATTGAAGCGCACATGACGAGCTATGTAAATCCGATCAGAAGATGGATCAAGGCAACGATACCCATGATGAGAGGTACTGTAACCCAAAAAGACGCAAGGAGTGGACCGGAAATCCAATTTGTGAGCATTATAGGGACGAAGATGGGGATAACATTGACATCCGAAAACAAGCAGAAAGGATAAGTCTGGTTTGCGTTTAAGAGGATGCTCAAATGGGGAGGTACCCGTTGTTGTGCGGGAAGGCATTCGGTTGATGAGGTTGACAGCAGTTTCAAAAGCAAAGTCCCAAAAACGTTTAAGAACATTGGATTGGGCTTACAAAGTAAGCCCAGTTTCAACAACGTGACGGTGACGTCTCTCAACGATGCCGTTTTGTTCACTTGTATGAGGAGAAGACAGACAGTGAACAATGCCAAAGGAGGAGAAAAAGGTGGAGAGATTTCTAAACTCACCCCCCCCCCCCCCCCCCCCCGGGTCAGTTTGGATGTTTTTTAATTTTGTGTTGAATTGGCGTTCAGCGGTTGTGAGAAATTGTTTAAATGTGGCGTAAACATCAGACTTTCATTTTAATGGAAAGAGCCACATAAACCGTGTAAAGTGATCAACGCATAGTAAGAAATAATTGTGACCCTCATAAGAAGTAGTAGGAGCAGGCCCACACATCACAAAATAACAAATCCAAAACACTAGAACTTTTATAATTTGAAGGAAGTAAATGAAGTTTTGAGGATTTTCCAATGAAACAAGAATTACACGGAGAACTCAAACTATTATTTGAAACAGGTAAATGAAAGTTGGATAGCATAAACTTGAAAAGTTGAGGATGAGGATGTCCTAATCGTTGGTGCCAAATGGTGGAGGAAGCTCGAGTGGAGGAGAAAGCAACTTTGGACAACGAATGGAAAGCAGGAAGACGAAGAGTGTAAAGTCCACCGTCACTTGGACCCGTGAGAAGGGTAGTGTGTGTTGACTCGTCCTTCACAGCAAAAAATGAAGAATGAAATTCAAAAAAGACGTTATTATAATGACAAAATTGTTGAACAGACAGAAGGTGGTTTTTGATATCAGGAACATGGAGAATATTGTTAAGAGAAAAAGTTTTGCGAGGAGAATAAATGTGTTTTGAACCAATGTGGAGAATAGGTAAGCCCTTACCGTTACCAACATGAAGGTTGTCCTCATCATGGTATGGTTCAGAAGTATCGAATCCACTGAGATCCGGTGCAACATGACTGTTGGATCCCGTGTCTGGAAGCCAAGAAGTGGATGTTTGAGATTGATAATCAGCATAGTTAGCGGATGGTTGTTTCATCCGAAAGGTTGAGGGATTTCTGTTTGGGCATTGAGAGGGAATATGCCCAATGCCGCACCTATTGCAGGTACCATACACGGTGTTCTGATTGGAGGCCCAACTAAACTGATTACGGTTTTCACCGTCATGAGGACGATCACTTTGAGGGCGGTTGTTGGTATTGAATCCGCCACGTCCTCCTCGACCCCTATTATTGTTGTGATAGCTACCACGACTGCGGTTAGAAGTGTTGTTACTTGATCGGTTTGAGTACATGGCCTGGGCTTGGGCTGAATGTGGCTGTGGTTGCAGTTGGAAGCCTAACTGAGCCACCAATTGCTGAAGAGACTGCAGGGTCTCTGGTGGGACCGGAGGGGGACGGTTAGGTGTGGCAGCCACAAAGGCTTGAGCAGGTGGTAGTGGTGAAGTATTTTTCGTGATCAAGTAATCATGATCAGCTAACAGCTAACAGACCATAAAGATCAGTAAAGGCGATAGGATATTCCCTACCAAGAAGGGTAGACTTGAACCCGGTGTACTCCTCTCGCAATCCTGATATTACAAGCATCACAAGATCTGTTTCATCCATTGGTTTCCCAATGTTGGCCAAAGCAGCAGAATACTCTTGGGCTCTGGTGAGATATGTAGTAGAGGACTCATCACCTTTCATCTGAATTTTAAGTAGTTGTGTCTTGAGAGTATACTCTCTTGAGGAGGGGTGTGGTGCATACGCACGTTCCAAAGAAAGCCAAACATCACGAGAAGTTGTACCTTGTACATGTCGGAAGGCAGCCTCAGAGATAGTTGACATGAGTAACATTCTGATGTGTGCATCATTCGACAGCCATGCTGGATAGCTAGGGTTTGTAGTGGCTGCATCTTTTTCTGTCGGTTTTGGTGGTAGAGTGGAGTCAGGTTGTGGAACTGTTCCATCAATATAGCCAAATAGACCATTGGTTACCAGAAAAGGTTGAATCATGGCTTACCAATACCTATAGTTTGTAGGAGATAGGGTAAAGCCGAATTTGTGTGAATTGTGTGTTGTTTTATCGGTTGAAGAGAAGGGTGTGATAGTCATTGAAGCACGAAGACTGTGATTTTAGGGTTAAAAAAGAAGACAGAAGATGGGATTTTTTTTTTTTGAGAAAAGAGAAGGCAGAAGCAGCTAGACAGGAGAGAATTGAACCGAGAAGGTGTGATTTTAGGGTTAAAAGAGAAGATCAGACAGCCTTCTTCTTTTTTTTTGGAAAAGAGAAGATAGGAGATGTAGTATTGTGTGGTATACCTTTTACCGAAGAGAAGGCAGAAGCAAAAGCAGCGATAATAGCAGCAGCAGAGGCAGCGATAATAGCAGCAGGAGAGATTAGCAGTAGCAGGAGCAGCGATAATAGCAGCAGCAGCAGAGGCAGAAGAAGGAGAAGACCAGAAGCTGTGAGATTAGCAGTAGCAGGAGAGAATAGCAGTAGCAGGAGCAGCGATAATAGCAGCAGCAGAGGCAAAAGAAGCAGGCGGCAGTATTAAGTGGGTGGCGGCAATATTAGGGTAGCCAGCTCTGATACCATATCAATCTAGGGTTTAATTGTATGTGTTGTATTGTATTCACGTGTAATAATAACAGGAGTACAAGAGATATATATAAGTTCTAATGTTACACATTTAACCCTCCAACTATATAACATATATAATAATAGTCTAATACTCGGACAACTCGGCCGACAACTAGCCATCTAACGAGACGAGTCAGCCCACTCGACTAAAAAACTCGGAAATCCTTAAAACTAGTTAAAAAATGGTCCAACTCGGTCTAAAATAAAACCAAATCAGACCAACTCAGTCAAAATTTGACCGGAATTTGCTAAAACTCAAAGGTAGTATGTAACAGAGACTACTAACCTGTTTGTTTCTTTTGAAATGAAACCTGGAATTTGCTAAAAATCAGAAACAAACCTGAAATGGAGTGTGACCAAGTGAGTCTCGAAGAGGCCTAACATTAGAAAGCGGATGTTTTGGAAATCAGAAACATTCTTCACAATAGTGAAATTTGATATCTTCTAAACGGATTTTGAGCCACTGTTTCGGGGTTGTCAAGCCGAACTCGTAAATAGAGAAAAAGACCAACAATCCAAAAAATTTAAACATAAACACATAGATTAGTGTATACACGTATATTATAGATAAAACTGATTTTGCAGGAGACTTGACAATCACATTTCACCTTGGCATTTAATCGAACATGTTATCTGCATCCATCAAGTTACATGTTTTTGAGCATATAAACAATATTCACTCAAGATCTTAAAATTTAAGGTCATATTTTTGTGGAAATGATGATGGATCCGATACAGAAAAAAGGGATTCAAAAGATAAAATAGAATATCCAAATGAGATTATAGGAGAATGGACATACCTGCACCACCACTTTGGTAACTGGAAAGAACAATAGGAATCCTCTTGACCCTTTTCCTTTGTCTATACTGAACAGAGGATTAAAATAACAAACAACCAAATAAATAAAAGTACGTTGCTATTTCATGCAATTAATTCTACACTTACAACATCAGGATTGTCAATTCCCATGACAAAGGCATAGTGGCACACACCACATGCACCTCTCCTGAATGCCATTTTTGCTGGACAGCAACCCTTTGGCGAGCAGATAAACCAGCATGTTAAAATACAGTTTTAATTTTACAATTTTCATTTAAAAACATTGAAACTTCTGCACATTTATTTTTTTGTAAGCCAATAAACTATTCCAGATGAATTTTTGAATCGATCCGTTAGTATCTTCTCAAGCTGTTTTAAAGGCTCTTTGTTTTTCTCAATCACTTCATACTTTAAATTCGGTCTGTCAAAACTCGTTTTTAGAACAAGAGCACGTTGAATTCTTAAAGCTTTCAATATCTCCTGCATAAAACAAAAAAAACAAAAAAAAAAAAAGACAAATTCTAGGGCTTGTTTTTATAATGAAGATCAGAAGGGCAATGACGTCTTTTGATTGTCCCAATTTGTTTCATCTTTGCTGGGTGGGACAGAAAGCTGTAATTTTTTTCCTATTGACAGCTGTGTATGTCAAATGCAGTACAGGGGCCTTAAAGATATATATTTGGTCCTTGTAGTATATTGTTCTTTTTCGGTTTTTGGTTCCAAAGGCAAAATGTTTGTTTTAAAAAAATACATATTTGGTCCTTGTAGTATATTGTTCTTTTTTGGTTTTTGGTTCCAAGGGAAAAATGGTCATTTTAAAAAAAAATTGCATATTTGGTCCCTGTAGTATGATGTTCTTTAAATTACATTTTTAGTCCCAAGTATAGCTGAAATTTGCAATTTTGAGTCCCAAAAATGTTTATGTTTGCAATTCTGGTCCTTATTCGAGGGTTTTATAAAGTTTTTTTGTCTCTGCTCTAAGAAAACAAATATACCTTTTAGGGACCAAAATTGCAAGATGAAACATTTTAACCCAACCAATAAAAAGATCAAGTGACCAAAAATGTGATTTAGTTTAGATTTAATGATCCAGGGACCAAAATTCAACATCGGTTCTTTTAGGGGCCAAAAGAGGAAAAAGGTAAAACCGAGGGACAAAAATGTAAATTAGTGAAAAAGTAAAAAGAACATACGGTTCTCTGCTCAGTGGGTGAAGCATTTGCAAGTGCAGAAGCCATAGCACTAATTGGAATGGGTTGAGAGATTCCGGTGTCTCTCAAAGGCATGCCTCCAATATCATACGGAACAGACACCATGCCGCTGCCTCAAATGCCGCCCATGGAAGCATCTGGAACATTCAGACCAGGTGGGTACCGGTACATCCGCCCACGTGGCATCATCCAATTGATGGTTATAAATTAAATACTCTTATTAATATGTTGGAATTTTGTAAAAAGTACGAAGGAAGTTGGTGATATACCTGTTTCTGCATAAGGGGAACGGGCTGCTGGTTTTGCTGACCTGGACCGGTGGCACGTCTGCCACCTGGGCATTGACCTTTCTGGACCATTGGCATGAAGAAGTTTGGCATTGGAGTACAAGTTGCTGTTGATACCCAAATCCAGGCTATAAAAAAGAAGAAATTGTTTAGTTGGAAATGTTCAATGTCAGAAATCAAAATATACAAAAATGGTGTTTTTTGTATGATGGAATGGAATGAACATAGGAATGGAACGGGTGATTACTTTTAGTTATCATGTTTGGTTGGTTTAAAGGAATGGAATGTGTCATTCTAATAGGTTCATTACGCAATTTGATAAATAAGAAAAAAGGACTTTATTTATCGATAAATTAATTATATGAAAACATATTCAATGTGCATACTATATGTATTTCAGATAATTGAAGAAGTCCATTTATTACTTTTAAGAAATTTGTTTACATAAATTTAAAATTTCACTTGGGACCAAAAATGAGAAAAATCAGCTAAACTCAGGGACCAAAGATGTAAATTACAAAAGTGAATACCTTACGAACTGATTGTGTTGCAGTAGCAGTCAATGCCATAACATGAACAAGTTTGTAAAGAAAGAAAAGATATCTTCAATTTAGACTTGGTTAGTTTGGTCTAGCTACAATCAAACTTTTCAAATTTGTGAGATGGGAATTAATGAATTAATGGCTTCCAAAAAAGCACATGCAATTCGCCACTCAAAAATTTAGTCACGGATAATGTTGAATTTATTGCCTCCTGCACAACAACAATAGACAGAAACACCAAAAAAATCAAATATAAAATTATAAAAAACATAATTTTTGGACTAAAAGATTCAACTATGGGATTTCCCGGTTCTACTTGCCTGTTGTTAATCTTCAATGGAAGAAGAGCCGTATAGTCGTTTCTGGGAGAAGGTAGTCGCTATGGGTTTTTGAATCAGGATTACACAAAATGAGGCTAACTTTGTGCTATAGGTTTTCCATGACACTTTCTGGTCTCACAATTTGGTTGGCTGCAAACAAACAGAAAGATGGTTAACCAACATGTGGGGCCCTATTAATAACCTTTTGTTTTAAAGTAACTTACCAGGAATGATTTATAAATCTGCCAAGGCTTCCTTTTTTGGTCCCAAAAATAGTCATTTTAATTGAACAAGGATCAAGAACGTTACAAAAACCTCAAATAAGGACCACAATTGCAAAATAAAACTTTTTGAGACCAAAACTGATACAATCAACCTACACTCAGGGACCAAAAATGTAATTTACTCTTATCATTTTTGACATTGCTAAAACCGGAGTAAATTCTTATATGAAAAATATAAAAAACAATCCAAAAATGATGAAACAATTTCTTTTATTTATATACCGATTCTCTATTTCCTGTAATTTTCATTTTTTGACCAAATTGCCCATTTCACTCAAATTGTTCAAGAAACACATCAAGCTTAATCAATTATTTATAGATCAATTACTACTCCCATTTTCCCATGAAAATTTAAAATTTCTATTTCTAACAAGCTAAATAGCAAAGAGAAGATATATGAGTTGGATTTGTTTATTAGTCGAGCATATTTTACTGAAAACAATATCTGATGAAGTAAAGATGAACATCCAGAAGTCTACAAGTACCTTTTTAATGGATGCGGGTTTGATGAACTTAATGCCAATTTTACCCTGTACCAAAAAATGAAGTCGCGGGCTATTGGTACACCTGAAGAACAAGACCCGGATAATTGATAGGATATGATAAATAAATAAGAGGGTATATTGGTAATTACAAATTAGTTAAAGTGTTACTGACCGGAGCAAGATAGTTGGAGTAACCAAATCTTGCCATTAACCATTTCAACAAGTTTGTGTCGATTTCCAGTGAAGCGAAATCAATCAATTGTTCGATTTGACCCTAAAAAATTAAATGAATGAAAAGATTCAAAAACATGATTATATATAGTTTATAAAAAAATGGTAAAGCTTACATATTCAATTGGTGAAGATCCAAGAAGAGAATTGTTGGTCTGTCAGACGGGTAAAGCTTACATATTCAATTGGTGAAGATCCAAGAAGAGAATTGTTGGTCTTTCATAATCATTAATAAAACAAGATTATAGTCATATGGTGATGGAGTTCTCACTGTATCGAACAATTGCATTACTCTCAAATACAGGCCCTTCAGGAGTCTCAAGAACAGGAACCTTTAGTGATTGAAAGGAAATTGTGTAAAGAAATTGAGAAAGAAATTCATTGCAGAAAGTGAAATAAGATTGAGAAACATACCTTTCCTATATTGGTTTCCCTTCACCTTCTTCTTTATGCCCCGATGGTGGTGGTGCTGGTTGTTTCCACGATGGTCGGCGGATGGTCGACGACTTAGGGTTTTCAGAGAAGAGTGAGGGAATAGAATCTCAGTATGTGTGTGTTTTCAAATGAGGATGAAATACGTATATATAATCTGAAGAAGCGTAAGACCTGGAGAAACGTGGTGAATGGTGGAGACCGACATGGTTGTAATCGACGGTGTATGGTGGTGAACGCGTGACTACTGGGGTAAAGCGGGGAGAGGGAATTCGACATGGAGGAAGATAGGAAAAGATGAAGAAAACAGTAGTGGAAGCCGTTGAGAGATTGAAATCGAGTGATGGTGGTTTCCTCGAGCAGAATCAAACATGTAACCAAATTCCGGGAAGCAAAATCAAACCTAAACCTAATCGACAGACGTACTTTTGGATGCAGTCGAACGAATGTCACTGTCGGAGTGGTGGTGCGATCGTGCGAGTCGAACCGCCGGTGGCCGAGGGAGACAGTGGAGGGCGTTCGATAATGGATGTTATTGAAATCCAAAATGGCGTGGGGTTATATAGACGAATGGTGAGAGCAGTTAGGGTGAAATACTGCAGGAACGTGGGGAGAGGTTGAATAGGAAGGAGCTCTGATGTGCCGTTAATCTCGTAACTTCTCCAATCGTGTCGAGGTTGGTTAGGTTAGTAATGGGTAGGCGGTTAACTGTTTTATTTGGTTATATTAAATTGAAAAAGAAGTTGATGTGTATCCACGTTATGCAGCGGACGGCGATTAATTTCATTTACCTGAATAGTTTCTGGATGACGATTATTTTCCTTTCATCAAATGTCGAATGCGAGGTACATTGATTAGTTTGTCGTTGAATTACTATCTTTTGATATGCATTGAATGGTTTGGTTTTGTTAATGGATTATTGCAGTAATTATGGTCGAAAATAGTCAAATGCATCGTGATATCAAGTTTTATAGTCAAATGCATCGTCCAACAGGGGCGGTGAATAGTTTTCTTACGACAAATAGTTATGTTTCAATTATTAGGATTTTCGAGAGGGGTGATATTTTGATTTAGACATAAATATGCATATTTATTGTTATGCGATAAATATGCATATTTATTGTTATGCGTTTGAAAAACAAATGTACGTTGCTATTTTACGTTAAATATACATTGTACAATATTTTTAGAGTACTTGTCCATTATCACAAGGGAATTTTGTATTAGAAATAAATATGCATGCTTCTTGGTTTGCATTTGAAAAAAATTTGTGTTGCTATTTTGCGTTAAATATAAAAAGTACAATATTGTCTCCGGGTACATGCTCATTATCACCTCGGGGGATATATATTTTTTTTCCAGAACATGTCTTATTAAAAAGCACACGAAATACTCCAGTACATGGTTTCCGTTATGGTTTCTAGTTTACGGTAATGGGGTATGTTGTATATCTTATGCGGGTTTGTTGTTGAATTGTGCAGGTTAAGTTGGTTGTATCATGTTTATCTTATATGTGTTTGTGTTGAAGCACGTGACATGGTTAATTATGCAAGCTTCAACTTCCTTTTGTCTGTGATATAATATTAAACTATTAAAAAATTGTAATTAGGATTTAATTTAACACAAAAATAGTTTTAGGTTGAAGCCTCATGTTGGCATGGTCGTCTAATACATCCCATGTGGGGAACGAAACATTTATAGAATGAATGTGATATTTTAATATTCTTTTGTTTGAGAACCATTAAGTGAAGTAAATGACTAAAAGTATCATTGGTAGTATTTTTACTTACGTCTCACCCATGTCAAGTATTCCTTTTCCAACACAACCAAAATTAACGCCATATATTTACGCACATACACTATACACACAAGCTATTGAAAAACATTAGTGGTTTACCTTTTAGTCAGCCATCTGCTTCACCGACGTAATAATAGATGAGTGTAATGTGTTGATAAGAAAAAAAAATGAAAGTACAATGATATAATACAATAGATTTTAAAAGTACAATGCCTAAAATAAAATAAAAAATTAAAGTACGATGTTGTAATAGAATGTAAAGAAAGTAGGTTAACAAACTTGTGAAAGGATTGGGGGTTAGGATATCATCTTGACTATATTCTTCAGGACAAAATGGTTTACACGCGCTTTTGTAATTGACTTTTTCAGCCTTAACCTGTAAAGGATTGTCCACAAAGTGGGTCCCACTTCCTTCCCCTATCGAGAAAATTACCTTACTACCCCCGATTTTCTGACTTGAACCGTAGTCATGTTGAAGTACATTCAATCCTCCTTGCATATTATTCGTATGCAACGAACGGTCAAAGGTCAAATTCGCACCTTGTACACCCCAATTTTGCGGTCTGTTTTGATTTCCACCATAACTTGGAATTCTCAAATTACCCCGAAAACGATTCCCGGTCAACTTGGTTACATGATTCCCCGGTGAGACTACTGAACGGGACAAAACCGGCGGTCTCAACACGTGATTATAAATTTGCCTTTGACTTTGAGTTTGACCTTGACCGGTCATTGGAATCATGCCCACAAGCTACTTCGGCTCCATAGCTATGGGAATCCCGTGAAGCAAATTTATCAGCTTTGTGATATTACTATTATGCCCTTGTCGGTTTTGGACTTTCCAGTCCTACAACTCCAAAGGTGTCACTCCCCACATGTCTGGTTGCAGAATTCCCTAAAAGTAAATTACGCAAGAATGAATATAGTATTAGAAATAATATAATAATCCCAAATCAATAATTTCTATTTTCAAAGCCATTCTTAAAGAGTAACATGTGAGATGTAAACCAGAGAAAAGATACAACCATCAAAACAACTATGCTACATGTGAGGGGCAAAAAGGTAATTTGAACAACCTTACTAACAGGGCTTCCTATGTGCCCTGTGGATTCGAATTCTGTTCATAAAATATAACCAGCAATTCTATTGGGTATATGTTATTTTTATCGTATTCAGCTTCATCGAAACTATAGTAAACTTTTTGGTCTCCATAAAACCGTTTGATCAAATGATCATTAACCTCGTCAACACTTACATTTTTTGTTGACAGTATCGCCTTCGAAATAATAAAATTTGAATCAGCGTCGTAATTGTAGCATACTTACATTTTAAGTGATTCTTTGGCTTTAATCATTTTTAATCAAAATTTAATTTTACTTCGATTTTTTGTAATATAATAGCTAAATTGAATCTCAATTTAGTTTATTACAGTACCCTTTTAACAAAAACTCAATGTTGACAAAATTTAATTTTGACCAAAATCATTTATGAATGAATTCAAATTTTCTGCATAAAACTTTCACATAGTGGTAGGCTGTTAAAGTGAAATTATACCATAAGCACGATACCTAATCCCAACAGGCATTTCATCGAACACCTTGTAGGCTTGTGCATTCATATTAAACACTTACTATAATTGGGAATGAACTATAATAATAATTGAAAATTTTAAACCAAACTATAAAACTACAATAACAACCGAAAATTTTAAACCAATGAGGTGTCACCTTACTTGAATTTGGTTATGAGGATGAATACCAAAGACCGATATTGCACTTTAATGGTCTCTGCATTATCCAATATTTTCACCACGTACTTGAACACAATCTATAAAACATAATATTTAAAGATTCTTTATTAAAAAAGTTAATATTATTGTAAATATTTGAAAAAAAAACCCAAAAAGTGAAAGTGACAAGACTCTAACAATCTATTCAAGCATTGAGTTGTGACAACAGCTTCACAGACAACAAAACTTTCTGGTGTCCTCTTGTTGCCCTGTTTTCATTGTTTTAAACGGAATTCATAAAAAGAAATGTAAGAATGAATGTTTAAAATACTGAACAAAAAAAGTAAAAATTGAAGAATGAACAACTAAAAGAACCTCATGGCATACAAGTAGGGTGCAAAGTCACCATTTTTTTGTATTTAATCCTCGTTTTTTCACCTTTAACTACATATAGACAAATGTTTTGACATAAAAGTAGGAATAAAAAACTAGATTTTCAACATAACAAGTACCTATCGTATGATCAAGATGGTTTCCTAATGTGCCCTTATGTTCAGAAAATTATCAATAGTTCTTAATTTCATTGCAATTGTGCTTATTCGTTTTACTTGGAACGATGACCAAAAATATGTAAAAACATAAATTTGAGGACCAAACTTGCAACTTCTGTAAAAATGTACATCAAAGTACCAACGAATATGCATTCCTTCTTGTATTTCATCTCATTCCGTCTCAAATGTGTAAAAAGAAACAGCATCTGTTGATGACAAAAAGTGACGACAGGTACAATTGTGACATATGACATCAAAAGCAACAATTAAAGAATTGATTGAAACTAACTTATAAACTATTATAGTTTGATAGATAGAAAAAGAAAGAGCATAGAGTAACAAGATTCGTTGAAATTGCCTATCAATAAAGGATGGGGGAGCAATGTTCGATTATTAGTTTTCTTTCGAATGTTAGTTTCCTTTGTGTATGAGTTATTCGGTTTTCGGGCAATTCAGTTTGGTAGTATAAAGATATAATTTACAGTTAAGCGAAAAGTTTTCTTTTAACATATAGTTTTGTTTTTTTAAGGGGGGGGGGGGGGTGGGGGACCGCACAATGCATGGAGCGGTGAATAGTTTTTTTCCGCATGTATACAAATACGGGGATGATTAGTTTATTGTCGACGATTAGTTTCTAGTTAGCATGTAGTTATTTTGGTTGAATTATTTTTATATGAAACGTCGAGATCTAAACCCGCACAATGTAACAGACGGTGAATAGTTATTTCAGTTGAATTATTTTATTGTCAGAGATTAGTTCCCTTTCGTAAACATATCATATATTTCAAAGAACACGCAATGTATCGATAAGTATTATTTATTACTTATATATAATGTTTTATTTGATTGGACTTAAATTTATAAGTTTTAATGAGTTTGTTACATAATGCGTTATTGTTTTCGTCCAATATTTCCATTAGATTGCAAAAATGGAAATATTGCATGAATCAAAGCATCCTTAAGTTAGCTTGATTAGTTTATAATGTAACTGTTTCTTATGTTATTCACTTTTCTCTTCTTCTCACCAAAATCAAATAATTTATTTCATGTTTTCAATTAATCTATTTAATTTTACATTATATTAACATCATTATATAATAAAAGATAACATAATATATAATAAAATCCTGATGATAGCTTATTGGGATGCTAACTTGTGGGAATGAAATGAGAGCTAAACTGAAAGGTTTTCCGCAACCATGAACTAAATAACCTAAGTTCACATGCAACCTAGAAAAGATCTATGTTTTCTTACTTTGAACATGTAACTAATTCCTAAAGGCCAAACAAAAATTAACTAAAAGAATAAATCAGAAAAACTAACCTTTAGTTTTAATCTTGAAGCTAAGCAGCACAAGTGTCCTGCCTCAAATGAGATCACACCCAGGGAGCCAGAGGAAGGTCACGAAAATTCCAGAGAGAATAATAGAATGAGCACCAAATAATGAGGTCTAGGGGTCCCTATTTATAGGGAAACAAGAAACCCTAGCCGTCAGCTATTTTCCGGATTATACGTACGCGCGCCGCGGCCTATACATTGGTACGCCGCGCGCCGCAATTCAACTATTGAATTTGTACGACTTTAATCCCTGACTTCCTGATTAATCTAATTAATGCCATAGAAATTAATCTAATTAATTCCTGATTAATTATTAATCAATCAATATAGTTTCTAATTAATATATTATCACTTTAATATATTAACAAACCATATCTTTTATTTCTATTGATTTATTAATCCCATAATAAACCAACATTTCTCTCTACCGAACTTTCTACCAAACCTCTAGCTATGAGGGCAACCCAAATGGACTTTGCTTCTATTAATTATGTAAATACAAATTATTAGTCATGGCTTAGACACCTAATCCAACAGTCTCCCACTTGGATAAGTCTATGACTATAATTACCAATTTAACCTCTAATTAATCAGCAAATTGTAGCTTCCTAGAAACTGCTGCCGAACTCTGACCTAGTCAGTTCTGTCCATAGATAAGTGATCAGATGATCCTCCATCCAACAAGATATTTTCAGACATGAGACATGGATTGGGATCAATCTCTGTCTGACACACTGTTTCCCGATTTCCGATTTCGCTTATGACTTTTAGACTTCTAATTGAACGAATCAATTCAGTCCTGGCTGGCCAGCGCTTCAGTCAACTTCAAAATCATCGAGTGGCCAACATATATCTATTTCCCGTCTGGGTCAAGGGACGAATAAGCTTCGACTAATATGTTATATCTTTTACCCGACAAATCACTCACAACAGCATGTTTTATAACACCGAGTTACCGATGCGTTTTCGTACTATCAATGAACAACCGCCTTGCAAATTATAACTAATATCTCTCAACTTTAAGACCACATGATATTATCGTCTCAACATTGCTCGTGATATAATCCATGAAGCAATCCATTGAGCGCGGGTTTATCCAATACTCAAATCTTCATTTCCAAGTACTCATGAACGTTGCAACAATCTTATTGCTATGTCTAACTCCTTAGACAATCTACAAACCAATTCATGACATTCTTCCTTCATACTTACTCCCTAAGAGTATGAACGACTGTGGATATTTGAATAATCCAATTATTCAGGAAGTAAACATGCAAAAGTGAAACATAAAATCTGACTGGCAGCTACTCCTGCTTATTACCAAGTCTCCACAAGGTAATCACCAAGTCAGATTTATCATAACTATTATCGGTTTTTTATTCTCTTTTAAGCTTTCAATTCAAGCCTTTTATATCTATGTCTATGACCTTTTCACTCTTTCTATGTATCCAAGTGTCTAACACTTGTACACTTTATTGCAGATGATCCTATCGGATACTCTTCCGATGATATCTCAATTTGTCATTTTTTGTCATTCTCTCTCACAACTCCATTCTGGTGATGTGTACCGTGACTGCCCATGGTTCTCGGGTCTTTAGTCTATATGACTACACCCTAAGACAATTTCGAGGTGTCATGATGTGCCGGTGAACCACACGCGCTCCATCAGAAACCAACGAAATTCTTTAACCATGAAGTCCTACAGCACCACGTTCTGGTGTAAACAATTACCGATTTGAAAACCCTTTCAAATCAATCACCCTAATCATTTCCCAATGATTTCTCACGTCTGTTCAAAATCCAAACAGTACTCTCAACCGGGTCATATCCTGAAACTAACTTACCATGCTCTAAGCATCAAGTCATCAGGGTATGTTCATAACACTTCTGATTGGTCCAAGAGGCTCATGGAACCTGATATAATCTCATTCCAAACCCTTTCGGAATCCTAAGATTACCAATAATCCTTGTGTCATGATTTCCGGAAACATTTCCTTTCAGGGACTCTTTCTTATGCATCTTGAATCCCATCAAGATCATATTCTCAACGGCTAAGTCAATACTGTCAGTCTCATCTATTCGATAGATGTCTGTGAACTACGTGAGTATGTTGCACCTTCTTTGTTTCTTTCATGCCAATTCATTACACTTTGTAATGACAGGAAACTCCATTCCTGGGGTTATGCATCTTGAATCTCATCAAGATCATATTGGCAGAATTCTGATCTATCTAATAGATGTTCACAACCACCTGAGTATGTTGTATCTCTTAAAGTCTTTCATAGCGAACCGTTTCTTAACACCAAGTCATTACACTTTGTAATGATAAGAGATGTTTCCTAGAACCAGTATGTAACCCACATACAATGATAGCAGATAACAACGATACTCCCACTGGCTTTGACACCGTTATATGACTCTTTCAGACTATTCACAAAATCCAGAACTTATGGCACATTTTGCGAAACCGAAATCCAAACCTTTCCGACATATTAAAGGAAATCTTTCAGGCTATTCACAAAATCCAAACCTTTTGGCCTATTTTGAGAATTTGAATATCCTTTCTTGCGAGATGCCCATGGGACGAATCTCGGGGCCATGTACCTTTTGTAATGGCATGCTCTATGTGAGTCCCTATCAGTGTGCTGGTAAACCACACACGCTCCACTAACGACTCACACTATGCCACGCAGAATCCTCTCAGATTACATCTTCTATTGAGAGTGCTTCTCTCAGAATCAATTGCTTGACTCCAAGTGATGACTCATTCAACCAGATGTTTTGTAAGTACATTTCTATGTTCCCTTCTTTTGATGATTCAATTACTCCCACTGGTTTCTAGACCAGTTGTAAAGATCAATCAAACTGTCACATAGACTGTGTCTCGCGGTAAGGTTCTCTTATTTGGTAGCAACTGGGCTCACTAATGCTTCCAGCAGTCGGATTACTTATCCGTACCATCTTTTGTGTTTTACCAATACCTGGTATATCACCCAAATCATAACTCCTTATGACAGTGACAATAACTACTGGTCAAGCGAAGAGAGGGTATGTCAGGTTTAACAGGAATCTAATTCCTGGTCAAGTCCCAGTGGTGACTAAAGGTTCTTTCACTTGGCTAATCCCTGAACTCATTCAGAATTATTCTTACTCCCACTGTTTCCTTAGAACTTGAGTTCTTTCTAAAAGTACTATTCTTTCAAAGGATAACCGGAGTGGCCAATGAAACGACATTGCTGATTAGTTTCAGGCTTATCATGAGATTCAGACGAATGCTACATGACCCTGGACTTTCTATGTATTAGTGGGATGATCCCAGCTTTACATTTCAGACAGTGTCAACATAACCTACTTAGTCTAAGATGTGGTCAGAATATGGCTTCTGCGGCCTGACTGGTTGAATATTCAATTCATTGAAATATTAGTCGGAAATGTATCCAGTGTATCTTATACACCGAGGATCAAAACTATTTCGATCAATGCTCCATCATCTTCCTTAAGACACATTATAACCATTAGTGTTCTTGGAAGAGGATAAACTGTGAAACATTTTCTCAATCTATGTTGTTACTCAGGTTCTGTTGATCTTATGCTTCCTTTGAAATCTTTGAACACTTCAAGGTTCCAATCAATCGCTTATTCCGATAAACGAAGCCATATTTGTCAAACCATTTGACAAATATCATGAAGCATAACTAATCGTGTTCTGTTCGAAGATTCGAGCAATACACAGTAACTTATGTGTCTGTTGCTCAAGATCTTAATACCTTTACAGTTCCATGTAAATTTATGACATTGTTAATATTGTTCAAGACATGCAATCATCACCTAACTCCAAGTCAACTGATTCCAAAAATCCTATCCATTGGATCTTTGGGCGATTCCTTTCTTGCCACAATTAATTTTATTAAGCACTCAATTCATCATGTGACTCTAAGTCAAATGATTCCAAAGTCCTGTCCAACTGGACCTTTGGTTGAAGTGATTCTCATAAAATTCACTTTAACAATCATAAAGAACACAATTTACAAATCCAATCACATTGGATGTATCAACATTCAAGTTATTACCATTTACGTTATCAATACATTCACACAACATTTCGAGGACAATTAAAACAATCATGTTTCAAAAAAAAATATTTCATTAAACCAGAATTATCCTCAGAACAATATACTATGTGAATCCATGTCGTATGTATCTATAAACTAATAACAAGAACAAATATCTAGCTTAACTCAAAAACTGCACGAGCTCCAGATCCAATCCGAATATGCTCCTGTGCGACACCATCCCGCATCCTCCAGAGTTCGTGCATACAGAGCAAATGTGTGAAACACATCCTGTATCAAGGAGATGAGGATCAGGTGTTCTGAATTCTAAGATATTTATGAGTTTACCAAACGGTTTGGCTTTGGAGCATTTTTCCAATCTTTCCGTGACTGTGTCCCACCTTGTGGATTCCCAGTTTGAAACATCGAACAATCGGTCCAGACGATCTGGATCATTTCTTGATGCACCTTAATACTGGACTCAATCCTGAAGCAGCTGAATTAATGGAACTATGCTTCTCCATGAACGATTCATACAGAGTCGACATTTAATGCACTTCCACGATTGTCTTATCCGGTTACCCTTTCTGTTCATCTGGATGAACAGATCAGTGAGTTGAGCTAATGCTTAACTCCCGATCACAAAGAGAAACCAGTTTTATATTGTTCGCCTATGTATCCCTCAATCTCGGGAACACGCAAACTGGTGCTACTTCCTTCTAGCTTGCAACTTCAAGCTCTTTGAAGATCCTAGTTCGTTCCCTTTATTCAACCAGTTTACGAAACCTTTCCTGAACTAGCTGTGCTAACTTATTAGACCCCAGGAATTCTAAATCCCTGCGGAACTCGGGGTTAATGATCAATAGCATAAGGCAACGAACTTCCTTGGGCTCAATAGTCAAGGAGTCATGCTCATCACAAGCTGCTGTGTGATGCCATGTTTGGGAGCGGACACTCAATTTGATATGGTTCGCCAGCAAAACTAAGAACTATTCTCTAATTGCAAAACCATATCATATAGTCAAGGCCAGTCAGCCTTACCATATTTAACAGGTGCTTTCTGAAGCTCTCAGAAATGGGTGAAGGAGGGGAAGGAGGAGAATGACACTTTCTTCAGACATATATAAAATTTGAATTTATTCGTTTAATTCATCCTTTTAAATAATTACCCAATATACATTATTTAACAAGGCTAGGATCCAAAATACCCCAACTATGCTGTGAAGAGGGATGCCGTAGTCACAACACAGTGGTCATTAAGGTAGATAACTTTTATCAATTACAGTCTTATGAAATTCCTAGATCTGTGACATTCATTGAACTGTTCAATGGCATGTTTAATCTCGGATATGCCCCACCGTTTGTGACTGGGATGCCGAGGATCACAAACCGGGTGTGAATAACCATGCAAATTAGCTTGGTACTCTCGGGGTCCATTATCATCTCAAATTGATGTGCCGGTTAACTACACATGCTCCATCAACAATGATAACACCCGAGAAACCCATTGCCACTCTTTATGAACCCCCATTGGTGTGCCGGTAACCCACACACGCTCCACCAACGTTTCATAAAGTGCAATGTGCAATTTCATGGGTTAACATCAAATTCACATTTTTTCTAAAGTAACTAGATTGGGAATTCTTATACGGGTTCTAGTACTTTGATCATTATACTTTTAATGATTAACCGGTCCTATCAAAACTGTTCGGCTAACGACCCTCCACTTATCAGGCGAGCGGTGGGTGAGAGTGAACACCCATTAGACCGCCATTTTATAGGCAGTCTCCTTATACCCACTTTATAGACCAGCTTCGTGAATGAGGCCTACTAATGATTTGACTAACCAATTTATCTTATACATATAGCATTAACCTTTAATAATATATATAAGATGTATTTTAAATCTTTTAAAATATCCCTGGTTTATCTTTTAATTTCCTGAAATTTAACTATTAAATTTCAAATTAATTTAAACCTTTAATTTGATTTAATTTATCTTTTAATTAAACTATTAATTAAATTAATTAAATCTAGATATTTTAAACCTTTTAAAATATTTTAGGATTTATCCTTTAATTTTCGAAATTTAACCATTAAATCAAAATTAAATTAAATCCCTTGAATTATCTTTTAATTAAACAATTAATTAAATTAATTCAAATGTAGATAGGTTTCACAAATTAATCAAATTAATTTAAACCTATCTTAAATCCATAATTATCGAATTCATAACAAACTGGGTTTAAGGTTATCCATTTAATTAAACAATTAAGGTTACCAAAAATAGAAAGCCTTCTAAACCCTAAGCAGAAAATCGAAAAAGAGGGGGGAGGGCTAGGGTTTCAAAAACCCTAAACCCCAAAATCGAAATCTAGGCCAAATAGGATTTATAAACTTTAAACCCTAATTTTAGGAAAACTATTACAGCAATTCAATAAGAAAACAACCATTTGCTCTGATACCACTAAAAGGTTTTCCGCAACCATGAACTAAATAACCTAAGTTCACATGCAACCTAGAAAAGATCTATGTTTTCTTACTTTGAACATGTAACTAATTCCTAAAGTCCAAACAAAAATTAACTAAAAGAATAAATCAGAAAAACTAACCTTTAGTTTTAATCTTGAAGCTAAGCAGCACAAGTGTCCTACCTCAAATGAGATCACACCCAGGGAGCCAGAGGAAGGTCATGAAAATTCCAGAGAGAATAATAGAATGAGCACCAAATAATGAGGTCTATGGGTCCCTATTTATAGGGAAACAAGAAACCCTAGCCATCAGCCATTTTTCGGATTATACGTACGCGCGCCGCGGCCTATACATTGGCGCACCGCGCGACGCAATTCAACTATTGAATTTGTACGACTTTAATCCCTGACTTCCTGATTAATCTAATTAATGCCACAGAAATTAATCTAATTAATTCCTGATTAATTATTAATCAATCAATATAGTTTCTAATTAATATATTATCACTTTAATATATTAACAAACCATATCTTTTATTTCTATTGATTTATTAATCCCATAATAAACCAACCTTTCTCTCTACCGAACTTTCTACCAAACCTCCAGCTATGAGGGCAACCCAAATGGACTTTGCTTCTATTAATTATGTAAATACAAATTATTAGTCATGGCTTAGACACCTAATCCAACATAAACTTCATGAAAAATAGTTGAATCCAAAGGTAAGGGATTAAATCGAAATGGAATATATTTATGTAAATTTAATTATCTTTTTGGTTATCAATCAAACTTCAAACCATTGTAAATTATTTCAACTTATCCTTTCATGTTAAACATGGTATTTTAAAATTATACCCCCAATTTAAATTACACGTTTAAGTTCATAAAATGAATGAAAATCAAAATATACTGAAGTTACAATAAAGGTATAAATAGCCCCTAAAAAGTCAAAACTAAAAAAAACTACTCCATAATGCACGTATTATGTGTCGTAATCATACGTCAATTGTATTGGAACTATAAGAAAACTCCAACAAATATCAAATAAAGGAGACAATAGGTTTTAAAAGCACATCATTCTGTACATCCAACAGGCTAAGTAGCATTCCAAGCAGGTGCTTAAAAGACAAAATCAAGTTGGTTGCCGTGGAATTAGCCACACAACACCTCATTTGGGTAAAGTGGAAAAAGAATAAAATCTTTCATTGATTCTCTAGAGATTTGAAAGAATGCAAAGAGAAAAATCAACATCCAGTCAACATTTTATCGAGTCTTTCGCTTGATTCTTCTACCGTACCTCCTGAAAATCAAGGAACAAAGCAAATTATATCAAGGGTGTGTCAAAAGGACAAATGCACTTATCATTCTCATCATTAAAACCCTTTTTAATGTTATCTCATAGCCTTAAATTAGTGTTCCTTTTCTGTGACCTAAAACATATTTCTAATAAATTACCTCACAATATAAAGATTTTTGTATATTAACATGCTCAAGATCAAGTAGAAACATAAAAATAATAAAATCATTGTTTGTAAATATCCAGAACACAAATCCATGGCAAGTACTAACACTGACCATAGCCTTTTGCAATAAGAACTCAAAAAGGCCAAGAAAAGCTACCCAAGTAAAATATTAGGAAAATGAAAAAGTGTTGTAAAAAGATAGGAATGTACCTAAAATAATGAAAGAAGTTATGGTAGTCGAAGGACTAAAACTACTACAAAGGCTGATAAATTGTAGAAAATCTACATGATCACTGCAAAGGCTACTTGAGGTCGCTACATTAGAAACTTATCTAATAGTGTTGATAAAGAATAAGACTTACAGGGACTGCAAATGCTATTGGGGCTGATAAAATGTTATAATTTGCATCTAACATATTCAAATAGAACTTGTGAACCCCTGCATCCCAGCTGCACCCACTTAACAATGCTAAACTCAACAACAAACACACAACATAACACACATATGACCAAAACTGAAATAGGGACCAAAATTAAAAGGATTTCTTTTTTGACCTAAAGCAAAGAAAATCACTAATCACAGGGACCAAAATGAAATAAAAACAAATTATTCCTCGACCAAAACAAAACAAAATCAATAATCACAGGGACCAAATATAAAAGAAGAAATCAACTATAAAGAAACACATCTTACACCATCACAACAATGGCATTTGACATCTTACTTGTTTGAAGCTGGAACAATAAAAAACTCATATCAAAAGACTGGTAAAATGTAAAGAAACATATCTTACACCATCACATGCTTTTATCACCACAACTACATTTTACATCCAGATTCTTATGAATGCATTTACCTTTTTTTTATGGGTCCTTTTCCAATTTCATTTGGGAACACCTATATAATCCTAGCAGTGGACTACGTGTCTAAATGGGTTGAAGCCAAGGCAATAAGGGCGAACGATGCCAAGACAGTTTCAGACTTCATAAAAACTAACATTTTCAGTAGGTTCGGGACGCCAAGAGCTTTCATTAGCGATAGAGGAACCCACTTTTGCAACAAGACCATCGAGGCACTATTCAAAAAGTATGGTGTAACTCACAGGGTTTCTACCGCCTATCACCCCAAACGAACGGACAAGCAGAGATATCAAACCGGGAGATCAAGTCAATAGTAGAAAAGACGGTGAGTCCAAGCCGAAAGGATTGGAGCATACGACTACATGATGCATTGTGGGCATATCGAACCGCCTACAAAACACTAATAGGTATGTCTACTTACCGTCTAGTTTACAGGAAAGCTTGTCATCTACCAGTTGAATTGCAACATAAAGCTTATTGGGCCATCAAGCAATTCAATTGGGAAGTTGACGAAGCCGGGATGCATAGAGAGTTACAAATTCAAGAACTTGAAGAAATACGTAACAACGCGTATGAAAGTTTCCGAATTTATAAAGAAAGAACTAAAACCTTTCACAATAAGAACAAAACTAACAAAATTTTCGTAAAAGGACAAAAAGTTCTATTGTATCACTCCCGTCTAAAGTATTCCCTGGAAAATTATGCTCTCGACGGTTGGGACCATTTGTTATCTCTAATGTGTTCGAGAATGGTGTTGTAGAACTTTTAAGTAACAAAATCGGTAACTTCAAAGTGAACGGACACCGTTTAAAACCTTTCTTCGAAGGGTTTAACGACAAATCAAAATAAGTTATCGCGTTGGAAGACCCTGCGTATGAGTCCTAAAGCTCAAACGCGGGCCCCTGTCGATCCAACGACGTCAAACAAGTGCGCTTCTCGGGAGGCAACCCGATTTTCATTTCACGGTATTTGTTTGCTTCGTTTTCGCGTGTTTAAACATGTTTTTATTTGATTTTTTTACTTCTTGATGTTTTTAATGCATAATAAAGTGTTTGGAAGTGTCGGAAAAATTTTGGAGTCACCGAGCGAGAAAATAAAAAAACGAATATTTTTTCTTAACAGGGGGTTTGCACGAGTCGTGCTCCACCTTAGTGTTAAAAACGCACGCGTCGTTCTCCCTTCAATTGAAAAGTACAATGTTGTTTATGTAAGCACGAGTCGCGCCCCTCAGTTCATAAAAACACACGAGTCGTGCGCCTGCTGGACATGTTAAGAACCTCTTTCACAGCCTCGTTCATTTGCACGACACCCACCCCTCGTGTTCCTCTCGGCAAACCGCACCTACACCACCTCGATTCTTCATTTTTCAGTCGATTTAAGCTCCAAAGGTATGTAATATTAGCTATACTTAATCCTTTTTAACACTTTTATTGCATCAAATCCAAGATTCAACCATAAAATCATCAAAAATCAAGAAATTTTCAAAAACCTAGTTTTTGAGAAAAACCAATTTTGATGATTATTGTTTAAAATTTGTGAACTTCTATGTTAGATTAGTGTTTCTATGATGTTATATTGCTTGATTCTCTTGAAATTAACATGATTAGGGGAAAATCATCCAAATTGGGGAAGAACACCATGAACCCTAATTTTTCTTGAATTTTTGAATTAGATGATGTTGTTCTAATCCATTGCACATACAAGCTTGTGGATGTGCAATGTGGTGTGAATTAAGCCTTGAAACATCCATTTCATCCAAAAATTTAAGATGATGAATTTTGTCCTAATCATGAAAATTTCAAGCTTTTTAGCTTTAATCTTGATATGATGAATCATTTGAATCATGGGAATTCAAATTAAAACGTTAGTAAATGCCAATTTCCTTGATGATTCATAACTTGGGTGCTGCTTTTGCTAAACTTTTTGTTGTCCAGATTGCAATGGCCTATAACGAGTACAGGAAAATATCCAGGAATGAAGCCTCTAGCTCACAGCCTAGAAGCCAATCTCCACCACGCATTGGTGGTGTCAGATTCGCAGACTATGACCAAAGAGACCGATTTCTGGCTCTTCAAGAAAGGGAGGTCGTCTCCCAAAAGTTCATCTGTGTGGACACTCTGCAAGATGTGGGAGTGTTCGATGGCATACAAACACTACTGAACAATCTAGGATGGGGAGCACCGATGAACACCATGGCTCCCACCTACAGACTACTAACTCTGGAATTTATGTCATCTGCTTTTATGGATCATGGTGAACTAAATTTCAGGTTATGCAACGAGCCAAGGTCCCTGACTAGAGACCAAATCTATCAAATCATCAACAGTCCAACAAACAACACCTTTGGACCTGACAGAAGAGGTAGACAAGAAGACCTGAACAACGATGCCTTCTGGAGCAACATAACAGGCATTGAAAATTTTTTTGTTTAAAACATTTGTTATTTCTTGCATTTCTTTTCTTAACCTTTGTGAAGTCTTTTAATTGTTAAAACATGTTGCATCTTTATTTTCAATATTATGGTTGCCTATTTGCCTTGTAGTTGAAAATATTTTCACCTTGCAAAATTCTAGATTGTGTTAAAGAACTTTTGTTTGTTAAATGTACTTAGCATACATACGTATGAACAGTTTGTAAGACATCTATTTTAACTGAATCTATTTTTAGCAAATACAGCAATACAAAGTGCAGCTACCCCGTGAGAATCTCAATGTGTGCAATTGGCTTGGTTAATGTTACAGGTTTTGCCTTCGTAATCACACTTTGACCAACACCTTTGTTTCTAACATGTCAATTTTCCCGATCTTCCGAAATTTCGATTTTTTGACCAATTCGGTCATTTTTAAGCAAAAATTTTGAAATTTTTATTCATTCAATAATTCTAACTTCAAAAGCAAAATCTTTATATTTGTATGTTGAGTCCAATAAATGGTGAAATTCTAGAAATATTTTGTTTGGTTCTAAAAAAATTTGATTTAAAAATAATAATAATAAAAAAAATTGAAAAATAAAACCAAGAACCAAACCTGTGTGTTTAAAGAAATAAAATTTCCAAAAAAATTAGAATAATCACAAATGCTTGTTTCTAAAAAGAAAAATAGCTTTTCAAATAATTGCCAATTGTTTTACTCATTTCAAAGAAAATCCAAAAATAGAGTGTTTATTTTCTTTTGTACTTGTATTCTATTTATCGAGTTGTAATTTCATTATTGTACTTAAATTTCGGAAGATCATTCATACAATTGACAAGTTATAACAAAGGTGGTCGATGTGATAATTGAGGCAAAGTCATATTAGCATAAGTCCAAGTACGATATCCGAGTATAAACACCACCCTATTTCCATATGAGTGGCGGAAGACATTTGTGAGTCGCAATCAGCACATTGTGTGCATATATGAGAAGAGCGAAAAATTGTGAGCACTGGCTTTGTATTGTGTTGTCCTTGCTAAAGGCGGTGAAAGCCACGGTAGTGGTGTTATAATCAATATATGACGTGGCTATGCTATTGTTTAACGAGTATTTGTTTCTTAGTATAGTCTATTGTTTCACAAATGTGAAATATTAGGCGAATACAGGGATGATATGTTAACCATATCATTGCTAGTGATGATGTTGGCGCGATTTGACTAAAAAAGGTTTCACACTTTCTTTTTATTTTCCTTCTTACACCCATTAGTCTAGTTTTTTCTTGTTTTCTTTGAGGACAAAGAAGAGTTTAAGCTTGTGGATGTTTGATAGGTGTATAATTATACACCTTTTGGCACGTTTATTTAACGCATTCAACATCGTATTTTGCCTTTAAAACGTGATATATGCATGTTTTCGGACTAATGTGTTCATTTTGGAGCAAAAACCATTTGTTTGTATAAAATGGTATGTTTTGCAGGCGTTTTGAGAGTTGGATCATCAATCATATATCAAACTGAATTCTCACACCAAGTTTCAAGCAATTCGGACGAGAAACGAAAGAGTTAGACAAAAGAATGGCCCCTGTTAAGAAGCACGAGTCGTGCTCTTTCCAAGGGTATATGGGCACGAGTCGTGCATGTGATGGAAAGCAATTATAGCACTCTACTTTGAAGAGCACGAGTCGTGCTCACATATGCACGAGTCGTGCTCATGCTGGAAGTCATGTGCAGCAGGAATCTTCCAGCAAATCAACTTTTAGAGCATGGGGTTTTCACCATTTTATTAATCCGAACTGAGATGTCTTCAGGGCCAATTGAGGACTATAAATAGAGCATTTGAGAGGAGTTAATAACACACTTGAAGATACTTCAAACACTCTTTCTTATACTTGAATTCTTAGTCATTTTCTAGATAGTTTAATTTCATTTCTTTGCAATTATGCAGATTTTAGCTAACATGTGTGGCTAAGTCTCATAACATTCGACTTTTAGTCATTGATCTTTCTTGTCATTAATATTTGTGCTTGGAATGAAGTTTTGAAGTTATTAAAACTGTTTTGGTTTAGTTTTGTCCTCTAAATTTTATTACAAATTTGGTACCTACTTTGGAATTTAGCCTATCACTATATTCCGACAGTTAACCAATTACAGTTATATGCATTTTCAATTGTTTTGAAGATCATTGTTGGTAACATCTTAGAAATACTCCACTTTTTAAGGCTTGACACGAGAAATCAATCAAGTGCTTAAGTGTAAGACCCGTTCCACCGAGACGCGGCCCGGATGGATCCGCGGCGCGGCTCGGTAAAATCCGCGGCGCGGTGCGCCGCAGTCATGAAAAACCCTAATTCGAGTTTAAACGCCTATATAAAGGGTCCCAGCCCTAGGGTTCATGTTTTTTGGAAGTTTTCTGGAGTAGAGCCGACTGGTCCTAGCAGAGGCTCTTCGGTTCCAAGGCTTTGATGGTTTTGAGAGATTGGAAGGATGGGATACGACGTGGGGGAAGGCTTGAAGTCGATCGGGTGCATTCCTCCGTTTTCCAGAAGCAAGGTAAGAAGGTCTACCTTTATGATATTTCATTTTACCCGTCAGATGGTGTTATCCATTGATTAATAGTCTTAGATGACTTGTAATACTTAGGGTTTTGAACCATGGACATGCATGGACTTGCATGTCCATAAGAAAGTGACCTTAGGGTAGTTTCTGATCCGAGGAGGGGTGTAGAGTGGAACCCTAACCGATGACTGTTCTGGTTAAGAGCAAAAAGAGGATTTCGGACTATTGCGAGTCCGCGACGCGGACAGGCTATGTCGGCGACGCGGGTTCGAGTAAAACCTCGTAAGTGTAATGATAGTCTGCGACGCGTAAGAGGAATGTCGCGCCGCGGCGAGCGGCTGTTTGACCCAAAAGCTTATTTTCAACCGAATGTTGGGTCTAACCTTTAGGCCAGTCTATAGGAGTTCGGTCAGTGATTAATATGTTGTGTATGTGGGATTTAGGTGATCGGACGAGCCTAGTTTGGGATATTAGCGATTCTCCGGACGGTTGTGATTCAGGTGAGTATCCTCACCTTACTGTATGATGTTGCATGTTAGGCATCTTGTGTGTTTTGGTACAGTTATATGATTTGTTCTATATCTGTGATTATTTGTGGTTGGGCTCAGTACTGATGCGTGTCCCCTCGTAGCTGTTGTATGACGAGTTGGACTATTGCCTTGTCCCATAGCTGTTGTATGATGGGCTGGGCCACAACCGGGAACCCATAGCTATTGTATGATGGGTAGAACCTTCCCGTGTCCATAGCTGTTGTATGATGGACGCCCGTAGCTGTTGTATGGCGGGTAGGGTCGGGTCGTTCTCGAGGATGGGCTGTTTAATGTGTGGGCATGTATGGTAATTTGTGGAACTCACTAAGCTTTATGATTACCCGTTGATTTTAAAACATTTTCAGGTACTTCAGTTGATAAAGGGGTGAGCTCGGCGTGACGGCGGTGCATCGCACATTTATGATTTGTAGTTATATTATTAAATAAGATTTATATAATTATGGGACGTATACACTCTGATAATAGTTTTGATGAACACTGCTTAAGCATGTTAATAAGATTATCTATGTTTTTACTTACATTTTTGAAGAAAAATTTTGAGTGAAAATTGGGGCGTTACAAATTGGTATCAGAGCCTTGGTTTGAGGGATTTGGATTAACTGTATTGGGAATCCAAACTCAAACTTAGGACTGAGAGCTTTTCGTTAAAGAAATAATGTTTTCTCTATAAAAGTTTTAAGTAGTTGGGTTGAATAACATGTGGAAGATTCCCTTGCATATTCTTGTTTGATTGTTGCTTGAGGGTTTGAAACATGGTATGCACACCTGACTTATGATTTTTAACGGATAATGAGTTTCGAAAAGAATGAGATGCGATGCGAACCGTCAACCGAGCTCAAGTAAGTTTTGTGATTCCCAATTACCCATGCCAAGTTTGTGTTATGTGATGATATATGTATACCAGAAAATAGGCGTGGAATTTAGTTAGGAAATGCATGCTAGAAATGCTTGGATTAGGATGCCTTCTGCCTGTTGTTTGTTATTTGTGCTGCTTTAGAATCTATGCTAACACTATTAGGTTGCTTAGTGAATGCTATTGGGTTATATACAATTAGGATAAGATAGCATAAGAATTCTTGGTCTAGCCTTACTGGCTGTTCCTTGTTTGGTTGTGACTTTGGGGTAGGATCATTTATTTTAATGTCTATCTTATTCTCGATTGTGTACGACTGTGTGTCCGTGAGGCGACTCGATGGTGTTAGCAGAAGTTCTTTTAGGTACGAGTGGGGTGTGAGATCCTAGGTAGCCTAGGATAAGAGTTAGGCACTTGGGTGCGAGACAGTATGAATACCAATATCAAATAGATGAGTGAGTGGTGAATTAGAGTATTGGGGGACAAATTCTGGAACAAGTACGAATAGGTGTGGAAGGTAATACAGGGCCCGTACTACCGAAAGCACAGGATTCATACATGAGTCAGGAAGAGTTACCCAAAATTCTAAGGAACCGGGTAGGGTAGAGAATAAGGTATGATTCACATTATGAGTTAGTGGCGAAAAGGAAGCACACGTCTTCATCGTGGCGATGTTCGGTAATGAAGAGTGGATTTGGAGTAGTTTCGGGTGTGACCGATTGAGGTAGATCGTGATGGATCATAGGTGCAGAAATTTATCGCAGTTGAGGTATCAACGAGGGTTATGATTGATAGCAATGGGTTAGACGATGCATCCGGGTTGCTAGCCGATGCATCTGGGTTTTGCGTGTCGATGTTTCGAAGGTCTATGGATATGAATCCCGATAGACCTTATTCCTGTTTAATAGACTAACGACATGGTATGAGGATTGGATTTGTTACAAAGGTTCGAGGCGCTGATCGATCGCGATCAGCACTAGGTATTGGCACAGATTCCAAGCGGGGGAGAGTTGTTGTTCTAAGAGAAAGAACGAAGCTTAATGCGGAAATAGCTCAGCTTCTAGAATATGGGAGTACTTGCATTACGAATTACCAAGCATTGGACTTGGGTTAGCTTGGATTATGATGATAAGAGGAGAAGGGATTGGCAACTAATTAGGAACCGTGGCTTGGGAATCTGCAGATAGGTTCCAGAGGATTACTAGGTACTCCTTTAGGGAATGGACTAGAATCCAGATTGATTAAAGTGTCGACATTATGTTGACTTGTGTCACTCGAAGAGCAGGAAGGGCCCGTCCAGCTACTGAAGCTGATAGACCTTGACACCTGCTACCCAGCTCAAGTTAGAGTAATTGGAGACTACGTACAAGGTATGACGAAAAATGCGAGTAGTGTGTGACTTATGGGATAAAGACCCACAAAAGATGGCTCCTTGGACAGATAGCCACAAGTAAAGGGTTGAAGCGGAAAGGGAAGAAGGGTTCCCAGTGTAACATACCCGACCATTGAGGATGGAAGTCTCATGGTAATGAGGGAGACGGCGTGGGGATGGATACCCGCGATTTAACAAGGCAGGGAGCTCGCCGGCAGGGGCTAAGGCCTTGAAAAGGGAAAGTTGTAGCTTGGAGGAGGAAGATGGGAGTGTCATTGCGTGCTGGAGCTAGCAAGTGGTTATTGGTGCATCGAGTAGCTTTTCACCTTAGGGTAAAGGTGTTTGTAATAGCTTTGAGTAAAGGGAATTCTGCAAATTCAAGGAAGCGGTTGGAGGTTGTATGCATTGCGAAGAGGCAAGGATCTTTGTAACGACCGTTTTTTCAAAAAAAAAAATTGTGAATAGTAACTACGACGTGAATAGTAACTCCGGCGTGAATAGTAACTCCGACATGAATAGTAACTCCGGCGTGAATAGTAACTCCGGCGTGAATAGTACCCGAGAAATGAAGTAAGCGCTTACCTCGTGATGACGTCGATCGTGATGACGTCGACGATGATGTCGTGATGACGTCGTGAATAGTGTTTTCAAGCCCTATAAATAGAGGCCCAACTTCTTCATTTCAACCCACAACAAACACCAAACAATCTTACGATATCGAGGAGTGTTCTGGTGAGGAAAATAGGTCGGGAGGAGTTAGGAGCGAGCGGTAGCTGGTAACGAGGTGCTCGGGAAGTGTTGGAAGAGCGGAACGGGAAACGTGCCAAGGCTTTGCGAAAACGCCAATCTTAAGTGAGTAATCACTATCGTATTTCTCTAGTAGTTTATAAGTTTTAAACTATAATATGTAGAAGTTATACTATTCGTAATTCCAAAAATAATACCGAGTGATTTACTTACGAGGATGGTGTCTAGGCCGATTACTTGGGATCTGGTTGTTGGATTTTCCGAAAGGCTAAAATGCTGAAAGGATCCTGCCACCCCAACTAATCTTCTACCTGGCTATCCTTTACTTGATAAATCACGAGGTATCATGTTAGAATTATGGAAGAGTTTAATGATGCAACTATAAGATAGTTAAGAATTAAAGAGTGATAAATGCCTTACTGTGTTAACAGTTAAAGAGCGAATACGAAGCAGAGATAAACGTTGTAGTCGACTATAATCAGGTGAGTTTCTCATTACATTGTGTGGAGGTTATGTGTGCTTTACTGTAGTGTTGTGTGCTTATAAGATGTTTATAAGATGTTGGTAAATAGTACCAAGTTGTGTATATATTATTTATATATATCTTTCTGTTATAATTGTATGGGTTGGGTTATGGTGTGTGTGGGCTCGACGTACTGAGTAATATAGAGATACGTGCAAAATACACTGAGCAGATACGCATGACTCGACGTACAGGGTATGCACGACTTTAAGTGCTGAGCAGGGGAGTTAGATTTACTGAGCAGATACGTATAGGAGGTTATAATCCAATATACTGGGTAGAGCAGATTATGTGACGTGTGGTTGTATTTTCCTGTTAGGGGTAAAGTATGTGTAGCTGATATGCTGTGTAGTTGTTGGAACTCACTAAGCCGTGTGCTTATCCTTTCCCTTTTAAATTACCATTTCAGGTTATACAGGTGGAAATGACGGACAGGCATGACGGGTACACATTGATGCTGCTTAATTGGGGATTCATGCAGTGAATTGATGTTTAAAATGATTTCTAAATATCTTCAAAATGTTAATTATTGAATAAATTGATATTTATTTAAATGAAGATGTTTTATTAAAAACCAGGTGTTACAATCTTGGCCATGCTAGGGAGGCGTGGTCACTTCCATGGGAGTTTTGATTATTTCCATTAAGGCGTGGAGAACGTTGGACGATTATATTTTGTTTCAACTCAGGACCTGGACAGCAGTAGGGGCGAGAGAGTCGAGTTTTAGTATAAAAAGGGCAGAGCATGGAAGGTGAGACGCCGGACTGAGGAGACAACGCGACCTGTTGGGTCGACTGCAAGATTACGCAAGCTATGGTGACTTGGGACATAAGGGTTCTGCTTGCATGGACTGATACTTAGAAGGATTGACGCAGATAAATTACTAAAAGACCGGGAATCTACTTCAGGCTTCAACAAGAGTTATGCGTGTAGGACAAACGTCTTCGAAATAAGGAATGTGTCATATGTGATAGCTCATCTCAGGAGTGCTAGTCAATAGTTTCAAGGAATGAAAGTATCGCGAGCCGAGAAGCCTTCCCAGGCAGGAACAACCGGGCGAAGTTAGGAAGGAGTCGGAGCGAGGTTTTAAGGAAATGTCTTGGTGAGATTGTGTATCAATCGGGAAGGATCAGCGCGGAAGCAACATATTAAGCAACGATGGGATCAAGCCATGGCGGAAGGTATGTTATTCGGATAATATAAGGGATGCTAGGAACAAGGATAAGTGTTGGCCAGGAGCATTGGGTCGTATTGGTGTAGTGATCGATTAAGGATTTTACGTCCTGGAGGATTGGTATCGCACGTGGGTACCGGGGTACTGTGCCTTGTTCGAGGTTGTACCCCTCGTGCCTCGGTGAGAGATAAGGCGTTGTCGGATGTAGTGTGCTATGTTGAGGTGGTACTGTGCTGTGTTCTGGTGAATACTTCATGCTGATCGGGAGTGCCGGGGTGCTTTATTGTAGCAATATTGTGTCGTGTTCCCTCGAGTACGAGATACGGTTTTAGCAGGTTGATTGGTCAGATTGGGTTGTGGGGCAGATGATTTCTGTGCAGGATGAGATAATGGTTATCTAGGTGCCGAGGATTAGTACATTGAGGATTGTTCAGTAGGATGAGAGATGATTATGGATCCTTCCATGATCGCATTTGCCGGAGTAGTTGAGGTGAAGACTACCTTGGTTTTGCTGATGGCTGTTTAGCTGGTGATAATGAAAACCAAGGGCGGATCAGGGCGACATGAAGACTGGGCGGATTGGATTCAAGATAAGGATTCAGATGGAAACCGTGGAAGGGAACGCCTTTAGGTGAGACAGTTCGGGTAAATGAAGGTTGTGGGGTAGGGTTAGCGGAGGGTGGCTAACCCATTCTGGTCGCCTTGGATGTTAGATATAGACGGAGCTTTTGTACGGTGATGAACGAAGAAGTTTGTGTCAAGTTTTTCGTTGCCCGAGGGGCAACAAGGATGTGTATGATATTGGAGAGGATTACTGGTGATCTGGTCAGTAAGGAAGTGGGGAATGGTTAAGAGGAGAGAGGTTTGATCGGTGGAAAGGTCAAGGCCAATCATCAAAAGATAGGTAGCTGATTTGGTCTTCGAGGAATTCTGAGGTAGAATTTGGAGGTATGCCTGTATGGGTTCATCGCGGAAGTACCAAGGAACCCATCAGAGTATTGATAGAACCGAGGATGTCGTAGACCGTTGGAGTAGGAGTGCTCGCTTTGAGTCTGTTATAGTATGCTGGGCTACGAAGGGTGGATGATGTTAGGGCTCGGGAGAAGCTACCCTGATATGGTGCTCTGGATGGTGATATCAGGTAAGGAGGTGCAGCTCACCCAGGAGTTTAGGAGAAGGTTCGTAAAGTTGTGACACTCAACTTTGTTTCAGTATTGTGCATCACCCTTAGAAGGATGGCTGTATGGGGAGATCAATGTAGACGCTTGAAGGAGTTCATTCGGGATTATGTTCTTAGTTTGGTGGGAGTTGTAGTTTCTTATGTAACGTTGGTAAAGTCCTTTATGATAATGGTTAGCACACGAGAAATGGTCTCTTGTGCAAGAAGTCGTACGGGAGAGGGTGTCAGGATTTCTATGTGTTCAGGAAGAGATTGTAGACTGATTTGAGTCGGAAGAAGAATCATGATAATATGCAGTGATAGGACCTCAGTTTATCGGTCGGAGTTTTGTCGTTAAGGTACCGATGTACTAGAAAGTTGGACCCTGGGTATACCGTATCGTTGTTAGTGTAGTAGATAGAATTGATAGGTGTATAATTATACACCTTTTTATATGTTTATTTACCGCATTCAACATCGTTTATCACCTTTAAAACGTGCTATACGCATGTTTTCGGTCTAATGTGTTCATTTTGGAGCAAAAGCCATTTGTTTGCATAAAATGGTATGTTTTGCAGGCATTAAAAAATATGGACCACCATACAATGTCAAAAGGAAGCCTCACACCAAGTTTCAAGCAAATCGGGCAAGAGACGGAGAAAATAGCCCGAAAACCCCCTGCCTCAATTCACACGAGTCGTGTGAATTTATACACAATTACACACGAGTCGTGTCCCACCTGGAATGACAAAATGGCAATGTACTTTCAATACACACGAGTCGTGTGTTTTCTAAGCCTAGAAACACACGAGTCGTGTCTGCACTGTAAGTCATGTGCAGCAGGAATCTTCCAGCAAATCAACTTTTGAAGCATGTGATTTTCATCATTTGATTAGTCCGATCTGAGATCTCTCCAGGGCCATTTGAGGACTATAAATAGAGCATTTGGGAGGAGTTATTGAGATCAATAAAACACACTTCAACATACTTGAACATCACTTCATACACTTAGATATTTTCTTATTCTTAGTTAGTTTTAATGTCTTTATTTGCAATTATGCAGATTTTAGTCAACATGAGTGGCTAAATCTCATAACATTCGGCTTTTAGTCATGTATCTTTCTAGTCATTAATATTTATGCTTGGATTGAAGTTTTGAAGTTATTAAAACTGTTTTGGTTTAGTTTTGTCATTTAAATTTTATTACAAATTTGGTCCCTGTTTTGGAATTTAGCCGATCACTATATTCCGATAGTTGACCAATTATAGTTAGATGTATTTTCAATTGTTTTGAAGATCATTGTTAGTAACATCTTAGAAGTAACTTCACTTGTTAAAGCTTGACACGAGAGATCAATCAAGCTCTTAATAAGTAAAGAACTAACAAAAGAGCATAAAGCATCACTCTTGGTCAATTTTAGCATTAATCACTAGTTGACCATTGTGTTGTGCATACCTTTTATAGAATTTAAGTGCTAATCCTTGTTCTATATTAGTGATGCATGTTTCTTTTGTCCCGGTTGATTTCTATGTCTTAAATTACATACTTGTTCTTAGTTCCTTCATCTAAAGGGACGGAATATTGAATTTGGATTAAAGCTCGCATATTTAAGTGGTATCTTGTCTCGGTTGAGATACATCTATCTCTTCAAGATGACCATTGAGGTATTTACTTATATATGAGAAAACAATACTTCTTTCACAAATAGCGACCATTGAAGTGTTGAGCATATTAATTTGGATTTCTTCTAAGTTGATGTGTTATTGTCATTTTTCCATTGACAAGAACCATTACTTAACTCTTAATTTCATTCAAGTATGAATATGCGACAAGATTGATTAGACTAGAAGCCGAATGTCCGTTTTATTATATTAATCACATTCTTACTTATTATTTTTCTGTTATTCAAGCGACTTGACAAATCCCCCCTTGAACTTTATATTTCTTTGTCCCAATCTCTAAGAGTGTGAAAACTTGGCAAGAGATTACTCGCATCAATTCCCTTGGGTTCGACTCGTACCACTACTATACTATTCTTAATTGAAGAGTATTTAGAGGTCTTTTGACATTTCACAGTTTCTGTCCCATCATTAAAAACTGCATCCATTTTACATTACTCTTTTATTTGTTTGGTAATTCGACGACCAACAAATTGGCGCCGTTGCCGGGGAATTGACTTATGATTAACTCTTTAAGCCCAGATCCGTTCAAACAGGTACACCTTTAGAGAGCGGGTAAGAAGTATTTTTAAAAAAAACAAAAAAAAAAAAGTCTCATGCGTCGAGCCAACGACGTTAAACAAGTGCGCTTCTCGGGAGGCAACCCGATTTATTTTTATTTGTGTGTTTAATTTTTGTGTGTTTTAAATCTTCATTTGATTTTTTTTTAAGTTTGCATAATAAAGTGTGTTGATGTGTTCGGAATGCAAAATCACCTCCGGGTCCGAATTAGACCTTCCGCAAGCATCGAGGACGATGCTTACATTTAAGCTTGTGGATGTTGGGTATATATGATGTTAGATGCTAGCATTTTTCACTTCTATATTATTTTTTCTTCCTTTTTATCGAAAATCTTGAAAAACAAAAACAAAAATTTTTGTGTGTTTAAAACTTTTGTTATTTATCGCATTTCTTTTCTTACCCTCGTGAAAACTAATGATTGTTAAATTATGTTGCATCTTTATTTTCAATGTTATGGTTGCCTATCTACCTTGTGGTTGAAAATTTTTTCACTTTGCAAAATTTTAGATTGTGTTAAAAAACTTTTGTTTGTCAAATGTACTTAGCATACACACGTATGAACAGTTTATAAGACATCTATTTTAACTGAACCTATTTTTAGCAAAAACAGCAATACAAGATGCAGATACCCCGTGAGAATCTCAATGTGTGCAATCGACTTGGTTAATGTTACAGGTTTTGCCTTCGTAATCACACTTTGACCAGCACCTTTGTTTCTAACATGTCAATTCCAAATCTTCCGAAATTTCATATCATTTTGTCTTGACCAAATTGGTCCTTTTTAAACAAAAATTTTGAAATTATTATTCATTCAATAATTCTAATTTCAAAAACAAAATCTTTACATTTGTATATCGAGTCAAATAAATGGTGAAATTCCAGAAATATTTTGTTTGGTTCTAAAAAAAAATTGGTTTAAAAAAATTATATATATATAAAAAATAAATAAAAAAAAAAATAAAAAAAAAAATAATAAAACCAAGAACCAAACATGTTTGTTGATTAAAATTTTCAAAAACAAAATAAAATAAGCACAAATGCTTATTTCCTTTCAATAAAAGATAGTTTGTATCTTTCAAAAATCCAAACTATTTTGCTCATTTTAAAGAAAATCCAAAAATAGAGTGTTTATTCTCTTTTGTATTTGTATTTCCTTTATCGAGTTGTAATTTATTGTATTTATTTTGGAAGATCATTTATTTGAATTGACAAGTTTTAATAAAGGTGGTCAATATGATAATTGAGGCAAAGTCATATTAACATGAGTCCAAGTTCGACATCCGAGTGTAAACACCACCCTAATTCCATCAGAGTGGCAAAAGACATTTGTGAGTCGCAATCAGCGAATTGTGCGCAGATATGAGAAGAGCGAAATATTGTGAGCACTGATCTTGTATTGTGTTGATCTTGCTAAAAGCGGTGAAAGTCACGGTAGTAGTATTATAATCAATATATGACGTGGCTATGCTATTGTTTAACGAATATTTGTTTCTTAGTACAATCTACTATTTCACAAATGTGAAATTTTAAGCAAATACAGAGACGATATGTTAACCATATCATTGCTAGTGATAATGTTGGCGCAATTTGACATAAAAAGGTTTCACACTTTCTTTTTGTTTTCCTTCTTTCACCCATTAGTCTAAGTTTTTATTGTTTTCTTTGAGGACAAAGAAGAGTTTAAGCTTGTGGATGTTTGATAGGTGTATAATTATACACCTTTTTATATGTTTATTTACCGCATTCAACATCGTTTATCACCTTTAAAACGTGCTATACGCATGTTTTCGGTCTAATGTGTTCATTTTGGAGCAAAAGCCATTTGTTTGCATAAAATGGTATGTTTTGCAGGCATTAAAAAATATGGACCACCATACAATGTCAAAAGGAAGCCTCACACCAAGTTTCAAGCAAATCGGGCAAGAGACGGAGAAAATAGCCCGAAAACCCCCTGCCTCAATTCACACGAGTCGTGTGAATTTATACACAATTACACACGAGTCGTGTCCCACCTGGAATGACAAAATGGCAATGTACTTTCAATACACACGAGTCGTGTGTTTTCTAAGCCTAGAAACACACGAGTCGTGTCTGCACTGTAAGTCATGTGCAGCAGGAATCTTCCAGCAAATCAACTTTTGAAGCATGTGATTTTCATCATTTGATTAGTCCGATCCGAGATCTCTCCAGGGCCATTTGAGGACTATAAATAGAGCATTTGGGAGGAGTTATTGAGATCAATAAAACACACTTCAACATACTTGAACATCACTTCATACACTTAGATATTTTCTTATTCTTAGTTAGTTTTAATGTCTTTATTTGCAATTATGCAGATTTTAGTCAACATGAGTGGCTAAATCTCATAACATTCGGCTTTTAGTCATGTATCTTTCTAGTCATTAATATTTATGCTTGGATTGAAGTTTTGAAGTTATTAAAACTGTTTTGGTTTAGTTTTGTCATTTAAATTTTATTACAAATTTGGTCCCTGTTTTGGAATTTAGCCGATCACTATATTCCGATAGTTGACCAATTATAGTTAGATGTATTTTCAATTGTTTTGAAGATCATTGTTAGTAACATCTTAGAAGTAACTTCACTTGTTAAAGCTTGACACGAGAGATCAATCAAGCTCTTAATAAGTAAAGAACTAACAAAAGAGCATAAAGCATCACTCTTGGTCAATTTTAGCATTAATCACTAGTTGACCATTGTGTTGTGCATACCTTTTATAGAATTTAAGTGCTAATCCTTGTTCTATATTAGTGATGCATGTTTCTTTTGTCCCGGTTGATTTCTATGTCTTAAATTACATACTTGTTCTTAGTTCCTTCATCTAAAGGGACGGAATATTGAATTTGGATTAAAGCTCGCATATTTAAGTGGTATCTTGTCTCGGTTGAGATACATCTATCTCTTCAAGATGACCATTGAGGTATTTACTTATATATGAGAAAACAATACTTCTTTCACAAATAGCGACCATTGAAGTGTTGAGCATATTAATTTGGATTTCTTCTAAGTTGATGTGTTATTGTCATTTTTCCATTGACAAGAACCATTACTTAACTCTTAATTTCATTCAAGTATGAATATGCGACAAGATTGATTAGACTAGAAGCCGAATGTCCGTTTTATTATATTAATCACATTCTTACTTATTATTTTTCTGTTATTCAAGCGACTTGACAAATCCCCCCTTGAACTTTATATTTCTTTGTCCCAATCTCTAAGAGTGTGAAAACTTGGCAAGAGATTACTCGCATCAATTCCCTTGGGTTCGACTCGTACCACTACTATACTATTCTTAATTGAAGAGTATTTAGAGGTCTTTTGACATTTCACAGTTTCTGTCCCATCATTAAAAACTGCATCCATTTTACATTACTCTTTTATTTGTTTGGTAATTCGACGACCAACAAGAATCTATGGCTCAATCAGGCTTGTAGTAACTTCTAGATTTCTTAGTTGAGGCTGTGCAATGCGATGCATTCTGTAGCGTGCAATTGGGAGAGAAATTGCGAGACGATGGTCCGATCTCGAGTTCCAGGTTGGAAGTTTTGTTCTTCTTAAGGTGTCGCCTTAGGAGGGGGTTATTAGGAATCGAGGAAAGCCTGGCTCTAGGTATATTGGACCATATCGAATCATCGCGCGAGTAGGTAAGGTAGCCTACCGGGTGAAGCTGCCCGAGCAGCTTGGCTAGATTCACGACACGTTCCACGTCTCCCGACTCAGGAAGTGTATTACCGATGAAACTTCAATTGTGCCCTTAGAGAGTATCCAAATTGACGAACGCTTGAATTATGTGGAGCGACCGGTTGCTATCAAAGAAAGGGAAAATAAAGACTTTATGAAATAAGACGATAGGGGTAGTTAAGGTGTAGTGGCAGCATCGTAAGGGGTCTGAATGGACTTAGGAACCCGAGGAAGAAAATGTGGAGGTATTACCCCAAGTTGTTTTCAGGCACACATTTCGGGGACGAAATCCATTCAAGTGGGGGACAATTGTAAGACCCGTTCCACCGAGGCGCAGCCCGGATGGATCCGCGTCGCGGCTCGGGAAGGATCTGGATACGCGAGTGATTTTGTACGAGCGGCGCGGCTCGGTAAAATCCGCGGCGCGGTGCGCCGCAGTCATGAAAAACCATAATTCGAGTTTAAACGCCTATATAAAGGGTCCCAGCCCTAGGGTTCGTGTTTTTTGGAAGTTTTTGAGAGTAGAGCCGACTGGTCCCAGCAGAGGCTCTTCGGTTCCAAGGCTTTGAAGGTTTTGAGAGATTGGAAGGATGGGATACGACGTGGGGGAAGGCTTGAAGCCGATCGGGTGCATTCCTCCGTTTTCCAGAAGTAAGGTAAGAAGGTCTACCTTTCTGATATTTCATTTTACCCGTCAGATGGTGTTATCCCTTGATTAATAGTCTTAGATGACTTGTAATACTTAGAATTTTGAACCATGGACATGCATGGACTTGCATGTCCATAAGAAAGTGATCTTAGGGTAGTTTCTGATCCCAGGAGGGGTGTAGAGTGGAACCCTAACCGATGACTGTTCTGGTTAAGAGCAAAAAGAGGATTTCGGACTATTGCGAGTCCGCGACGTGGACAGGCTATGTCGGCGACGCGGGTTCGAGTAAAACCCCGTAAGTGTAATGATAGTCCGTGACGCGTAAGAGGAAGGTCGCGCCGCGGCGAGCGGCTCTTTGACCCAAAAGCTTATTTTCGACCAAATGTTGGGTCTAACCTTTAGGCCAGTCTATAGAAGTTTGGTCAGTGATTAATATGTTGTGTATGTGGGATTTAGGTGATCAGACGAGCCTAGTTTGGGATATTAGCGATTATCCGGACGGTTGTGATTCAGGTGAGTATCCTCACCTTACTGTATGATGTTGCATGTTAGGCATCTTGTGTGTTTTGGTACAGTTATATGATTTGTTCTATATCTGTGATTATTTGTGGTTGGGCTTAGTACTGATGCGTGTCCCCTCGTAGCTGTTGTATGACGAGTTGGACTATTGCCTTGTCCCATAGCTGTTGTATGATGGGCTGGGCCACAACCGGGAACCCATAGCTGTTGTATGATGGGTAGAACCTTCCCGTGTCCATAGCTGTTGATGGACGCCCGTAGCTGTTGTATGGCGGGTAGGGTCGGGTCGTTCTCGAGGACGGGTTGTTTAATGTGTGGGCATGTATGGTAATTTGTGGAACTCACTAAGCTTTATGCTTACCTGTTGATTTTAAAACATTTTCAGGTACTTCAGTTGATAAAGGGGTGAGCTCGGCGTGACGGCGGCGCATCGCACATTTATGATTTGCAGTTATATATTAAATAAGATTTATATAATTATGGGACGTATACACTCTGATAATAGTTTTGATGAACACCGCTTAAGCATGTTAATAAGATTATCTATGTTTTTACTTACATTTTTGAAGAAAAATTTTGAGTGAAGATTGGGGCGTTACATTAAGAAGTGAAGAACCAACAAAAGGACGTAAGGCATCACTCTTGGTCAATTATAGCATTAATCACTAGTTGATCATTGTGTTGTGCATACCTTTTATAGAATTTCAGTGCTAATCCTGGTTCTATATTGGTGATGTACGTTTCTTTTGTCCCGGTTAATTTCTATGTCTTAAATTACATGCTTGTTCTTAGTTCCTTGATCCAAAGGGACGAAATATTGAATTTGGATTAAAGCTCGCATATTTAAGTGGTATATTGTCTCGGTTGAGATACATCTATCTCTTCAAGATGACCATTGAGATATTCACTTATATACGAGAAAACAACATTTCTTTCACAAATAGAGACCATTGAAGTATTGAGCATATTAATTTGGATATTTTCTAAGTTGATGTGTTATTATCACTTTCCATTGAAAAGAACCATTACTTAACTCTTAATTTCATCCAGGTACAAATATGCGACAAGATTGATTAGACTAGAAGCCGAATGTTCGTTTAATTATATAAATCACATTCTTATTTATTTTCTGTTTATCAAGAGACTTGACAAATCCCCCCTTGAACTTCACATTTCTTTGTCCCAATTTCTTGAAGTTTGAAAACTTGGCAAGAGATTAACTCACCCCAACTCCCTTGGGTTCGACTCGTACCACTACTATACTATTCTTAATTGAAGAGTATTTAGAGGTCTTTTGACATATCACATTTTCTGTCCCATCATTATAAACTGCATCCATATTCCATTACTCTTTTATTTGTTTGGTAATTCGACGACCAATAGCAACCCACACAACCATGCTACGCGAGAACAGAGCACCCTCTGATCAACCGATTTCCTTCGTTTTTCTTGCGTTTTTGTGTTCTACTACTACGGTACGTCTTCTGGAACTTTTTATTTCCCATTATTACAAGCAATTGAGTGGTTAATTTGATAGAAATAACAAAACTAGAAAAACTTAGACAATCGGCAATGCCGACTCGTAGGGTGTTTTGTTTGCAAAATCACCACCCTAGAAGGGCTAGTCGGTAGTTAGGCTACCTTGTAGAGGCATTAGATTGAGTTCTACAGGTGAAATCGACGATTTTGGGTTTTGGTTCGTAGTAGACTTACGGCGCACCGCGCCTGGTTCTTGGGCCGCGTCGCGCGTGTCTGGGAGGGACGAAGGTCTATCGTGTGTGGTTTCTTTTGTGCAGATGGATTTCAGGCACGATCACCCATTTCTTCGGTTCCCTGAGGTTTTAGATGATACACCAGGGTATGTGGCACAGAGAGACGAGTTGAGTACCCACCGGGTACTCGAGGCGATCGTACTGGATCGGGACATTCTGACACAGGCTGGACTTTGTGCCGAGCTGGAGCCATTTCTCCATCGCACCTGGGCTGACGGAGAGTTTACTTTCACTTGCCACGGCTGGGAGAGGCTGATGGCTAACGGGGATGATGTGGTCTACAATGAGCTTCTTCTGGAGTTCCTTTCTACAATTCGTTACACACCAGCCTCACGGGAGGCACGGTCCCGGATGATTCGGTTCAGATTGGGCGAAGAGAGCAGGGAGTGCAACCTCCGCGAGTTTGGGAGACGCATGGGGATTTACATGACAGTAGAGTTATCGAGCCGCCATTTTACACCATTTTTGCAGGCATGTATTCAGGGGCAGCCTCAGCGGGGTCGGCCAGGGAGAGCCAGCTCTGCAATCCAGTGCACCGCCTTATGCACCGGGTCATATCCACTTCTGCCATGCAGAAGCGCAGATGTGAGAAAGTGTCCAGCCCTATGGCCGGTGGGCATATTGTCACTCGCTTGGCCCGATCCTATGGCCTTCTTACTGCTGAGATCGTGGCGACCTTGAAGGCGACACCACCCACACACAAATCAACCCGTTATTTGGAGATCATGGGGCTCATCCACCAGCCCAGACAGTTGTATACATGAGGGCACCGACGGAGGCACCACGGGGTCCCCAGGCTTAGCCACAGCCAGAGCCAGCCCAACCAGCAAGGAGACGTAGACGGAGGGAGGGACCAGCAGAGGACCATCCCCAGCCGCAGTTATCAGATGTGATGACTGCTATTCGAGAGCTGAGCGAGAGAGTTACCGGGGTGGAGGATCAGCTGACATGGATCGGGGAGGTATTACTGGATATGGCCTCCCAGTATAGACGACGCCCACGACCCTTTCCAGCCAGAGCCCATGATGATGAGGCGGATCCCTCCAGGACACACCAGGATGATTGATGTATTTTCTTTTTCACATTTTGAGATATTGTACCAAACTTATTACTATCGTTTGTTATTTTCAGTTTATTGTTTAGTTGTTTGTTTCTTTTTGCATTTAATTTGTTTGTGAGTATTGCATGTGAATACTAAATGGGGAATTTGTGGAGGAGTTGTTTCAAGCAAGTGTGGGGTCATTGTGCCCCCTCCACTTGCCATGATCACCGGCGTTTTTACTGTTGCGCCACAACTCATGGAAACTGAATCGTGAAGAGTGCATGTTTTTGTACCTGTGACAATCGAGTACCATCAAGCAGTCAACCGTCTAAGGGGTAACTCTTTCTCCCTTGTTTTGAAAATAATTTTGTACAACAGAGACGTTATACGGTTTTAAGTGTGGGGTGTGGACGGTCGAAAGAGTGTTTTTGAAATTTTTGCAGGAAATGACCGATTTTCAAAATTTTTAGCAATTTTTCAAAATTTTTTTAGATTGTAATTTTAAAACGAATAGTTTGTGAATGTTATATCATTGGTATTTTTCAAGAAATACTATTTAGTTGTTATCATGCTATTTGTTTAGCCAAATAAGTTGAGTTTTAGGAGTTAGAAGATTGGAGTATTTTAGGTTTGGAATTTAGGAAGGGACTGTCAATCAGCGGCCTTTGTTGTTCGAGCCGGTAGGTCTAAAATGGGTGGGACTTATGCACCTTGCCACCTAAGATCGTCTGGTTTGGGATGGTATTTCCGAAAGCTCGTTACACGGACAACATCGAAAGTCATGGATAGTTCTTTAATGGCCTTTAGAATCTGAATGAGTACGTACACTTCACGGTGGACAGAAAATTTGTAATCAAGGGTTCTTTAGAAAGTCATGAATTCCAAAGGATATTCTGGTTATGTTTGCAAAAACTATTTAACTCTAACTCTCGGGGCAATAAGCTTTGAAATTGAACACATTCAAAAATTGTTTGAGTCTTAGTTAAAATCTGTTAAAAACTCTCTTGCTTGGGGACAAGCAAGACACAAGTGTGGGGTGTTTGACAACGCCTAGTAATATCAAGTATTTTAGTCGTTGTTAGGCCCTATTCTTGGTGATTTCATATCATATATACACTGGTATTCTCACTTTTTGTGCTAGTGCTTGTTTGCAAAGAAAATTTATAAACAGGGGCTAAATGCGGACAAATTGAAGAAGTTTGAGGATAAAGTAAAAAACAGTCGACTGAACACGCGCGCCGCGGGAGTGTATGCGTACGCGACACGCCACGTCAAAAGTAAGGCGGTGGAAGAAATTCAAACCGCGAGAAAACAGGGATAAGGCTCTACGTGCGACGCGGCTATAAGCTCTGTGCGTCGCGGGATCTAATTTTCCACAAGTATAAATAGAGACTTTTAGGTCGAATTCAGGAGGCGAAGATCACACGCTAAGGTGGATTACGGCGACTTTGACTCAAGTTTCGAGATTTCATCAGCCCTTTGTGGTATTTTCATGTTTTTACTTTAGTTTCAATATTAGATTAGTTGTTTTTAGCTCTTAGCTTGGTGTTTCTGGATAGTGACAACCAGTAGCAGTACGTTAAAGCTATTTATTTTTGTGTTTTATTGTTTTGGATGTTCTGGATTGAAGCTTAATATAGTTAATCATTCAGTTTATGTTTTTGGTGCATTTTTCGGTATTGAATGTCTTTGAATGCTTTGGATGCTTTTGGATTATGTGTATTGTTTCTGGATTCTGAGTATACCTTCTGATTTCAGTAAGCAATCTCGGTTAGGCTTTAGTTTAAGTTTCATTTAGTTTATGTTTGGATTTGGACTGTGTTTTGGATTTGAGATTTCTGTGTGTTTTGGGAAAGTAGAAGTTAGTCCCTCCGGCTGTAACGTGACACTACAGTTGGTAAGCTATCGTCTTGTCTTGACCACGAAACTCCTGTGGATCGACCCTGACTACCACTGTACTAGTGTGAGTGAGGTTTATTTTACTATTTTTGACCGCACGACGACCTAGGCGTGTCAATATTGTATTGGCTTTTTAAACCGCGGGTTGTGGGTTCGAATCGTGCATTGTGCCAAGTTTTTTTACACCCGCATTTCTTTATTCACGTATTTCTCCCTCTGGCTTCTTCACATTTTTTCACCGCCTCTTGCTTTGTTTTTCCACTACACCGCCTTACGGTCTTGATCCGTTCTTCTACGAGGTTTTCTTTTTACCGTTCTTTTTCCACTACATCTTCCCACCGTGGAAACCCTACTTCAGGTACAATTCACCCATCTATTGTTTTTTACGTCTTTTGCATATTTTGTGGTTTTACCTTTTGAATTAGGGTTTATGCATGTTTTCAGTTCTCTTATATTCTTGATTGCGTTCGTAAATATTTGTTTGTTTGCTTTTCGGATTAAGCTTACACCTTCCTTCCTTTCCCATTTGTATTGTCTAAGGAAACATGGTTAACAGACAATGCCATTTTAGGTTAACCATGCCTGTTTACTAAATTACAAACAGTTATTCCATGTGTGATGTTAGGCGGCAATTTAATATGAATGTATAATTATATTTATGTAAATATATATATTTATATCAAAGATATGAGGTTTTTACAAGTGTTTTTATCAATAACTAATAACAAAAAGTTAACAAAAACTCAAAATTTTTATATTCAATCAAGAAATGCAAGAAAAAGAAGAAAAAACGAGCCGCAAATAGTAAAAACTCGCACCATAACGCGCCATGGCTCGCCTTGTCACGAGCCACGCCTAGCAACGCTGCCATGAAGGTTTTCAGGACGGCAGAGTGGCGCCTCACGCCATGGCATGCCTTGACGGGCGCCATGTCGCGCCTTTTAGAACACTACACACGTGTAATTTTTTTTCAATTTTATTTTTTTATCATTTTTAAAATTAATTTTGTATATGCAATATAGTCGATAATATTTGTATTGTTAGTTACATTATGTAAGTTAATTGCTGCGTTTACAGTAAAAAAAAATTAAGTAGTACCATATTTCTTGAAACTCTACATGTAACAACAATGTACTTTCAAAATCTTCCCATAGTAGCATTGTACTTTAATAATCAACCCAAATAGCATTCTACTTTTAAAATCTACACATAATGACATTGCACCTTCAGTAAAAGGAAAGAACCTTATTTTTTTTAAACACTACCCATAAAAACAACATACTTTGAAACTTTTATCATATTAACATTGTACTTTGAAAATCTACCATAAACAAGTTTCTAATTTTAAATTATACACATAATATTCACTATAATAGGTTGTCATACGAAATTGCACTTCCTTTATATAACAGATTCCTTTATATAACAGACTGTAATTTTCTTTGAAATTCGTATATGGTACTACAAAGGATGCACAGAATGCCATAAAAAGGTACAACTTCGAGGCCATACCATCGCATGTGAAGACCGTAATCCTGCATCTGAAACTCCTGTAGTTTCATTCCAACAATAGAAATAATAATTACAAAAGAGTTATTAACCACTTATTCTGCCAACAAGAGCTACTGTTTGACAGCCACCATTGCCGATGACACTATATATGTCAGCATCTGCAACTTTCTTTGATGAGGCAATAACATCACTACTTGAAACATATTGCATAACTATGGTTGGCGAACAGGGATACATAGACCCAGAGACAATACATGCAGCACCTTTGCTGTCAGTGAAAGGCCAGACACAAATTTTCCAACTTCAAGTAGCAAGAGAAAGGCACACCGGTTCTTCCTGTTTCATCATCAACCAAGTTTTTAAAGTCGGTGAAAACACAATAGAAACCCAAGGAGCCTATCGCCTGTAACACATACACTGATGCAACTCCCACTCCACCTCTACCTCCACCAACACAACTCCCACTCCACCTCTACCTCCACCAACACCAACAACACAAACCACATCCAACAAAAAATCCTTACTTCACTCCCCTATTGCTGCTTTTTTTTAAACTGACGTTGAACACCATAATAAAAAATTGAAGACCTTGACTACCTTCTTATGTTCAGGTGAGCAACATAAACTTTTGCACATGTTTTTGTATATGTAAATAACTCTACGCAAAACAAATGCCCATATCTTTTGCCGACATCATTGCATTTAGGATGTATGATGTCGAACTGTTCATGTAAAAGTAAAACAAACAATGATGTAACAAGCATTTATTTGTAAATATTGAAATTCGCAACCGTTTCGCGCGGGTATGCAACCATCTAGTTTGAAATTAATTTACAGAAAGTTGTTATTCCTTCTCCCAAATTGGCATCCCGAAATTAAATTTCAATTCCCTTTTTTGCTAACCTAATTTTACGTATTTGAGTTTTGCCGATAAGAGGAAATTTAGGAGAGATGTTCTCTCCGATGGTGAATCCGATAAGAAGAAATTTAGTAAGAGAAGTTGTGATTTCAGGGAGAAGTGGTGTATTTGGGGGTAAGGATGCAACTACCCCTGACGAATTGACTTCGTGTTGGAAAATATGACGGATCCGAATTGACTTTAGACAATATTAGCTCAACGCGGAATATGTTCAAAATTATCAAATGGTAATAATCACAACGAAATACGAATGAAGTAAATAAAATAGAGACACGAGGATTTACATGGAAAACCCAAATCGGGAAAAACCATGGGCGGAGGAAGCCGAGAACCAATTCACTATATTTTGTGGTGTTTACAAAATATTTGAAGAATATAAAAATACAAAGAGTTTATAAAACTCTTATGTATTTACAAGAGAAGAAATTGGATTTGAGAGATGTGTTTTGATGTTTTTGGTGTGATTTGCATCAATGATCTTCTACCCTTTATATAGGGTTTATTGAAGTGTGAATCAAGAGAAAAATATGGTTGCAATTGTTGAAAACAAATATGAACAACCACAAAAAATTCTAAGCTTGAGTTGCAAATGTTGAAGTAGCCAAGTTGAAGTTGAAGTTGATTGTCAAACTTGAAGGCATGCATTCACAATCTCCACCTTGACTTCAAAATGGAACAAAACTTGTATACCCATTTGGTAAAACCAACAACTCTTCAAACTTCAAAACTCCATAAGAAATTGCAATCACCATATAGAGAAAAATTGATCCTGAAAAATGAAATACTTCCTCCACCACGAGCCTAATCAGGCTCAAATGCGATCAGAAACACCCACCAAATCCAAACATGTTTTGAACTTGGCTATTTGAAGACTTTTAGTGAACATATCAGCAGGATTATCATTGGTGCTGATCTTGTTTACCGTAATTTTGCCTTTAGCAATAACATCTCTGATGAAGTGATAACGAACATCAATATGCTTCGTTCGATCATGGAACATTTGATCATTTGTCAGAAATATTGCACTTTGATTGTCACAAAAAACAGTTTTAACGGATAACTTGTTTGAAAGCTCACCTATCAATCGTTTCAACCAGAGGGCTTCTTTCACTGCTTCCGTAGTAGCCATGTATTCGGCTTCGGTGGTGGATAACGCTACGGTGGACTGTAACTGCGCTTTCCAGCTAATTGCGCAATCACCCAAAGTAAACACGTACCCTGTAATCGATCGTCTTTTATCCAAGTCCTTTGCATAATCGGAATCCACATAACCAAGTACTCCACTATCGGTTTTGCCAAACCGCAGACATAAAGAGGAAGTACCTCGCAAGTACCGAAAAATCCATTTAACAGCAGCCCAATGCTGTTTTCCTGGATTCGCCATGTATCTGCTCACCATGCTTACCGCATATGACAAATCTGGACGTGTACAAATCATAGCATACATAAGAGATCCTACAGCGCTGGAGTATGGTACCTTTGCCATGTATGTTATATCTTCTTCGGTGGTAGGACTTAAGGCGGATGATAGCTTGAAGTGGGTTGCGAAAGGTGTGCTGACTTCTTTTGCATCATGCATATTGAAACGGTGCAGAACCTTCTCAATGTAGTTTTGTTGAGAAAGGTATAGAGTTCTTGCACTGCGGTCTCGCACTATTTCCATTCCTAGAATTTTCTTGGCAGCACCCAAGTCCTTCATATCGAACTCAGCATTCAACTGGTCTTTTATCTTTTGAATCTCCTTTATATTCTTCGCTGCAATTAACATGTCATCCACGTATAAAAGTAGATAGACCATTGAGCCATCGTCACAATTCTTGTAGTAAACGCAGCTGTCGTAGGTGCACCTTTTCAGCTTGTGACTGGTCATAAATGAGTCAAACCTTTTATACCATTGTCGCGGAGATTGCTTGAGGCCATAAAGAGATTTCTTCAATTTGCACACGTAGCTTTCCTTGCCAGGAGCTACAAAACCTTCAGGTTGTTGCATATATATCTCTTCCTCAAGCACACCATTTAAGAATGCTGTAGTAACATCAAGTTGCTCTAACTCATAGTCACGAGAGGCAACTAATCCCAACAAGACACGTATTGACGTGTGTTTCACAACCGGAGAGAAAATTTCGGTATAATCAATACCTGGGATTTGACTGTAGCCCTTGGCTACTAAACGAGCTTTGTACCTCGGTTTGTCACCGGGATGAATAGCCTCCTTCAACTTGTAAACTCATTTACATTTAACTGTCTTCTTACCCTTTGGAGCCACAACGAGATCCCATGTGCCATTTTTCTGAATAGATTCCATCTCATTGTGCATGGCAACCATCCACTCATTCGAGTTTTTAGAATGTATGGCTTCGTTGTAGCTTATAGGTTCCAAAACAGATTCTACTTCACTTGCAACGGTAAGAGCATATGTGACAGAATTTACTTGAGCATACCTCTTTGGAGGTACAATCTGTCTGCGTGGTCTATCCCTTGCAATGGATGGGCTCGAAGGTTGAAATGGAGTTGGAATGGTCTCATGGAGAGTAGTATGTTCACTGCTTGAAGGTCGAGACACTGCAGGAACCTCATGAGTCATATCGGTGGAAGACTTAAAAGATAGCTCCACCTCCAATTGCGCTTTGTCTTTTTCTCCCAATTTTTCATCTTCTTTGGTCTGAACGTTGGTTGTTGAATGGAGCATAGCTTTTTCATCAAAGGTCACATCTCTTGATGTAATGACTTTCATAAGCTCTGGGCTCCACAATTTGAACCCTTTCACTCCTGTCTTGTATCCAATAAAAATGCACTTAATGGCTCTTGGTTCTAATTTGCCATTATCAACCCGTGCATATGCTGTACATCCAAACGGTATTAATTTTGTGTAGTCAGCAGGCTTACCAGACCATAGCTCAAACGAAGTCTTCTTTCCAATAGTACGTGAGGGGGAGCGGTTGATAATATAGCATGCGGTGGAAGCTGCTTCGGCCCAAAAAGACTTTGGTAGCTTCGAGTGAGAGAGCATGCATCGGACCTTCTCCATGATGGTGCGGTTCATTCTTTCCGCGACGCCGTTCTGCTGTGGTGTGTGGACTACAGTGCGGTGACGTGTAATCCCTTCCTTACGACAATAGGAGTTGAATTCTTCTGAGCAGAATTCCAGTCCGTTATCGGTACGAAGGTATTTTACTTCAAAACCGGATTGTTTTTCAACTAACACTTTCCAATCCCTAAAGGTTGAAAATACTTCTCCCTTTGTCTTTAAGAAGAACGACCATACCTTCCTGGAGAAGTCGTCAATAATAGTGAGCATATAAGAGGCTCCACCTTTCGATGTAACCTTTGCTGGTCCCCATAAATCCGAGTGTATGTAGTCGAGTGGTCATTTTTTCGTATGTTTGCCACTGATAAAACTTACTCGCTTCTGCTTTCCGAACACACAATCTTCATAGAATTCAAGCTCAGTTGATTTATGCTCCCCAAGTAACCCCCTTCGGCTTAGTTCACTCATACCGTGGTATGACATATGACCGAGCCTGAGATGCCATAGGCGAGAATGATCAACATTGGAGAGGGATTTAGAACTAACCGAGGCTTCACCAGAAATAACTTGTCCGTCCATAATGTAAAGGTTCGCGGATCTCCGAACTCCTCGGATGACAGTCGAACCGTCTTTCAAAATATAGACCTTCCCGTGTTTGCCGACAAACTCGTAAACTTTTTTTTCAAAAGTACCGAGAGATAGTAAATTTCGCCTAAGACCGGAGACATGCTTCACATCTTCAATTGTTCGAACAACACCATCGAACATGCGAAACCTGACTGTACCATGTCCAATAATACGACACGAAGTATCGTTGCCCATCAAGACATGTCCTTGGTTAACATTTTCATATGTATGAAAAATACTCCAGTTGGAGCTCATATGAAAAGTACATGCTGAATCAAGAACCCACTCGCTCATGGTAATTAAACCGAAGTCTGAAACGGATAGAAGCTCGCCATCGGAACCGGTTTCGGCTACATCAGCTTCTACGGTAGTACCTGCTGGTTTACCATTCATGGTTGCCTTCTCCTTCTCCTTGTTTTTCAACTTGTAACATTCATCGATCAAATGTCCCTTTTTATGACAATAATTACAATATTTGCGCTTGCCTTTGGACTTAGATCTAGATCGGTTTTGTGAAGAATTACCTCTCTCGTTAGGTCTCCCTCTAATGTTGAGACCTTCGGCTTTTGAATCGTTGCTGCTGCCACTAATAATCTGCTTCATCTTTTCTTTTGAATCAAGAGCGGTCATTATCTCATTCAAGACAAGAGTGTCTCGACTATAGATAATGGTATCACGAAAGTGATCATAGGAATCTGGGAGTGATGATAATAGAAATAGCGCCAAATCTTCATCTTCATATTTGACGTCCATATTTTCCAGATTTCCTACAAGCTCTTTAAAAGTAGAGAGGTGATCAGATAAAAAACTTCCCTCGCCCATCTTGAGATTGAAGAGTCGTTGCTTCAGGTGTAGCTTGTTTGGCAAGCTTTTCGTCATTAGTAGCTGTTCGAGTTTTAGCCAGAGAGCCGCCGCAGATGTCTCTTTCAGTACATCTTGGAGAACGTCATTGGATAGATGCAGACGGATCTGCGACGACGCCTTCAAATCTTTCATTTCCTTTTCTTCAGTTGACCAAGTTGCAGGCATTTTCTCCATTCCTAACAGTGCTTTGTGGAGATCCATCTGAATGAGAATATCTCTCATCTTTACTTGCCACAGCGGAAATCGGGTATTCCGATCCAGCAGCGGAATATCGTATTTCACCGAAGACATGATTAATTACTTGATAAAATGATCCCGATAAACTAATATCAAAACCCGGATGCTCTGATACCAATTGTTGGAAAATATGACGGATCCGAATTGACTTTAGACAATATTAGCTCAATGCGGAATAGGATCAAAATTATCAAATGGTAATAATCACAACGAAATACGAATGAAGTAAATAAAATAGAGACACGAGGATTTACATGGAAAACCCAAATCGGGAAAAACCACGGGCGGAGGAAGCCGAGAACCAATTCACTATATTTTGTGGTGTTTACAAAATATTTGAAGAATATAAAAATACAAAGAGTTTATAAAACTCTTATGTATTTACAAGAGAAGAAATTGGATTTGAGAGATGTGTTTTGATGTTTTTGGTGTGATTTGCATCAATGATCTTCTACCATTTATATAGGGTTTATTGAAGTGTGAATCAAGAGAAAAATATGGTTGCAATTGTTGAAAACAAATATGAACAACCACAAAAAATTCTAAGCTTGAGTTGCAAATGTTGAAGTAGCCAAGTTGAAGTTGAAGTTGATTGTCAAACTTGAAGGCATGCATTCACACTTCGACAAAAGGCTGGAAGACTAACGCTGTGTTCTTGAGTTTTTTAGTAAATGGAATGGAAGGGAATGGGGGAGAAGGGAAAGAATGGAAGTAAATGGAAGGAAAATAGATGAAAGCTATCGTATTCTTGAGTTAGAGAGTAATGGAAGGGGAATGCTCCTCTTCTTCACTTCCCTTCACAATCCGCCCAAAAGTGGGAGGGTGGAATTCCTTCCCTTTCTACCTCCCTTTCCCTTCCATCCCATCCCTTCCCCTCTCTAAAAAAGATCTCAAGAACACCATTTCACCTCTGAACGTCCTAATACTTCCATTCCAACAGTTAATTTAACTCAAGAACATAGCGTAAGACTCCCTATCCCCAATCCCCACCGGAATATACCCAAAGACTTACATGTCTCGTCTTCAGTCACTGGCAGCCGGTGATGTCTCTACCTCCCTCACTGATGATTAATGGCGACTCCACCTCACTCACCGGAGACCCAAAGCCTATCGGCCTAACCGCTGCCCTTTCCTTCCTTTTGTGAACCCTAGGGTTGTATTCGGACCTCAAAGTTCAATCGGTAAGACATTCCACTGCGACTCTTTTCGTTAATCGTCTTGCTTCAACGAGTGTTTTTATTGGTTTAATGTTTAACATTAATGAAGCATACCGGAGTTGTGTTTTGACATTTTTTATTATTTTGGAAACGCTGGTTAGAAATCGGGATGTTGCTCAAGAATACACATACAATGGTATTCCTATGTGGCTTCAGGTTTGTACCTCCCGTCCCTCAACTTCTTTACATTAACAAGTGGTTCATGGTGGTTAAGATCTGATTAGTAAGTCCACCCTAGCCCTACAACCATTTCTCGTATTCTTGACTAGGGCTATCTCAAGGGCTACGTGAACATCTAACAAAAAGCAATACAACATTGGGATTTTGCACTCAACAAGCAATTGAAGACTACATCTTTTTGTAATGATATTTTTATACTTGAGTTCAAAGATAAACTGTAATTATTAATTTTGGCTAACTGCTATATGAACTACTTTTTATTAGCTTTTCTGTGAGGGAGAAAGCAGACTTCATAAAACCAAATGAATGTCATGTTTAGAGGGTAGCCATGGGAATAACTGAAGAAGACAAATGCTCCTCTGTTTACAAAATGTTGAACAATTCTTGAAAAGTTTTAGATTCTTAATTTTTCCTTTTAGAGGAGAAATAATTTTCTTTAATAGACTGGAGGATGTATTAATGTAGATTCTAGTTTTTGCTTCGATTTTTTTCCTCGCTTATTGTTGGATCATGCACGTTGTCGGCTACTTTGCTATGTGTTAGGAGTTTCTCTATTTTATCTGTTAAGACATTAAATGGAGAAAAAGGACGTAATATAGTGTGATTGGTCGGACATGTCGATGTTTCTAAGAAAGACACACATATTTCCATTAAACAGGTGAAATGCACATGAAACTCTTACTACTTCCATTATAGAAAAAGAGATGTATCTCCTTTTTTTTTCTTCTAAATATGACCTCTATCTCTTGAAAAGTAGAATACATACACATATATTACTAACTTATCCCCTGAATATGTTAGCTTGTATTCTTTGTTGCATGGTTTGCTGTGGTTATCAAAAAAATTTACAACAAGTGTACAGGGCAATATCTTGAAGTTTAGAAGTAAACACTTTGAGTTGAATGGTAAATTTTCTATATTTACTTTGTTTTATGTTGTCTTTATTTCCCTTCTAATGCTATATGTCTTCATGTTAAACACCTGGTGGTTTGCTAGTCTAGGCATTCCATGGTTCGGATAATGATCTTATATTGTTATATGGCTACAAAGGCAGTTCCATGTAAACGCATAGTTATCAATAGCGAATAGCGGACGCTAGCGATGGGCTACCTATATGCTATGTAGTGATACCGATGGAATAGCGCCCACTATTTCATATTTAGTGTTAGTATTAGAAAATGAAATATATTCCATCCACGATTAATTACAACAGATTAAGTAACTTCTAAGCACTAATAATACTGATAAATAACTCAAATTGATACCTACGACACTAAATTCAGACTAAAAACAGCAAATTGATATCGACAAACAATTGATTGAGATCCAGAAACAGCTGATTGCTATCCACAAACCATATTCTAAGCCATTTAAATATTTAATTAGACCAGAAACATCTAAGTGATACACACAAACAACAAAGCGGTATCCACAAACTATTAATTCAGACCATAAAATAGAAATTGATACGCATAACAACTAATTAAGGCCAAGAAATACTAACTAGTTATCGTGGAGGTTCCCAGGTATTGAGAAGAAGTGTACTTTTTTTTTTTACCCTAGAATCTCTATTTATATTGGGAATAAAAAAGATAAAAAAAAAAGTATGTAATTACAGCTAAATACACATAGATAATATGTTTTTATGTTTGATTATGATTAAGAATTATAACTATAGATAATATGTTTGATTATGATTAAGAATTATAACTTAGTTATATGACGTCAAATTAAGCATCTTCTCTTTGTAGAAAACTACTATGACAATGACCAATATTTCTATAAAGAAAATTGAACAGTACCTAAGCAAAAGGGAAGTTATAGTTTTGACCGCATAATTAAAGGAAAATAATTTCTAACCTCTACAAAATCGTCATATAACAATCTGAAAAGTTCTTTGAAAACTGGTTTTCATATTTGAAAATAATTTTTAATCTCTAAAAATCGTCATTACGGTTTTTTATATTTTTTGCAGATAAGTTTGAAAATATCCAAAACATTCATTAACGGAAAAAAATTCATATGAGATCTACTGTTTCGCAGATGACATCTGCGAATTTTGCATGTTGTCTTCAAAACACTACAAGAAAAGTCTTTATTAGTGACCAAGTTTTTAGTGACGACCAGAATTTTGGTCACTAAAAGCATCATTTAGTCACCATATATTAAGTCGTCATTGAATTTTGATAATGTTACAAATTTAGTGACTAATATTATGATAGTCGTCACTAACCCGGGAGCACACATGTCAGACTCCTTGGTCCGTGTTTCAAGACGGACCGAATGGGGTGCCCACAGGCCGGTGCCGGGAGCACGCAGGTATATCGCCGAGACGGCGCGTGCTGCCAACTACGATCGACGCGACGACATCTCCACGAGCCTATCGACAGCTCGGGCTTTGGCCGCCGCACCAATCCGCACCAGTCCACGCCCCGAGTCGATCGGCGGACCTGCTATCGCCGTTCCACATCCGACCGGGACGCATCGCCGACCCCCATTCGCTTCCCTCCCGACAATTTCAAGCACTCTTTGACTCTCTTTTCAAAGTCCTTTTTATCTTTCCCTCGCGGTACTTGTTTGCTATCGGTCTCACGCCGGTATTTAGCCTTGGACGGAATTTACCGCCCTATTGGGGCTGCATTCCCAAACAACCCGACTCGCAGACAGCGCCTCGTAGTGCGACAGGGTCCGGGCACGACGGGGCTCTCACCCTCTCTGGCGCCCCCTTCCAGGGGACTTGGGTCCGGTCCGCCGCTGAGGACGCTTCTCCAGACTACAATTCAGACAGCGAGGCCGCCCGATTTTCAAGCTGGGCTGATCCCGGTTCGCTCGCCGTTACTAAGGGAATCCTTGTAAGTTTCTTTTCCTCCGCTTATTGATATGCTTAAACTTAGCGGGTAGTCCCGCCTGACCTGGGGTCGCGGTCGAAGCATCGTCTCAAGACGACACATTGGGGTCTTCATCAAGGGCCTCCATCACAGCTCACGACGCACGACACAATACGAGGGTCTTTTCAACCAACACTAGTCGTGCGTCCACCGAAGGGGACTCCAGTTTAGGCCAACCGCACCATAAGCACGGGCGACCAATCTCCGTCCCGATGACATGTGTCCCTATAAGGGATGCATGGTTGGGGGCGACGTGATGCGTGACGCCCAGGCAGGCGTGCCCTCGGCCGGATGGCTTTGGGCGCAACTTGCGTTCAAAAACTCAATGGTTCACGGGATTCTGCAATTCACACCAAGTATCACATTTTGCTACGTTCTTCATCGATGCGTGAGCCGAGATATCCGTTGCCGAGAGTCGTTTGTGATTCTAAGGAGGCCACGACCAACACGCACACCGCGAACGGGACGAAGTTGGACGAATCCGTCTCATTTATTGTTTTCCTTGGCACATACCGTGCCGGGGTTTGTTATGGTGTCAGATTAAAATCCATGGCACTCAAATGGGGCAACCACAAACTAACCGGTTACTAAACCGTAAAATAAAATAAAAATATTTTTTAAAATGTTATTAAGAACATTAATGACTAAAAATAATGGTCACCACATTAAAAGCTTAGTGACAAAAAGATGGTCATTGTATTGAAGAATTAATGACCAAAAACAATGGTCACAAAGTATTTTTGTTTTTAGACTTCCGAAAAAATTATGCAAAATCATTGTGACCATAAAAATTGGTCACTGAATTTATATGAAAAAGTTTAATAAACATAAAATAATAAACACTTACTTATAGGGTAATTCTAATCGCACGAAACGATTTCCATATTGCACAAAGAATGGACATTTGATATGATAGTTAATTTGATTGATAGGATTAAGAGGTAACTTTTTTGTTTTATATGTTTTTCTTTATAACTATCGATACCTGCTTTTCCATTATATATATATATATATATATATATATATATATATATATATATATATATATATATATATATATATATATATATATATATATATATATATATATATATATATATATATATATATATATATATATATATATATATATATATAGGTTCCATTCAGGATAAAAAAAATTGAGAACGCGAGAATAAATCTAGGCCACATTTTTTCTTGCCGCTATAGTGCTTCGGCACAGTCGGAGCGTTGACGCTCTAACGACGTTGCCGCCACCACCTTCGTCACCACCACCACCGTCGTCGCCGCCACCACTACCGTTGCTACCGCCATCTCTACCACCACCCACACAGCACCGCATAAATCGTATAAACCTCCCACACAGCACCGCATAATGCGGTTTTGAAACTTCGCGTTGCGATCTACGGTTCGTAATTTTTGTAACCAGCATTATGTGTTGCAGTTTGTGATTTATAGTCACAAAATCGCGGTTCAAACCGCACCGCTATGTATGACATATACAATGATGAGGTTTTCATTTTGAGGTTTTCATTATAGTCACAAAAACCGCAACCGAAATAATAACCGCACTATTAACCGCACCATTTAATTATTGAAAATTTAATAACCATATTTGTAGTTAGCGGTACGGTTTTGGCCAATAACCACGTCTAACCGCACCACGCTCACCCCTAGTTAGAATGAGAACACTAAAACGATTAAGAACACAGAGGTCAGAGGCGAACCTAGGGGGTGCCCGGGTGTGCCCGTGCCCCCCATGAAATTTTACCCCGTAGAGTAAAAAAAAATTTATATATAGGTGTCCCTCGTCTAAAAAAAAGGTGCTCCTCAGTGCCTCCCGTATCCATTTTTTCTGGGTTCGCCACTGACAGAGGTGATACTGAAATATATATATATATATATATATATATATATATATATATATATATATATATATATATATATATATATATATATATATATATATATATATATATATATATATATATATATATATATATATATATATATATGGTTAGGTTCAATAGAGAACCAAAATTAAACAAGGAACCAAGGAACCAATCCTACGGCCAGAATGCAAAATATCGACGGCCAGAAAGAATGATGTAAAATTGTTAATTTGACGCGTATGTAGCGGATCATAGCAAAAAACCCACTTCGTTTTTTATGTTTTTTGATTTTTTAAGCTTATTCTTTTTTCGAAGAAATATATAATTATACCAAAATTCATAATTTTTCATCCTCTATAAATAGAGATCTATATTGATATACAAATTTTTTTGTTTTTTTTACTTCAAGTTCGTCCAGATTCATCTTGTGAACCTGAACTGAACTGTATTGTTTTAGATATATTCATTCACATGTAAAGACAAATCTATCCAAATTTTTCAATAATTATTTACCAATCACATGTGAATTTTAAGTAAATCATTTATTACTCTTAGTTAATTCAATTGTATATGATATTAAAACATTGAAATAGTAAAACATTAGTGATTTTTTTTGAATTCACATCTGAATTTAAAAATATTTTTAAATTACAGAAGTTGTTATTGAATGATTAACAATTATTGAAAAAATTGAATTCATTGACCATTTACATGTGAAATATCTTCCATACAAATTTAATACAATTTATATTCACATTGCGAATTTTAACTGCTTCTTGTTTTAGACATGTAAATTCACATATAAATGATAATTGTACCCTTGTTTTTCAAAAACTATTTATCATTCATATGTGAATTTTAAGCAAATTCATATGTGGATCTGAATTAATTCATTTGTGTATCATCAAAAGGTTCAAAATAGTATGCATCTAGTTTAATACATATTAATTCACATATAAATGATCATTGAACATGATTTTTTCAACAATTTTTTATCATTCATGTGTAACTTTAAGTAAATTAATTTGTGAATCTTAGTTAACTCAATTGTACATTATCAAAATGTTGAAATTGTAAAAAATATAAATGAAATTACATAAATTCAATATGAATTTAGTCAAATTCACAATGCAAATCTAAAAGTTTATTTAAATTCACACGAGTTGTTATTAAATGATCAATTATTGTTGAAAAATATAATTTCAATGATCATTCACATGTGAATAATCTTCTATAAAAACTTATTATGGTTCAGATTCACATTAATTAACTGTTGTGAATCTGAACAAAAATTTTGAATATTTTTTTTCGTTTTTAGTATATTGATATGGGTGTCTATTGAAAGAGAATAAAAAATTGTGAATTTTGATATATTCGGTTTTTTATTTCGATAAAGAATAAGCTCTAAAAATAAAAAATAAAAAAAAACGAAGTAGGTTTTTTGTTATGATCCGCTACATGCGCGTCCAAGTTAGAAGTTTACAACCTTATCTCCGGCCGTCGATAAAATGCATTTCGACGCTCACGATTGGTTCCTTGGTTCCTTGTTTTATTTTGGTTCTCTATTGAACTTATATATATAGTAAGATCACCTGATCTTGTTTCTCAATAGATTGTCTATCTTGTCTAATGACATTTCAGTTTATCATAATTTGTTTTATCGGGTTGTCTTTAAATGGAAAATGTTAATCAAGTCATTATATGACAACCTCTGTTACAGACTACTTCAATCAGAGTATTATTGACTACAGACAGAGTACAAATTACTTTCCTTAAACAAGAAAAAGATAAGTTGATTATATGTGTTTGCAAAGTGGATAAATCAGCTAAAAAACGAAATGCAAAAGAAGGTTGGAATCTAAATGAATTGCATATGAAAACAACCACTAAATATGCTCTTACTTGGAATCGTCAGTTCCTTTCTTCTACTTATATCATAGGTAAGTAGCATTTTTCTTTATCTGTCAGTTACTGTAAGAGATAGTGAAAACTTAAAAAAATTGTTTTTTATAATTTCAATATATTGGATGTGCGTGGAATCTATCTTGTATATATTCCTTCATCTTCAACAATCCATGCGGTTATGGTAAATCCTTTCCAGAATAAAGACTTATCGCCTAATATTATAGAGAAACAGTTTCGTGAAGCTTGTCAAGCTTTATCAGTTGAATCTTCCATGTCTAGAGATGCTTCCAGTTTTAAGGTGAGGTTTATCTTTCTTAATCTAAAAAAATGTAAAACATTTATGTTTCATTTGTTCTTTTCTCATTAAATTTAATCATATGTTAACGTGTCATGTATGGAACTATTCAGGTGGACTATGCTGGAAACCCTAAAGATGCTGAAAAGATCTTACAAAGAACAATAAGTGAATTCAGGTATCTCATCTTCTTTGAGACTATAAAATTATACATTAAAAAAAGAATAAGTAACACAAAATTATGCTATTTTTCACTTTTTTTGACAGATATCATCTTCATGGACCTAGAATTGCTGTAATTGAATGCCCAGATGTTAACCTCATGAAGTTAGGTATACGCGCTTTAGATGATTTTCCATGTGTGAGCATTCCTTCAAATGCACGCGATAGTCAGTATCCGGCGCTTAGCTGGCAAATTGTGGCTGCAAAAATTGGAATGCGACGTTGTGCTGCATCATCTTGCTGGTTAAATGAAAGAATTTCTCTTCCAGATAGTCCTATGTAATTAAATCTCTAATTTCATCTGTATATATAATTTTCATTTCCATTTCTATATTCCTAATTTTATAACTGTTCAATTTAAACAGGTCCTCTTAGGCAGTTTTGAACTGGATTGGCTTATACACACGACAGATGTCTTCTTTGCAAGAGCATTACGTGATCAGCAACAGGTTTTCTTTGGTTCACTATTATTTTTACCACCCATAATTGCAATCTACTTTCATTTCCTTACCCCTAATAGGCTAGGCTGATAGCAACTTACTTCAATTTCTTTTTGATTAATAACAATATGTAACAAATGAAATACAATGCTTTTATTGGTAGCAGAATATAAGTACCTTGCTGCTATTGATAAAAAATAAAGTACATTGCTATTACCAGTAAAGTAGTGTAAGTGTGTTGCTACTATGGGCAAAAAACTAAGTATATTGCTATTTTAGCGGTAAAGAAATGTAAGTATGTTGCTATTATGGGTAAAAAAATAGGGTACCTTTGCCTTATTCGTAATGAGAGAAAAGTAGGTTGCTATTAGATCGATTAATTTAACTCAAGCTCTTTGTAACATTTGCAGATACTTTGGGTATCAGATAACGGGATTCCAGATCTTGGAGGGGATATTGAAGAAGAAACTTGTTACTCTGATGAGGTCTGTATCAACAACTATATAAATAAGAAACTATTAACTGAATTTACTTTTGGCATTTTGTGAATTTACTTTTAACAAACTATAAACATTTTTTGAAAATAGGTCAATCAACCTGTTCTTATTCTTTCTTACCCTGGTGCTTATAGGAAAGTCACAGTTGAGCTAAAGGACTGCAATTTTCTCTTTTCTCACTTTTAAACTAAATAATACATCCAATATTCATAATAAATTTTTTAATTGATACAGATTCATCACCTGGCTGTCAATGCTCTCTTAAAAAGCAACCAAATAAATGAAATGGAAGGCGATACCTTATTTGGGTTTGACCATGATTTGACCTCTGGATCACATCTTCCTAATGAACAATTAGGGTTAGATGATGCCACGTCATGTGCACCTGCATTTCGTGTCCTCAAACAACTCATTCAAAGATGCCTCGCTGATGTTGTTTCATCAGGAAATATATTTGCTGATGCAATGTAATTTACTTTTTCTCATGAGAATTATAGTTACCGAGAAATTTTCCATTTTGAAAAGTCGGTTCTAAAGGGAATAAATATACATTACTTCTTATTTCTTGGTTTTGTTTTGCAGGTTTACGGTGGAAGAAAGCTTCTTTAGCGATATATTTGACAAACACAGAGGATAACGGAATGTCTGATTAAACAAAATTTCATAATTATTCAAATAACTGAATCGATAAATTAAACATCTTAATTTTATTTATTGATCCAACCATACAAACTAATAGAGTTGGGAATATCAGACTGGACAACAATCTAGTAACCTTTTATTGCATCGTTCATTAAAAAAACGACTCTTTCTTTTCTCATATACTTATAAAGTTATTGTCAGGCTGTCTCATTTATGAGATTTTTGCGGATATGAAATTGAGCAAGACTGAAGAGCTACGAAATACCAAAGGTCGAACTTTCTTTCTTTCTGTGAAATGTTTTTTTTAATTAATATTGTAAAATCCGTGAAATAATAGTTATAGCAATGAAGCACCTTTGAATGTTATATGAATAGATATATAGAATGTTAATGTTATGTTATCATTGGTTTTATGGTTAATCTATATATAGAAATTGTAAATATAGTTAAGTTGGATTTTTATGTATTGCTTCCCGATTCAAATATTGTTGTGTTTGGAAAAGAGTTGGAGTCGGAATTAGAATCAGAAGAGGAACCCGAAATGTCTTTTCCAACTCATCATTGTAAAAATTATGGCAATCCAAACGTCTTTTTCTTGTAATTCTATAATTACTGACCACTTTTTCTTGGTCTCTAACAATAAATAGTCAGTGACCATATATTTGGTCGCTATAATCATTAACAAGCTAACCAAAATAGCGACATGGTCATTAGATAAGTCATTAATTGTACTAAAAAGTGACAACTTTCATTAATTTGTGACGAAATTTAGTGGCGTACCGAGTCGTCACTGATATAGTGACTACTACACTTTAGTCACTATTCGGTGACCACTTATATATTTTAGTCACTATTCAGTTTAGTGACGAAAAGTGACTCCATTTTTGTCACTAAATAAGACTTTTCTTGTAGTGAACCCATCAAAAGGATATTGTTTCTATGATTTTTGCAATGGACTGTGAATATCGCTGATGTCATTTTATAATATATGACATTTAATATTTTAAGTTTATTTTTATTTTGATATTATTATAAAATTCGTTTTTATTTAGATATTCTATCTACAACGTATTTAAGTCAAATAATGTAACATTTTATCATCCAAAACTAATAAACTTTTCATTTTTTGTAAACTAAAATTATTATAAATGGATAATAGATGAAAAAACTTCTCTTACAAAAATGATTGTATACCGGTTGGAATAGATTCATACATTTGTTTGCTTATTCGGCAAGTTCTACAACACATTATCCATAAACTTAAAAACACGTATGCAACATTTCCAATCAAGCCACCACAATTACACTTAAGTTAAAGTGTAAGGAGTATTCAAGTACATGATTGTGCACCTAATTACTATGGGATTCAGAAGTTGGTGTGCAGCTCCATATTCCCATCCGGATCTCAACATAAATATCTCCCAATAAAAAAACAAAATATGGCTATTGCCCATGAGACGTTAAAGGAATTTACAATGTTTATCCTTGACACATTTACCAACAACTCCCCAGCAAGACATTACACTAATTCATACCTAAAGAAACCATTTGAGATGTAACTAACATAAGTAATAACTTGGCTCGAAGAGAATTCAAATATCAGATACGTTGTAGGAAACATCTCTAATGGAATGACAAAATGAAATGACATTGCTAGCTATAATGCTTACCTGGTAAGCTCATGAAGCTAAATGCTAATTTTCTGAATAAATATAAGTAGAAATGAAATGACAAAAAGTTCCTTTTGATGTCACCTGGTTGACTCATGAAGCCAAGACCTTAGGATCCATGTATCTTAAAATAAGATTGCTACTTGCTAGTCGTAATGTTGATTTTCTGAATAATATTAAATAAATACAAAACTGCAAAATTGGTCCATATGGTTTTGGTCCAAAAAGTTTCCAACTTGTATGGAAGTCCAAAATGAGAAACTTTCCGTGGTTTTGGTCCGTCACATACTTGAAAAGACTGGATTACCCTTTTAATTTGTTTTCCTATTTTTTTAATACATATTTCCATTTTTTTAAATTAAAAATGAAATAAACCCAACACCCCTGTCCCACCCACCCACACCTCCCTAACTTCTCTCTCTTTATATATATATATATATATATATATATATATATATATATATATATATATATATATATATATATATATATATATATATATATATATATATATATATATATAGATGGGTTCAATGCAGAACCAATATTAAATTACCTAACCACAGAACCATCCTTAAAACCATTGGACCATTATATCAACGTCTTAGATTAAAAAGGATGCATCATAAAATTATACACCTTGTGCAGGGGATTATTGCTAGGTAAGGGTATATTGAGTTTTTAACCCAATTGATCACCATCTTCACCCGTGTATTCTCTCTCTCTCTCTCTCTCTCTCTCTCTCTCTCTCTCTCTCTCTCTCTCTCTCTCTCTCTCTCTCTCTCTCTCTCTCTCTCCTTTATGATTTCACCTTCGTTCCTCCACCACACCTCCCTCTCCAAAGCGGCCATTCTAGTGCTAGAATCCTTTCCTAAATAGAGTTTACTTGCTTTGATTTTGGTTAGATGTACGATTTCAACCTTTCAGACCCACGTAATCAAGGAAAGCAGAAAACGAAGAAGAAAGAAGAAGGTGAAGGAGTTGGGCCGATTATGAGAAATCGAAGGAGTTCAAGTAAAAGGAACCATCCATTTGGAATTTCTAAATCATCGAGATCGTTATCTAAACCCAATTTTGTTTTCGGAGGTGGGTTTGGGACATCGTCTGGTGGGTTTTTGAGTTCGTCATCGATAAGCCAAATTGAAGAAAAAGAAACGAATTTAGTAGGTAATACTTCTACTACTGATGCTATAATCTTAAACGATTTCAGAACTGGTGTTTGGAATCTAAAACTATAAATGGAAATTCGATTATGGAAAATGATGGGTGCGCGAATTCATCTGTCGGGATTCGGAATTCGATGTTGATAATACAAAATGGAGCAACCGGAAGAGATTCAGCAGGAACTACGGTCATCGATCGATTGATTAGGTACAAGCCGGTAGAAGCCCTCAAAACGGCTCTTGAAGGATCTCCACCCAAGACCAGTGATGAAAGATGCAAGGTTTGATCTACCAATGGGTGTATTAATTGTCTAAGAAGACGTAATATATTTTTAAGTTAAAAAAATTGAGATACATTATGACATAGAAACATTAAACGGATTGATAGTCAACTTTTCAAAATTGGTATAATCTGCATATAACTATATAACAAGTTTACAAGTAGAATACAATTAGATGTTATTTTAAGAAAATTGTGATGCGATTTTCCATTTGATGAGGATTAGGTTTGACTAAAAGAATTAAAGTGTTGACTGTTCTTTTCGGAAGGAATTCCTTGTATTGCTCAATACGTTTTAGACTTATCAAAACAGGCTTTCTGGACTATTTTCCTGTTTTTGGCAACTAATCCATGCTTGCTCTACATCTACAACAATTGTTCATAGAAAATTCAATCGGACGACGAATTCTTACGTGGAAAAAGGAAATAAAAGGTCCGCTTCCACGATTTCCTCTAGATACCTCAGGAAAGCCCGGCCAGCAAGCTAAGCTCCTAGTCCTCTTAGCCGGCTTACCTTTAACCTAGCTATACAAGGTGGAACAATGGAAGGATTTTTCAAGTTAATCTCTTACTTTCAGACACAATTAGAACCTGTATATTGTCGATTAGCTACCTTAGCCATGGTCTTGAATGCACTTTCTATTAATCCAGGGAGAAAATGGAAAGGTATTTAGCAAATTATAATCATCCAATAAAGCAATAGGTAAAATAAGGATGTATAAATAGTTTCACTCTTATGTTTTGATAATCAGTTTTGTTGCAGGTCCATGGAGATGGTTTGATGAATCTATGCTGGACTTGTGTGAGCCTCTAGAAAAAGTTAAAGCCGAAGGCATTTTTTTGGGAAAGTTGTGTGTTTGGCTCATTGTTCTAGAGCAAAAGTTGAAGCTTTTCGTACAAATCAAAGCAACATTGATGACTTTCGCAGACATGTTCTTATTCTTTTAACTTTGCCCATGTAATTGTTTAAGACTTTGATCAATGTAATGGTTGATATTATTAGGGTTGAAGTTTTCATTGTATTTTGATAAATGGGGGACATAAAGGCACAGATACAGGAATTTATGTAACACCCCATTCTCACAATTTTTTTTTAAAACTTTATAATACAAAAAGTTTAGTTATACACTCGGGGTATTACTCTTCTGTATCATTACCACACTTCAAGCAGTACATCCTTTGCACAACGAAAGCTACCGTCCCACACTCGACTCTTCTAATTCCTTGTTTGATTACCTGAGTACATAGCATTTTAAACAAAACATACGTGAGACATACGTCTTGTGAGTAATATGGGTTTAGACCCAAAACAGTTTTCCAATAATAACATTATTCTTTAAATTTCCAATATTTTATTTCCTATGAGCGCACCCATAGGTATTCCTTATTTTGTGATGGTACATTCCTACGAGCGCACCCGTAGGTTTTATACGAGACGCACCCGTATAACTTCTTCCTCAATAGCATGAAACGGATTCATTAAGACAACTACTTCGCGACGGGAGGTACCATCCCAGTAGTGTCTTTTTGCCACCCCTATCGCAGCAGGCCGTTGTCTTTATCCGGATACTAAGCAACTCATTATCATGGGTCAATCACGTTATCAGTTCACTGTATTTCTGATTCTCTTTCTGTACACATTATAAGCATATTTTTCATAAAATACTTTTTAATCCATAAAACCACTTTGACTCCAAAACATTTTTGAATAAAAATTAATTTCTTTGTATAAAACCCATTTTGCTATGTATTCAAAAATCCACACATTACTCACCTTGGCTAGTTAGAGAAGTCTAACTATGGCTACACCCTTCCTTGTCCTTTCCGTTTATTGATCTTTTACTTCTTAAGCACCTAAGAAGTTTATTCACACTTTATTAATAACATGTTATACTTTAACATGTAAGGACCACCTTGTTATGTTCCACTAGGCTCATATCACAATATTTTTGTGATATTCATCCCTTAACACACCTTTTTACTTATTCTTATTATCTTTTAAATGACATTTTATTGACCATTATACCCTTGGAAAGTCACATACACAATTTAGACTCATTTTTCATGTTTTCATGCTCTATAACACTTATGGGATCAATTGGGGACCAAGGCTACATGTCTAGGGGTAAAGTAGGCTCTTTACCCCTCATCAGTGGGTTACACAGCCGTGTAACATTACCCATAATAGTTACACGGTCATGTAACTCTCCCAGGCCCTTCAAACTTCGAATTTTGCACTAAAAGTCATGTATCGGGCTCGTTTTAACTCCAAACTTCACCAAATTTTGACCATAGGTTCTATTGACCCTTTATTATGTTAAGAACATGTTTTCACTTCTATTAAGTCTTATTTAGTTCATGACTTAATGATTAAGACCATAGGATGTCACAAGAGCTCTAAGGAAGCTCATATGCACATCAACTCAAATTTTAAAATCCAGTTTTGTCCATTTTCTATCCATATACTTATATAACCAATGGATGATTTAATTTAAGGTTTTACAACCAAAAACATACTTTGTTAGTTACCAATTAATGATTTCCATTAATCATTTCCATGGGTTTCATTCATGGAATCACAAATTCCATTCCACCCGACAATTTTCAGTTTTTTGTTCAAACTTTCATTTTATTAATTGAAACTCTTAGGAAACCACTTCTAATAGTTTCTTCATACATAAACATCATTTATGACTCATTCTAACCAAATCTTTATGTCAAATTAACACTTTGATACTAAACTCAAATTTCTAGGGTTTAATTACACATGAAATCACCAAACTTGATTTTAAGTTATCCATATGTTGGATAATGATCAAGGTGTGATTAGAAACATAAACCAACTACTTTTACTTGTTTTTAAACCATGGAATCATGGATTCCAAGTTTCTTCCAAAAATTTCCATTTTTGACATTTTTACCCAAAACTTGAAATTACTCTAATTTAACAACTAGGAGTGGTTTATTACTTCTATTAAGACATATTAAACTCATTAAAAACCATTGAACCCAACTTGTTCTTACAAACCCGTCGGTTAGGGTTATTGAGCTCAAATTCTCATTTTCTTGATTTTTTTAACATTTTTAATGGTTAACTAGGTTTAGATAGTGATTAAGACACCAATTAAGGCTAGGAATCATAGGATAATCCTCCTCTAGCCACTGAAATCACTAAGCTATAGTAACCTACCTACGGGAAATGGGTTAAACAACCCTAAAAACAAGATTACTAACCTTCTTTGGCTTGGAATTCTTCAATTCCAAGGTAATTGATTCAATTCTTCACAGCCTTCATGAACCCGATCACTGGAACTCTCTCTAGCTTTCTCACGATTTCTCTAGAATTTCTGAACATTAAGGTGATATTTTCTCCTTTATATATTTAGCCATTTTACATTTTTGATCCCTTAAGTTCCATTTATCCCAAAATGGCACAAGAATTCGTTTTTTATAACATTGTAAGTTTTGTTTTCTTTCATTTTGACCCTAACATTATATTTTCTTTACATTAAAGTCATTTGCGTGCCAAATGACCATTTTTCCATTTTTACCAATTTTACTATTACACCCTTGTTCAACCCAACTTTTACCTATGTTTATTTTATGACTCTTACCAAAATTTTCAGGTTCTTACAATTTACATGTGTTCATATATGAACATATGTTCATTGATGAACATTATGTTCATTGATGAACATATGTTCATTGATGAACATATGTTCATTGATGAACATATGTTCATTGATGAACATATGTTCATTGATAAACATATGTTCATTGATGAGCATATGTTCATCTTATAGAGTATGAATATAGAGTATGAATATACAGAGAAGAAGATGAATGTGATATGTTCTTATTCTTTTAACTTTGCCCATGTAATTGTTTAAGACTTTGATCAATAGGGGTAATGGTTGATATTATTGGGATTGAAGTTTTCTTTGTATTTTGATCAATGGGAGACAGAAACGCACAGATACAGGAATTTACATGTGTTCATATATGAACATATGTTCATTTATAACGGTTCGCATTTGAGAATGGTAGTATTATTTGAGAATGGTAATGTGGTTTATGTGAAATCTTTACTGTAAATATATGCTACAAAGAAAACATATGTATTCTTTGAAAATGTTAGTATTTTTTTAGAATGGTGGTGTGTTTATTTGTAATAAACATTTAATTGTTTTTAGGCTCTTGTGATATATGTATTCTCAAGTTTAATTCGAGTGAATTTCTTGGATTAGTTAGCCGATTTTTGACCGGTTTGAAGTAATGTTATATGCTTAAAGCTTAAACATTATATTCATTTTTGTAGGTGACTGTGGTGTAAGCAAACGTATAGTGGTCCTTAGAGAATGAAGGTGTAAAAACTCTTGTTGAAGTAAAGATACATTTTAGAGAATGAACGTGAAAAACAAGAAGTAAAGATGCATTCTTGGAGAATGAACGTGGAAAACAATAAGTAAATATGCATTCTCGGAGAATGAACGTGTAAAATTCATTCTTGAAAAATGGTTTTCCAGGTTAGGAGTTTGTCACATTGTTCATGCAGGAATTTTTGACAGTATTTTTGTAGAATTGTGTCTTTTTAAACATGTTTTGTAATATACAAATAGTTATCTAAATTAGTCAATTACCCATTGTTTTGTTATTTAATTGAGTGCTAAGAATGTGTTCCCGGATAATTGGTCAACATATTACTAAATGGAGAATTCATTCTCTGATAATGAACCTATAATCACACCAAACTTCATAGATTTTTTTTGTAAAAAAATATACAAAATATACTACATTCTCGAAGAATATACAAAAAAATGTACAATATTAACTACACTCTTCAAAAATAACTGTGTTAAAATGCCAAACTAAAATACATAAACTGTACATTCTTTTCTACTTAGCATTCTTGGAGAATATGAAAAAAATAACAACATATACTACATATTCTTGAAGAATGGTTTTTACAGTAAATAAATCTCTTATTCCCGTATTTCGGTTTAAAACGTGTTCATCGGAATTATGGAAAGAAATCCCACCAAATTAGGATATAAATACGAGATTCCTTTTTTAATATTTGATTAATAGACTAAAATACCCTTTTGAGGGGTCTAATTGTAAAATGTGATTAATTAATTGTTATAAATTTACAATTAGGCCATTTAATCTAACACCGTTGATCATTCCGATCGGACACTCCACATTTAGTCCTACATACACACAATAACTGTTAAATGTATTTTATCATATATATATATATATATATATATATATATATATATATATATATATATATATATATATATATATATATATATATATATATATATATATATATATATATAAGGAGGATCCTGTAGTAACCCAAAATCCGGTAAGAACCGCGAGGACAAATCTTAGTCGTTTAATTGTGAAATTTGATGGTTAAGATTTAATGTGAAAATAATGTTCATGTCTTAAAACTCAAGGGTATTTCTTGTAAATGTCATAAACTAAAAAGGGAGGGGAATAAATTTTGGATGGGCATTTATGTCAATTTGAATGATACCTACGCGCTTCACATTTCAGCCAAAGAACAACCAACGCGCCCCACTCTCCACGCCACGTGGCACCTTATGATTGGCTAGCTTATTTTATTTTTCCATCCAGTTTGTATTTTGACCATAATTGTTTTTTATTTGTAAAAAAAAAATCTGAAAAAACCAAAGTTCTTAAAATTTAATTCTTTACAAAACAAGCACAATCATGAAAATTTGAAAAAAATATTTTTTATTTTTTATTTTTATAAAAAATCGAAAATAATTTTTTTTTCCAAAAATTATGAAAAATTTATGGATTATTCTAGATATTATATTAGTAAGTTTGTAAAAAAGAAAGTTTGAGAAAAAGGTTTTTTTCATGTTCATTTTTATATTTTTAGTAAAAAAAAACTCATCAAAATAACAAAAAAAATACATATGATCCAAAAATATTAAAACCAAAATATGTTTTATGATTCAAAACTTATGATCAAAGATGCAATATTCATTATGATTCAAGATCCAAAAAATCGTTATGATCCAAAATGAGTTAAAAAAAACATACAACGACAAAATGATTCAAAACTTACGATCCAAGATGAAAAAAAATATGATAAAAAATGTTATGATTAGGGGTGCAAACAAGGCGAGCCAAGCCCGAGCCTGACCATGCTAGGCTCGGGCTCGTTAAGAAATATATAGGGCTCGGCTCGGGTTCGGCTCATTACGAGCTTTATGGACCTAAGCTCGGCTCGGGCTCGTTAAGAAATACACAGGCTAGGCTCGGCTCGGCTCGGGCTCGGGTTCGGGCTCGGCTCGTTTAATTCTTAACAAGCCTAAACGAGTTTAAGCTCGGCTCGAGCTCATTAACAAGCTCATTTACTCTAATGTAGGAATATATATATATATATATATATATATATATATATATATATATATATATATATATATATATATATATATATATATATATATATATATATATATATATATATATATATATATATATATATATATATATAGGCTCGTTTAGGGATCGCGAGCCTAATCGATCTTGATGACACAGGCTCGGCTCGGGCTCGTTTAATAAATGAGCCTTATATTTAAGCTCGGGCTCGTTTAAAATCGGTCTCGAGCCGAGCTTTTATCGAGACGGTCCCGGATAGCTTACGAGCCGGCTTGGCTCATTTGCACCCCTAGTTATGATCCAAAACGTTATGATTAAAAATATCATGATCCAAAATGATTAGATTATAAATACGAAAAAAAAACGTTAAAATTAAGATTAAAAAATATTAAAAATTAAAAAATATACATCAAAAATGAAAAAAAAACAAAAAAAAATTAAAAATCGAGTACTGTAGCATTCAAAAAAATATAAAAATAAATAAAAAAATAAAAAAATAAAAAAATAAAACACTAAAAAACGAGTATAATGACTATAATCAAAAATAAAAAAATTTGAAATGAAAAAAAAATAAATAAATAAATAAAATAAAATAAAAACGAAAAAGGAAAAAAATGAGAAAAAACCCACTTAAATCACTTTGAAAAAAACCCACTTAAATTTTCGAGTTCGTATTTCGTTCCGTGGACGTGCGTCGCACGTGATTGCATCACGTCGAATGAAGATGTTTGACGTTATTGCCCTTTGGAGAATGATTGGACGAGAAGAGTTCTCGCGGTTCCTACCGGATTTTAGGTTACTACCGGATCCTAACCCTATATATATATATATATATATATATATATATATATATATATATATATATATATATATATATATATATATATATATATATATATATATATATATATATATATATATATATATATGTTAATAATAACATCAAAACCCCATAAAATATGGAGTTTGGTTTTAAAAGGTCCCTATTCTAAATTTTGGTCATTATCGGCCATTAAAGTGGCAATTTACCTTTTAAAAAAGGGATTCCACCTAATAATAACATATTGAACCGGTTACTAATGCTTAGGTGTCAAAAAGTAGCATACTTGGATGCCACATAAGAATAGACTTCATTGACCAAAGAGGCAAAAAAGGATCGTATACAAGAAAATATCCCAAAACCCCCTACCTTACTTAATAGGGTTTATGACTTGTGAGGGTAATTTACTTTTCCAAATGTTCACATTAAGGTAACATGGTTTTTTTTGTTCAAATTAACCCATTTTACTTGTTACAATTGTTCAAAATAGGGTATATTACCGGCTAATGTGGGTTTATGCTGATGTGGCTTCCTACGTGGCATTTATTCCGGTTCATATCAGGCTCCATATACCTTATACGACATTGGAAAGATTATTTTGCCCTAGAAACGAAGAATGTCGGCTGGATCTTCCAATTCTCGCTCCTTTGTCAGAAGAGGAATAATTCCTTGCTTCTGTGGATATCGACCACGCATCCGGACCTCACGGACAGAAGAAAACCCAGGAAGGAAGTTCATGACATGCCCTAAGTCAACTGTAAGTGGTAGTTTTGATTTGTATTTGGTATTTTCAAATTTTTATGTTTTCTAATGAGGTTTTATAAAATCAAATAGATTGAGGGTGTAGAAAGCTGAAGGAAAGTGCACATTTTGGGAGTGGTTAGATGACGAACCAGTAGATGATGTGTTAGCCATGAAAAATGAGGTTCAGAAGCTAGAAGCTATGAATGGAGGTTCAAGATCTGAAGAAGAAAGTTTTCACTCATAAACTAGTTTTGATAGTTTTATGTGTTGTCTATGCATTTAATCATTGGTTTTAAACTTTGTAGTGGTTTCTCTAGCTTTTGGATTGTATGTTTTGGTATTTGTATATTTTGGACTTGTATATTTTGGAATTGCAATAATCTAAAAAAGGCATTGAACTTTCATTGTATCTTCTAAACCAAACTGATGCAAACATAAAAAACTAGACCAGAAAAGCGGTTTAAAACCAATCTTATGCAAAGTATGTTGCTATTAAACATATGGACCAGACTGATGCAAACATGAGTGCATTGTAACTTGTAAACCACAGTTATGCAAAGTACGATGGTATTAAACATATGGAGCAGAAAAGTACGCTGTTATTAAACAACAAAAATGTTAAACTGGTTTAAACCAAACTGATGCAAACATAAGAAAAGTATGTTGTTATTAAACAACCAAAATGTTAAATTGGTTTAAAACCAAACTGATGCAAAGTACGTTGCTATTAAACATATGGATAAGAAAAGTACGTTGTTATTAAACAACCAAAATGTTAAATTGCTTTAAAACCAAACTGATGCAAAGTACGTTGCTATTACACATATGGATCAGAAAAGTAAGTTGTTATTAAACAACCAAAATGTTAAATTGGTGTAAAACCAAACTGATGCAAAGTATGTTGCTATTAAACATATGGATCATAAAAGTAAGTTGGTATTAAACAACCAAAATGGTAAACTGGTTTAAAACCAAACTGATGCAAAGTACGTTGCTATCAGTTGCTTACAACCCAAAAAACAAAACTATGATTTTAACACCTGATCACATCATTCTATCAGTTGTTTACAACCCAAAAACAAAAGTTTTCCACAAAAGAAATCCCCTAATCACATCGGTCTAAATTTATTGGATTACTGCATTCGCTACCATCCTTCGATTCAACCTTCCTCCTTATAGCAATCTTCGTTATACGTTCTGATTTCCTCCTTGATGGGCTTTGTGTTTGCACTGGGACAGATCCACTTGGGCTTTGTGTTTGCACGGGGACAGATCTACTTGTGTTTTTTGTTTGCACGGGGACATATCTACTTGTGTTTTCTGGTGTACTCTTAGAGGATGAAAAAAAGGAAAGTGACATCAATTCATGAAAAACTGGTTTCAAACCATAGTTATGCAAAGTACCTGTGCTTGGACATTTTCCTTTCTTGTGTCCTGATCCACTACAAGTGCTACATTTTTGTAAACTTCCTGCCCTTGGTACTGTTTGTCTCTTTTTGCCAGTTTTATCGTTTTCAGTTGGATCTCTCTTTCTTTTTACAGTTGGTCTTCCTGGTAGTCTCCTTTTTTTAGGTGGCAATGGCTTGAAGTAATCAGGAGTTGGCCACAATGCACTACCATTCAAAGGTTGAATAGTGTATTGGTAGGAGTTCAAAAAACTCTCTTTGCTAAAATAGGTGGCAACATAAGTCTCAGCATTATGGTTCAGTGAAGAAATGGCAGCCATGCCATGAAGGAATGGAATACCTGACAATTGCCAACCTCTGCATGCACATTCCTTGGTGTTTAGATCAACAGCAAAGGCATCGTTTCCTAACCTAATTTCAAATTACATGTATATATTGGAATAATTAACCTAATTTCCTAACCTGTCCATAATTTACATTCATATTATATATTGGAATAAAAAAAACAAAACTTCACAAATTATACCAAAATTATACCTTTGTTTGATCTTCATGTTTTCCAATTTTTTTCTCACTGATGGGCATATGTCCAATTCCCACTCCATTCCAATCTTCCTTTGGTTGTGTAGCCTGTTCATAACCCACACTCGGATATACTCCAACATTGATATAATTGGCTTTCTTCTAGCATCCCTGATTGCAGCATTAAAGCTTTCTGAAACCCCATTCTCCATTGCATCACAATTTCTACCTAATTGAAAAAATGCTTTACACCAAGATTTGGGTTCCCTTTCCATCAAATGTTCATATGCATTGGGATCTATTTGGTTAATCTCTTTCATAGCTTCTTTCCACTTTTCTTCATTGGTACTATATACAGCAATCTAGAATAGTTTCCTGTAGTGTTCAGCATTAAACCGTTTCTTGAAATTAGCATAGATGTGCCTAGCACATTATCTATGCTCAGCTGCAGGCACTCTTTCTTTGACAGCTTCTATCAGGCCCTATAAAAAAGAAACACATAAGTAGTTGTGTAAATCAAAGATCACTTATTTGAGATTGAAAAAAGAATGTTACCTTGTGTCCATATGAAATGATTGTCAGTCCACCACCATTACCTCCTTTAATGTCATCCATGAGAAGATCAATAAACCACAACCAACTTTATTTATTTTCAACATTTACCACAGCCCATGCTATAGGGTAAATCTGGTTATTCGCATCTCTACCAATAGCTGAAAGAAGTTCACCTTTACAAATTCCTTTAAGAAAACAACCATCAATCCCAATGACTCTTCTACATCCCTGTATCCAACCATCCTTCACACATTTGAAGCACACATAATACCTTGAAAAATATGTAGTCAAGTTAGGCATTATATCAACAGATAACTTAACTGTCGATCCTGGGTTAGACCTCTTAATTTCCTCACCATAATCCCACAACCTCCCATAATGCTCAACCAATGTCCCTTCAATCAAATTTAATGCAAATCTTTTGGCATTTCTACACTGACCAGGGCTCACATTAAAATTAAATTTCTTAGAAACTTCAGCTTTCATTTTCCTTAAACTCATTTTTGGCCTTTCCAATATCTCATTGACAAAGTGTTTTCCAATCCACTTGTAATTCACAATTGATCCAAGCTTGAATTTCCTAGAGCAATTGTGATTATCATTGAGTGATTTAATTTGGAAAGACCTTTCTTCAGTCATCCAAGTGGCCCACAATCTAAATGGACATTTAGATTTGGGTTTACTACTTTTACAACACCTAACCAACAGTCTATTCTTATCACATTTTTCGAAATAAAGATCATAGCCATTTTTAACTGCATAATTACTAACACAATCTTTAAGTTCTTCAGGGTTGGAAAATTTCATACCTAGGATTGGAACCATCTTATCCCAATCTTGTGAACTGTCATGAACAGGATAAATTGGTTGGACATTGTCACCCTCTTCAATTTCATCAATGTCTTCTTGTTCTACATCTTCTTTTGAGTTGTTAAGCGGACAAAGTGCATTCAGGAAAGGATCATCCACTTGATTAATGGCTGACTTTACCTCATCTTCAACATGATCACAACAAACATTGTCTGAAAGCCTGGATTCTTCCTCATCCTCTTCACAGTTCTCCCCTTCATTCTCTGAATCAGGATTCTCCATTTCAATCCAATCGAATATAGGCTCGTTATATTCATCCACATATATGATGATTCTATTTTCTCGACTTCCATACCCACACTCAAGAAACTCCTTGTAATCACCATCGTTTTGAATCACCCCAACCCTTGATTCAAGCTGAAATCAGGAAGGCAATAGTATACATCTTTACACACCATCTTCGTAAGCTTTTCAAGGAATGTAATGAACGCAGTGAAGTCCATTGCACTGAAGTCGACGTCCCTAACCGATGCGATTGTTGGAGAAAAATACACAAGCGGGTTACACGCAAAAGCCCCATGGTAATGGACATCCACCCTAAGAAACCCTTCCTCTGCCATTACATCCGATCTTCGCAAACCTTGCTTCGCAAACCCTTCCCCTTGTATTCGTTTGAAATCGTTTGAACGAGGATACAGGATTTGAAATTGAACGAGGATACGGGATTCAGCCTAATATTACCCTAATATTTTTCACGTAATAGGTTATATATTCCATGTAATACGTATTAAGTCGTTTATATGCCACGTAATTCGTTTAACCGGAGAAACCCACATTAGCCGGTAATATTACCTAATTTTGAACAATTGTAACAAGTAAAATGGGTTAATTTGAACAAAAAAAAAACATGTTACCTTAATGTGAACATTTGGAAAAGTAAATTACCCTCACAACTCATAAACCCTACTTAATATGAAACTTATTCCCCAATCTAGATGTGGTTCTGGTTACTTGGCTCTCGAGACTTGAAGCAGTCGAAGATAATCTGTGATTTCTTTGGCTCGAGTCTTTCTCGTTGGCTCGAGTCAACGGCACCGACAAAGCACCGGCAAATCCTCTGATTCGGCAAAGCACCGGCAAATCCTCCGATTCGGTATCATTGCTTTCTCCTGGAACAATTGTATATTGAGAAGTGATTTTGGGGGAAGTAATAGATGTGTCAGTCATCAATGGAGCCGACGAATCATCGTCGTTGTAGACAACTGTCTGATGGTTAAGGCATGCGTCTGAATCGGTGCCGTTGCATCGTTGCATTCCCCTTAAACATCTCTATTTTGAGAAGAGCTTTTGGGGGGTAAAATGGATTTGTGAATCGTCAACCGTACTGGCAAAACATCGTCGTTGTAGTACATTCAATGTCAGAGGCAACACGTCCGATTTAGTGTCGTTGACCTCCATTCCAGTCGAACTTCTCATGCATTTCCCCAAGCTGCTCCCGGGTGAGTGTTTAGGTGAGCATGTCTGATTTTCGTAATTTGTATCCCGACTCATCCTCTTAGTTCTTCTCAAGATTGTCTCTGACATTGAACTGTAATAGTCACTTGAGCATTTGTCCGATTCACAACCATCATCATCCGCTGGATTTACTTGGTTAGTTCTATTGGGGTATGTAATGTTGCCCTCCACTTTTCGTAGTTAACGCGTACTATAAGTCCCTCACAGTACATCGTCTTTCTTCCACTTTGAATTTTTCCATTATTCCCTTCGTTTCCAGAAGATGAATATTCAACATCTTCCGATACTTTTTGGTGTTGGTCGACGGCGGCGTCGGGACTTGCTACTGGCTCAAAATCTTCCCCACAATAAGGATAAACTAGTCTCAGCTCGATTGCATATAGTTGCTGCAAATCAATAAACAATTGTTCTCCATGAATGTAAGTAATGAAAGGAATTAAAGCATATAACATGTCAAATTGGGCGACAAAAGAGTTTGTGTGTTCATTTGATCTGCAAAAATTGAGAAAGTGAGATCATTAAAGATGTCGGAGACGGTGATTCCGGCTTTGACTGATAGCTAAGTTTGATGATATGTTAGTGTGCGTATGTGTTTGATCCAATGAAGAACCCTAAGTTGGGTTTTGGTGACATTCAATTTATTAAATTTAAAATTAACTTTTAAATTAAAAACGAGTTTTTTAATAGGAAAATCCACATGGCCGCCATGTCAGCGCCATGTGGACCACTTCAGTCAACAAAAATGCTATCTGGACGCCATGTCACATAGCCAACTTGATAAAATGTGTTGCTTCCCTTTTTTAACAGGTAAAATAGAAGTTCAATGGTTTAAAAAGCCTAAAAAAAATGTTAGAGACAATTTAAAACCAAAAGCAATAGTTGATTGGGTTTTGATGACATTAACCTTATATATATATATATATATATATATATATATATATATATATATATATATATATATATATATATATATATATATATATATATACCCACACCCTTTTGTTTCCTCCTGTCTTCCTCCTCCACCCAAAAGATAACCATAACAGCTGAACCTCCGACTATCCGGAGACCTCCGAGTCCACCATTTTTTCCGGTATTACCTCTTGACTGCGAGATGCTTCTCCGGCGGTTTTTTCATCTGGGTTTTTTCATCATCCCGTCCGAGTCCACCATTTTTTGCGGCGGTATTACCATTTTTTTCCGTATTAGCTCAATGTTTCAGACTATCAATTAAGTGTAAAAATTAGCAACAATGTGCAAACATCCTTCGTTCATGTTGCTGGTAATCTATCTCTTATAATAAAGCAAAGCTACTTATGCCACTTGTCATTTTTTTAGAATCTATTTATGCTACGTGTCCTCTTTTTGGCTGAACAACGTTTTGTGTTCCCGCTCAAACTTTTATAACGGGCTCTTAATTATTCTCTCTGTAATCCCCACAAATCAAAATAACGTATTCTCCTTAAATTTTGGATCTGTCACCACCCACCGTCTATTTTAGCGGTAATCTATCTCTTATAATAAAGCAAAGCTACTTATGCCACTTGTCATTTTTTTAGAATCTATTTATGCTACGTGTCCTCTTTTTGGCTGAACAACGTTTTGTGTTCCCGCTCAAACTTTTATAACGGGCTCTTAATTATTCTCTCTGTAATCCCCACAAATCAAAATAACGTATTCTCCTTAAATTTTGGATCTGTCACCACCCACCGTCTATTTTAGCGGTATTTGATCTTAGTTTTAAGTTGATTTTACTTTGAAAGTGTGGTGAATAATGGTGTGCTTACATTGTGTTAAAGGATTCGAGGGAGGTATTTGTCTATAGAATTGACTACAAGAGCAAAAAACTAGATTGAAGTTCAGTGTTGCATTGTTAATTCAGGCTTTAGCATTTTAACGATGGTGTTTACGTGTTCGATTACAAGATGCCAACTACTGTAATGCTGTTTAATTTTCTTCTTCTCACTCCAGGTTCTCCTACAGTTGATTGCTTATTGATTGCTTATCCTCAATAAAAATCGTGGCTTATGTGTTTTGATTTTCTCATATTTTCTTATTGTACACTTCCTAGGAACCTGCTTAATTTGGAAATCATATATTCTCTGAAATCTTTGCTTCCTTGAACAATAGTAGGTTACGAGTTTATATCAACCATGGATGGTGGGTTAATATTGTATATTGAGTGTAAGGTGTTTGTTGAAATGCCTAGACGAGTTTAACTACTTTTTATTGTCTCCGGATTTGATTTTTCCATGTTAAGTTGTTGAAACTGATTGATACTTTTGTCATGTTACAGGGAGATGATGGATTACGTTTTAGAAAGTGACCAACTGAGAGTTTTTGGTGCGCCCGCTATTGATTCCTCTATGGCGACGTATTCCATGAGGTATATTGTAGAATCAGTTGGGAAATTACAATGTCGCAACATCATATCTCGGTTGATTCCTCTGTGGCGACGTATCCTTATTTTATGATTTTTATCCCTCTCGTAGGTGATTTAGCACCAGATGTTACCGATCATCTATTGTAACAAACCTTTCACACTCAATACCCATCTGTAAGAGGCGCTAAAGTTGTCACAGATCCCAACACAGGACGCTCAAAGGGATACGGTTTTGTTAAATTTGCAGACGAAATGGAAAGAAACCATGCCATGACTGAAATGAACAAGATCTATTGTTCTACTAGACTTATCAGAATCAGTGCTGCAACTCCAAAAAACACCACTATCTTCCCACAACAATACGTGGCACCAAAAGGTACAATTTCTTCTATAAATCTTATAAATTACCCAATGAAATACAATTTTTTGTAAAATTCTCATTTCAATCTGTTTTATCAGGCTTATGTCCAGCTACAGTGGCTACGATTCCTGTAGACACTGATCCAACAAACACAATAGTAAGTCGGGTACTTTGACTTATATACCCTCGTGTTCATCTTTCTTAATATATTATTTTTATTTTTATTGTATATTTATATTGGCAATCTTGACCCTGCTATTACAGAAGAGGAATTGAGGCCCATTTTCTTGCAATTTAGTGAAATTCTTTATGTCAAGATTCCTGCAGCAAAAGGATGTAGATTTGTGCAGTTTACAAGCAGGTAAAAAGTGTTTAATGTGGATTCCAATGTTCCTCTAACACAAGGAAACTGTAAAAAACAACATATTACTGCATTGTACTTTCAAATTATTTTACTTATTGTGTGGTGATATGGAGCAGGTTCGATAAATATCAGCAATATTTTGACAAGGAAGTGTCTTGCTAAAGTAAAGGCATCAAACAGTTTATTAATGGATGAATGTAGTTGCATTGATGGAAGAAGATGCAAGTGTAAATCAACAAGGATTGAAAGCTATGTTAGAGGGGAATATATACCGTGAATAGCTTTGGTTATGTTTGCAATAGTTTGTTTTGTTTTAGGACCATCTTTAATTTATACATAGCGGAGGATTAGTCAAATTCGGTGTAAGAGGGAATATTAATGAAATATGTTATAATTTAATATGTATGATCAGTGTTATTAAACTTGAGTGTGTTATACACCTTGCACTTTTTTAAACCACATTTTAGTTATTTAATAAAGTGATTAATTATGACACGTGCTAAGATAACTATAAGTAGATATTAAAAATAAATTTAATATTGTATTTGTTAATATGATGATTATATAACAGTTTAATGATATATCTCAAAAACTATCTTTTTCATTTTTACGTTAAACATTTAACGTGTTTTCCTGATTTCTAGAATAATTAAAATTTGATTATGATATCAACATTATAACAATCAAACGGGCTTTAAACTAGAAAAGGGTGAATTTACATCATATTTGATGCCGTGGTCGGAGAAGAATTTTTTTTAAGGTGACTTTGTTGTTATTGATTATGTAGATGGTTTCAAAATATAGCTTTTTGATTCGTTTATGAAAATGTGATAATGATATAAACAAACTTATGACAATTGCAATTTTTTTTTTATTTTAGAGACATAATGTTTGAAAATGAATATATGATAAGTGTTTGAAAAAGTTGTTATTACCAAAATGCATTGCTATTTGATATTTAAAACCACAAAAAAGTTACTATTAACCGAAATAAATCGACATAAAAACAAAAATAAATTTCATTTTTTATGCAAAAAATTTGAAGTTGTCATTGTGTGTTTAACACGGGCTTATAACCTAGTCTTATGTATAGTAGAAGGGAATCAATAAATCAGTATACTTCAAGGTTAGAAGCAGTTAGGCTAAATGGACTGGTGGCCGTTGGCCAACGGATGACCAAGGGGTTTTTGTAGGCCAGACTATGGTTGGCAGGCGTTGGCCATTTTGTAGGCAGTGGTGGCCAATGGCCAAGGAGGGTATTTTCTAGCCGTTGAGGGGGGTATTTTGACATTTCTTGAAAGTTCTTCCTGGCTTGGCATCTCGCCAAGCCCTTGGCGAGTTCATTTTGGCGAGCACCATGGCGAGGAGGGCGGAGTAGGTTGGCGAGTTCATTTTGGCTGGCCAAGGGGTTTGGCGAGTGGCTTGGCCACCCTTACTCCCTGCAGCCTTATGAAGTTGCTTCAATCATACACAAACACCAACTTAATGTCTATGAAATTGGATTTCGTGGTTTGGGATAAAAAAAAAGTGAAAATTTAAACAAACCCACCTTCAATTTCCCTACTCTTAAACAAACAAAATCAAAGATGAAACAAGAACCGTGTATTGAGTGGCCATCAAACGGCGGCGGAGGAGGACGGCGTTTTGCCACCACCCCAAGTGCAAGAAGGGACGTCGTCGTCATCTACCGGTTGGAGTTGCCGATGGAAATCGTCCCCCAATCTGAAATCGATTTCGGCTTCATATCCAGCCACAAGAACTTGAATCAAATCCAGAAAGAAAGGTCATTGATTCAAATCTGGACCACCTCCGCTTGAAGAAGGAGATGTTCTCTGAGATTCAGTCTTTCAGGTACAGCCACCATCACATTCTCTTGATCTGAAACCGATTGAATGTGGTTCTGAAGAGATGAGTAGGGTCTTGCGAAGTAAAAGGATAAACAAGATTATCAACAACCAAAACAAAATATGTAAACTAAAAGCATCAAACAACAAAATCCGTAAATTAAAACCTGCATCAAAGCTTGTAAAAAAAATTAGTTATAGTTAGATTAAAAAAAGAGAAAAAACAACCAATTAAATGAATATTCTGCCTCAGATGAAGCTTGCTAGAAGAAATTCTAGTCTCCATGGTAACTTTAAAGATTTAGATGGTGATATAATTTCTCTAAAAACATACATGGATGCTCTGTATTATGTTGAGACTGGTATTGGCACTCCACTCAAAAGTTAATTGTCGTTTACTGAAAGTTCTAATCTTTGTATACCTTCTACAAAGTGCTACTTATCAAACAAATTAATATTTTTACAGTATGGCATTTCATCGAGCATATGGCGTGCAACTCAGACTGATCGAGTTTGCAAAGACCACACCTTGCATTTTTGTACTATTAAAATGTAAAGAAGAAGACAGAACAGGGAAGCGACAGTGAAGAGTGTAGAGACGAAGATTGATAAACATCAATGGATTCAAACATGTTTTACCAATTGATCGAGAAGACGAAAACGAATATCTTATGGATTCCATCGATCTACACCGAGAAATAAAAACGACGATTACAAATCACCCCTTTTATCTGGTAACCTTGAAAATATTGAGGGATCGCCATTGCGCTAATTACGCCTTAAAACTTTCAATTTTGATTTTGATTTAACGGAGAGGAGTGAATCAGTTCCAGATTTATCGGATATACCATAAATTTCGTTTTTTTATTTAGAATGTATATGCGTTCTAATTTAATTTTAAAATTTTAAAATTATTTTTGTATTAAAGACTAATAATCATGTATTTATTAAAAAACGGAATATGTGAATTTGGGGGGGGAAGAATTTAGCATATTAAAATGACACGTGCCAACATTGGAGTCTAGAAAATGGGCATGTAGCAATTTTAAGTTTACATTATTAACTAGGTTAGACTAGGTTAGAAGCCCGTGCAATACACGTGATGATTAAAAAATGTATTAAAAATATGAAAAATATCAATATCACAGATGGTAAAATTGTCATTTATGAAATTTGTTTATTTTGATATTTTATATGATATGATACATTTTGTTGGTTTTAGTCAAGAATTACGAACGCTATGTTAAAATAAAATATTATTAAAATTTAAGAATAAGTAACAAAAGTAATAAAATAATAATACTGAAAATGAAAGAAGTAGCATAATTCAAAATGCTCAAAATACTTACTTTTATACAATATTTGATGTCCTATTTGTAATTTTACCCTCTTTATCTAAAATCAGTAGTTTAAGTCCTTGTCTATTTTTAACTCTAATGCAACATAGAGCTGACCATGACCATGTGTGAAAACTCGTTCTTTTAAAAACAAACCAACCTTGGATAGCGATTGTCCTTGACTTTTATTTATGGTTATTGCAAAACCAACAGAAAGTGAAAATTGTTTTCTTTGAAACTTTAAAGGAATCTTTTTGTCTGTAGGCGTCAAACTCATTCTTGGAATAAATGCGCGATTTCCAATATTAGTTCCAAATATGACTTGTGCTTCAATAACACGATTACGCAATGATATCATATGTAGTCTAGTTCCGTTACATATAAATATATAATAATGGATAATGTTGTAAGTGTATGAACGTTTTGTATAATTAATGTAAGGAATATTCTTTAACTCATGACTAATGATAAAAAATATAATGACATATTAAACATTAATATTTGAAAGATCATAAATTACAAAAACAATCATACATGATAATTCTATGTTGCTATTTTAGAAATATCAATAGATAAGGTAATATACATGGGTTATATGTACACAAAAAAATTGTTAAATAAATATATAAAATAATATTGTTAGATCTTAAATTTTATTCTAACACTTAATATAAATAAAATAATATTGTTAATTTAAGGAACGAAAATTAGAACTTTTTATGCAGAAAATAAAATAATATTGTTAGATATTAAATTTTATCCTATATAACAATTTCATGTTAAATCAATGAACAAAACATAAGGAACCAAATAAACACATTGTTTTGGTTTCCAACTGCTATGTATAATTCCATCTTAGCAAAATAAGTATAAAATAGCCAAGTAAATTAATCGTCTAATTCAAACAAAGAAAAGAGCCCCAACAAATGATAAAAAATAATTAAAAATTCCAATTAATACAACTTATTCTATTTTAGGCATATAATACCCAAATGTTAAACGCTTATTAATAACATATAATTCAAGTGATCAATTGATTATTCGATGTATAAAAGAACACAAAAAGTTGTTTAAGTTACTTATTACAAAAAAACATCCCCTTTTCAAAAGCTAAGCTAATATATTTTTGAGCTTTTTGTGACAAACAATGCAAGAATCGCAGGTAAATGCAATAAGAAGCTTAATGGATGGCTAAAAACAACATTTCTATCATAATCTCCACTGATTTTCAAAAATCGCCCTCATCACATTCAACATTTCCATCTACAATAAAAACCAAAAATTAATGGCTAAAACAACATATGATACAAAAAATATATATCTCTTGCATATGAAACTGCTTTAGTATCTAGTCGTTACACTACCTCTATTATTTAATAAAATCTAGTCGTTACACTACCTCTATTAGAAATTACATTAATGCCACAGCAACAACACTCATCCAAAGGAGTACTATTCTTTGCCTTCACCTTAGCAAGACACTTCCTTGTCAAAATGTTTCAACATGTTGGTGATATTTATCGAATCCACGGCATTACCAAACACACATTCATCAGTAAAACTGCAATAAATAGCAATGTACTTTACTCTCCCTTTATCTTTTTTCTACATTAGACGTTGATCCTAGGTCGGGAACCTGGAAGGATTGTTAAATGTGTAGTCTTGCGGGCGGATAGATGGGTGTTAGGTGTTGTTCTCGGTCATTGGGTCTGTTCTTGCGGCGGAGGGAAGTCGGAATGAGTCAGGGAAAGACGGTGAGTCTAGTTGAGTACTGAGTGGAGCAGAGAACCTGAATGGATGAAACAAGGAAAAGTATGTGCGTTTGGTTGCGAGCTGATCGGAACGGGGAACCTGTAACTCTGTGAATGTTGACGATGAGTATGGGAATAGTCTGATGGGCTGAGCATGAATGGTGTACTTCATGCTTGTATCTTGGTTGATCGGATGCATTGGGCCAAGTTATTGTGAGTCGGTGGGTCGGTGGTTGTGGTTGTGTAGATAGTGGCTTGGTGTTATGTGTTGGGAAGTTTTCTGAAAATGGTACAAGTTATATGTGATAGCCATGGGGCTGTATAGATTAGGCGCATGGCGGTCGGCATGGTTTTCGGTCAGCAAGGTAAGGATCTGGGCACTGAAGGAGTCGTTTGCGGGTGTTGTGTTTTGGAGTTTTGTGGTGGAACATTCCGGAATTTGGAAATTTCAGATGTGCAAAGATGTTAACGATCGTGATCTTGTCAGAGTTGGTGGTGGAATCTTTCCGGTTTGGATATGTATGGATATGAGTAACTATGGAATGGTTGTATTATAGGTGCACAATTAGGGCAAGTAAGGAAAGGATTTCGGGGACGAAATCATGTTAAGTGGGGGAGACTTTGTAACGCCAAGACATGTTTTATTATGTAATTATACTAAAAAGGGTAAATTGGTCATTTTACCTTAGAAGGGTAATTTGGTCTTTTGGACAGAAAAGGATTTGTCTTGTAATAATATTTTGAGTTGTGGACTTAAAATGTTATAAAAACTAGTTTTTGTCATAAAAATGTGTAAAATGTGGCAAAACTTCAAGAATTAGAACTCCAGGGACTAAACTGCAAATTTTGGAAGTATAAATAGTGGGACAAACTCTCCCACATGTGCAGAACAACTAGAAGCCACGAGAGAGGGTTTCCTTGAGCGATCGTTGCAGAAACTTGGAGTAATCTTGAAGGTTGAAGCTTGGAATTCAATAATTGACTTTGGATTGAAGAATTGGAAGTGTTGAAGGTTAGTATTTCAAGCTCTAACCTAGTTTGTTCTTGGGGAATTTTTATAGAAACTGAAATTTGCAATTTCAGTCATGAATTATGTGTCTAAGTGGCTTAAAACTTTCAATAAGTCATTAGTTAAGAACATAATTCAAAAATATGGAAGTAGGTTGCTATTTTGAAAGAATTGGGATTTTGATCAAGAACCCTAATTCTTCCTTTTGATTAATTGAGTTGGTTTAAATGGATGAGAACCTTGTGTTAATGGAGGGTTTTAGTCAGGGAATAAACCCTAGATGATTAAGAACAGCAATAAGAGCTTAATACCCCAAAACTGCTTGCTACAGTGCAAAATCACGACTGGTCTGGAGACCTGCCCAGGCGCCAGGCGCAGTGCGCCCAGGTTCCAGGCGCAGTGCGCCCTGAGACAGGGAATTCAAAAGTGTGAATCTTAGCTAGGCTTGTCCGATTTACCTCAAACTTGAACCATAAGTCCCTAATGGTTTGAAAAGTATGGGAAAAATATTAATTGAGTTTTTGACTCCTCGGGGGCACTGTAGATCAATACGAATGCCTCGGTAAATAGTAAAACTCATGAAAAGATGGTAAATGGAAAGTTTATCATCTAGACATTGTTTGTAATGTTATAATATTGAACTCTTATGCGTTAGAGTCAATTAGAATGGCTGTTAACCTATAATCATTTTGAAAATGAACGGAATTATAGGTACGGGACAAAGTCTTATGGACTACATTGGAAGGCAAGAAACAACGAAAGCTAGTGGTAGCAAGCAACAAGGTGAGTAACCTTAACTATATCTAGTTTGATATATGATGATTACAATGGCATTACTTGAAGTAGTTGAATATGGGACAAGGGTAGAATACCCGAATAATATACAGACAGGTTATTGGATTGAAAATCTGAATGGTGCAGCCTTGTTGGCTATGATTATTGTCTTTGAAATTAAAGGGTGCGGTCTTAGGACCATGATTTTTGGATTATTGAATCTAAACTGGTGCGGCCTTTGGGCTATGATATAAACAATGAAACTGTTGGTGCGGCCTTAGGGCTATGACTTGACTAATCTAAATGTTTTGGTGCGGCCTATATGGCTATGATATTTGGTGCGGCCTATATGGCTATGATGTTCGGTGCGGCCTAAATGGCTATGATATATGGTGCGGTCAGTAATGACTATGACTTATGGGACAAAAACTGTATAAAAGTTATTTGTTATTATTCTCTTATTTATGTGTAATGTTATTTGTTGATTACTCATTGGGCTTTATAGCTCACAGTTTATTTGATATGTCCCTGCAGGTGAGCGTGATCCCGCTAAGGGAAAGGATAAAGTCCGTGACTGAGGACTTAGGGTTTGAAGTGACTACCCGGCTTGAAGAATGTATAATATATATGTATTGTACTTCGTGATACACTTGTACCTGTTGTGTTAACTAATACCCCCATACTTATGGTTTGATTGTAAAATATATGGTTTGAAAAATAAAATTTTTAAGGGGTGTTTTGTTAATAAGTCGGGTGTTACAAGTTGGTATCAGAGCCGTGGTTTAAGTGAACTAGGTGTCTTAGATTAGATTCCTGGACTTAAACCTTGAGAGAAAGTGGACAAATAGACTGTTAGATATATATAAGTATGCTAATATATATGTAATCTAACGGTTTGCTGAATTTTGAAGTATGAGAAATACAAGAAGCAATCCCACTGGTGCAAATTCAGGGCGTGGAAACTCAAGGAGTGGACCAGCCCGTTCGCAAAGCTCAGCGGGACGAAGAGCAAGAGCACCAGCAAGGGAACCGGTGGGAGAAAATCCACCTGATATACGGGCAATAGTGGCTGATGTTGTTAGGGAACTTATGCCTACCTTAATGAACAATCCCAACCCGAGTGAAGTGGCTGCAAAAAGTGTTCATGATAAGCAGCCGGAAGATGAAATTCAAGGAGAAAGTCGCGCCCGTTCAGAAAAAGACAAACATGGCGGGGAAGCTTCTACAAAGAAAGTCGGATGTACTTACAAAGCTTTCCTTGGTTGTAAGCCAAAAGAGTTTTCAGGGACAGATAATCCAGTCCAGGCTATGGAGTGGATAATGCATATCGAGAAGGTGTTTCGGGTCAGCAAATGTGCGGATGAGGACAAGGTAGAATTTGCCACAAATCAACTCACAAGCAGTGCATTACATTGGTGGCAAATTTACTACAAGTCATTGGGTACCGATTCAACCCTATCGATACCTTGGGAACAATTCAAGACAAAGTTCAACGAAGAATATTGTTCCGAGGTAGCCATAAAGAAGTTGGAGGACGAATTTCTGCACATGGAACAAGGTTCCCAGTCCGTCCAAGAGTACAATTTGAGCTTTCTGGAGAAAGCAAGATTTGCAGAACACCATGTCAATACCGAAAAGAGGAAGATTGATAAGTATGTTTGGGGACTGACGACCCGAATCAGAGAAATTGTACAACCACTGAAACTGTCTACTTTCCGGCAAGTGGTTGATCGAGCCACAAAAAGGGAGACAGAGTTGAAGCGACAAGAAGACGAAAAGAAAGCCGTTGAAACAAAAAGAAAGGCGGAAGACCATAGTTGGACGCCTCAGAAAAAGTCGCAGCAAACTGGGTCTAAGGGTAAAGGTCAGAGAGACGAAGGAAAGTGGTGTGAAAAATGCAGAAAAAGGCACTCTGGGAGTTGCCGGGTCAACACTTGTTGAATTATACGATAACTGATCTCCACGAACAAGGTTTTTAAGCCTATTACCGTGTGACAGATATGTATTATATCTATATTATGCGGAATAAATAAAGAGTTGCGGAATAAAATAAAGCGGTAAATCTAAACTAGACAGTATTTAAATAGACAGAAAGCGGTAAATAAAGTAAAAGTTAGAAGTTAGAAGTTAGATGTAATAAACGCCATTATCAACGATAACGTGTTTTTACAATAAATAAAAAGGTTAAAAGTTAGAAGTTAGAAGTTAGGAATTAGATGTTAAATGTAATAAACGCCATTATCAACGATAACGTGTTTTTACAATAAATAAAAAGGTTAGAAGTTAGAAGTTAAATGTCTCGGTTAAATACAGTCCACATATGTTTTGGTTGTCACGGTTCAATTCGGGTGTATTGGAAGTTTGGTACAGTTGATTTATTACAGTTTAAATAAATCAATAACGACACATATAATTTTAAAAGAACTTATCGATAGTTGCGGAAGATAGCGTTTTTCTTGATATGTCGATTTCTTGTTCTTCAAGGTAAGATGAGGTTTTGGTGATTTTTGGTGTCGGGTAGAGGTTGTTTAGAGATTTGGAGTTTGGTGTCGGGTAAGGGTTGTTTGGAGGTTTGAGGTTTGGTGTCGGGTGGAGGTTTTGTTTCTTGCGGTTTTGCGGTTTGATCCTCGTTGCCAAATGCAGAAATATCAGAATTTTGAGGTTTCTGGTCGTGGATATGCTTGAGGATAGTAAGTGTATGTTGTATTGTGTGTGTTAAATCAGCTAGAGGAAGCCTCTATTTATAGTCTGTTCCAGCGGAGATCGGGTCGCGATCGGTGTGGAGATCGGGTCGCGATCTCGAGTGTAGTGCGTAGCTACGTCGGCCACGATCCGACTCGGTGGAGTTGGTCGCTGGGATCGGGTCGCGATGAGGAAGGAGATCGGGTCGCGATCCGTCGGGTTGCCATCGGCTCGCGATCTTTTGTCAGCAAAGCGTCACGTGTTTGTCACTTCGATCGGGTCGCGATCTTGGAAGGATCGGGTCGCGATCTTCACTGTTCCAGCATTTTTCTTCTTTTGTTTTGATTTTCTTCACTTTGCGACACATGAGCTGTTGGGTCGCGATTGCTGTCGCTGGGTGACATTTTTGCTCTTTGGTACATCGCGTCATTTTCTCCGGTTTGGATGTTTTCTGAAAGTTTCTCGGGTCTTGATTTATTCTTGTTTTTGATCTTGAATTCATGCAACCTGAAATACTGATAATATTTGTTAAAAAACATTTCGACTTATTTCAGTGATGGTCACATAAAAACATTATTCAACAATTTCCCCCTATGTGATCATTAATGAAATGAGGAGAAAAGTGTTTGATTGAAAAATTCTTGAAATTTGGATAAGACATTTATAAAACCATATCACTTGTTTTGAAAGAGTGTGACTAGATTTTACTTATGTTTTGAAAAATGTTTGTCAAGAATATTTGTTTCTGAATGAAAGTTTCGAGTTCGATTATCAAAAGGTTTTTTTTTGTATATGTATTTTCATAATATTCCTTAAGATTTTATAGCATTTATAATGACGACAAGTGATCTTAATAGGTCGATTCAGATGAACGCTCATAGGTATAGCTCACACTTGACTGAGGTGTTTGTTTGTTCTGGGTGCAGCACTGGTGTATAATCACTAAAGATGAGTGATATCTCTCAGTTTGAAGGTGTTGACTTATGCTTAATGTGGATTTATACCTATATACTTTAGTCACTTGGTCTTCATTTTAGATAATCAATCACATAAGACTGGTTTCGGCCTTACTCAGTGGGTTTCTTCATTCATGCCATTGATGTTCACTCTCTATCCGTCGGGAAATACATGTAGAGGGGTTTAGAAATTTTCATAGTGCAGTTTGCAACTAAGAATATCCAATTATGAAGGCTACAGTATCCCGGTAAGTCTTTGGTTTTGACAGCTATATTTGATAAAGCATTTTGAAAATTCGTTGTTTGAGAGATGTCTGTCTTTATGGATTTTTGTAAAAACTCTTCTTTTGCTTTGGTGAAGAGTTCACCTTTGTTTTATCTTTTCTTGACTTTCGTAAATACCTTTTGTGTAAAAGATATTTGATGTGTTTACCAGTTGTGATCTGTTGACATCATTTGCGTTTTGATATTTTGAGTTTTCTTCTGGTTTTCTTGGATATGACTTTGTCGTTTCTTCAATTGTCAGACTTGCTATGCAAGATGAAATATCTTTTCTTGAAGTGGCTTGATTGAGGATAGGGATAGGTGATATAAAAGACAGTTTGTCTAATATATAAGAAAATGATTGTATCGTCCCTGGTCATCTTGATATCTAAGCAAAAATGAGACTAGCATCACGGTATAAGAGTATAAATCCTATAAGTCATAATGAAAACACCTTTGCTCACAGAAATGAATTCCACTTAGCATTTAAAGACGAGGCACAATTTCTCACATGGGTTTGGTTTTCATCTGAATCTCCTGATCTTATGTCCCTTTACAAATAAAATTGTTATAATTTGAAATAAATTCAAAGGGAATAGGAGAATGTACATAACAAAAATGTTTGAAATTTGAACCTTCTCTTTAATTAAGAATCAATATAACTGAGAACATTCATCGAGCATAAGTATCTGAAAATTTAGTCAAGAAGATGTTAGTCACATGGTTCTATAAAAGCTTATTATGACAAGTCTTTTATTGTATTTTTGAAGATTTGTTTTTCTGAATGTTTTTGAAAATTTTGGTTATTTGAATGTTTTTGGAAAATTTTGTTTATGAAAGTAAACACTCTTTTGTACAAACAAAAAGTAAGAGATTAGGGATGGATGTTATCTGGATTCAACATTCCTAGACGGCCTAGGAAGTATTGAAACTTGGTTTCGTCTAGAGCCTTAGTAAAGACATCGGCAATTTGCTCTTCGGTGTTGATGAAGTGCAATTCGATATGACCTTTTTGTATGTTGTCTTTGAGGAAATGATATCGAATGTCGATGTGCTTTGTCATGGAATGGTGCACGGGATTGTGAGAAATGGCAATTGCACTGGTTGAGTCACAAAATATGGGAATTTGTGATACTTTGTAGCCATAGTCACGTAATTGAGTTTGCATCCACATGACTTGTGAACAACATCTTGCGGCAGCTACATATTCAGCTTCTGCGGTTGAAGTGGACACGCATGATTGTTTCTTTGAAGTCCAGCTTACCAGTCTGCCTCCTAGAAATTGGCAAGAACCAGATGTGCTTTTCCTGTCTAGTCTGCATCCTCCATAGTCGGAGTCGGTGAAGGCGTTAAGCTGAAAATCAGAGTTAGCAGGATACCATAAGCCAAGAGATGGAGTTCCTTTAAGATATTTAAAAATTCTTTTTACAGCTATAACATGAGATTCCATAGGATTGGCTTGGTATCTGGCACAGACACATGTAGAGAACATGATGTCGGGTCTGCTGGCTGTGAGGTATAGGAGTGATCCTATCATTCCTCGATATTTCTTTTGATCAACAGGTTTGCCATTTAAGTCTGCATCTAATTTATAACCAAGGGCCATTGGGGTTTTTGCTGTATTTGATTTGTCAAGAGAAAAACGAGTTAGAATATTTCTGACATAATTTTCTTGATTAATGAAAATTCCATCTGATGATTGTTTGACTTGTAGTCCAAGAAAAGTAGTCATTTCTCCTATCATGCTCATCTCAAATTTGCTTTTCATCAAATCTGCAAACTTGATACTCAAAGATTCATCAGTGGAACCGAAAATAATGTCGTCGACATATATTTGAACGATTAACAGATGTTTATTAAAAATTTTACGAAAGAGAGTTTGATCGATTGAACCTCTTTTGAATCCTGATTCTTCTAGAAATGTTGACAATGTTGAATACCAGGCTCGAGGTGCTTGTTTTAAGCCATAAACTGCTTTTTGTAACTTAAAACTGTGATTTGGGAACTGTGGATCTTCAAAACCTGGAGGTTGTTGAATATACACATCGCGATCAATCTCTCCATGTAAAAATGCACATTTTACATCCATTTGGTAAACTTTGAAGTTCTTGTGTGCTGCATATGCTAGAAAGATACGAATGGCTTCGAGTCTTGCAACTGGAGCATAAGTTTCATCGTAATCGATTCCTTCTTGTTGAGAATAGCCCTTGACGACAAGTCTTGCTTTGTTTCGACAAACTATGCCTTGATCATCAGTTTTGTTTCTGAAAACCCATCTTGAACCTACTACAGTAACATCGGGAGGAGTAGGAACAAGATCCCATACTTGGTTTCTTTCGAATTCAGCTAGTTCTTCTTGCATGGCTTTGACCCAGTCTGGATCTTTGAGAGCTGAATGGATGGTTTTGGGTTCTGTCATGGATAAGAATGCTCCGTATAAACATTCATTTGAGGAAGCGGCTCTTGTTTGAATACCAGAATTGGGATCTCCTATGATTTGTTCTATAGGATGATTCTTGGTCCATTTGTTTAGGCGAGTTTTTTCAGGTATTTGGATTGGTGTTTCTATGTCCCATTGTTCTTCTTGGTCAGGCGATTCTGTTGGAAATAGATTTTGGTTGTTGTCTGATATGTCTTTTTGGATTATAGGGTGAGAATGAGGTATAGAATGTTCCCCCATAGATGATGCACTGGGATCATTTTGAACAGGTGGATTGGGAGTGTTCAAAGAAGGATTTAGTGTTGGTAATTCCCCCTCGACTTGACCTGCATTTTCTTGGTTTGATTGTGAAGTTTCTGCATCGGAGGTTCCTGTAGGAATTGTAGAAGATGTTAGAAATTCAGAACTATAAGCGGTTTTGGGTTGTTCAAAAAGTAAATCAAGATCAATTTCTATGTCCATGTCAGGAGATGGTGTTTGTGGAATTGAATTTTGAAAAATAGTATCTATCATTTGTGAACCAAAATGTTCACGATCCAATTTTCTGACATAAAATTCATCGAAATGAATATCGGTACTTTCTTCAATTACTCTAGTACGTTTATTCAGTACTCGATAAGCAGCTGAGGTAAAGGAGTAACCGAGGAAAATTCCTTCGTCTGATCTTGATTCAAATTTTGAAAGGTGATCTTTGTTATTCTTTATGAAACATCGACAACCAAAAATATGAAAGAATTTGATGTTTGGTTTTCGGTTGTTAATGACTTCATATGGTGTTTTATGAAGTTGTTTATGGATTAAAGAACGATTTTGAGTGTAGCAAGCTGTGGCTATTGCTTCTGCCCAGAAGTATTGTGGCAGATCAGCAAAGATGAGCATTGATCTTGCAGCTTCGCACAGAGTTCGGTTCTTTCTTTCAACAACGCCGTTTTGTTGAGGAGTGTAAGGGGCTGAGAAGTTGTGTTCGATGCCTTTGTTTTTGAGAAATGAGTCTAGAGTTATGTTTTTGAACTCAGATCCATTGTCACTTCGGATTCTTCGAACTGGTCGTTTGAGCTTTAATTCAATCTGTTTTATGAAGTTGATCATTTCTTCAGGTGCTTCTGACTTTAGCCTTAAAAAGAAAACCCAAGTAAAGCGTGAGTAATCATCAATAATAACAAGGATGTATTTCTTCCCTTTTATGCTTTGGGTTTTTGCAGGGCCGCAAAGATCAATGTGCAGTAATTCTAGTGGTTCGGATACACTAGATTCAGAAATACTTTTATGAGAGGATTTGGACAGTTTTCCTCCTTCACAAGCTGCACAAAGAGTTTCATTATCAAGTTTCAGAAGTGGCAGTCCGCGAACAAGATCATTTGCAATCAACTTGTTGATATAGCCGAAATTGAGATGGGAAAGACGACGATGCCACAACCAGCTAATATCAGCTGAAGCTTTGGATAAGAGACAGATGTCTGGTTTTCCATAGATGAGGTCCATATCTAGTGGATACATGTTGCCTAGACGATCAGAATTAACTAGAATGGCTTTGGTCTTGGCATCTGTGATTATGCTTCGTTGTTTGGTGAAAAGTACTTCATGATTGTTGTCACAGAGTTGTGATACGCTGATTAGGTTGTGTTTCAGGCCGTCAACGTAGGCTACTTTCTTGATGGTAAAGTGACCATTTGTTATGTTTCCATAACCTTTGATTCTTGCAGTCATGTTATTTCCAAAAGTAACATCTTGTTTGGATTCTGTGGGTTTGAAGTCTCGTAGAAAACTTTGGTTTCCTGTCATATGCTTGGAGCAGCCACTATCGATATACCATGTGCCATCCTTGGGCTCTCCAGCACAAAATGCCTGCAATTAGACAGAAATTTTAGGTACCCAAACCATGGTGGGTCCTGATTTGTTAATGGTTTTTGATAACTTGGAATCATTGTAATATTTGTTGATTGGACTGAACGGTTGAGGTTTAAGTTGATTTATTAGGTTTTCCCAAAGTGAGATTTGTCTTTGAAAACCTGTCATTTGAAATGATTTCTGATTTTGTGAAAAGTATCCAATATGTGAAGATCTGTTTGATAACCTTTCTTTGTATCTGGGATCTGAATGGTTTTGGAAAACGTTATGATGATGGAATGGAATTTGGTGAAATGATGGTTTCTGAAAGTTCCTTGAGAGATTGAAGTTTATCTTTTGAAAGTGACTTTGAATCGGTTTTTGAAAAGGTTTTTGTTTTGGATTAAAGGTTTGTTTTTGTGGCACAGCGCTTGGTTTTAAAGGTTTTTCTTTGAAAACAAAGGGCCTGCTTTGTTCTTTTGGTTTAAAGACAGCTTGAATGGGTTGTTTATTTGTCTGTTGTTTCTTTGAATACTTTTGTCCCAGATTATTCTTTCCAATAAAGGTTGAGTTTAAAGAGGGAAAGATAGTTGGAACAGAAGTACTGCCATTTTGATGATCAGAATTTTCTCCATTTAAGAAATTTTCAAGTTTGATTGTGCCATCATTCATTGTTAGTTTAGTAGATCTCAATTGATGAGTTACTGAACTAGCAGAATCTGATTCAGATTTTAAGACTCTTTTGAAAGACTTTTTGGAAACAGTGAAAGCAGTATCATCTGGGCTACAGTTGATAACTGTTTCGTCATCTGAATCGTCCTCATTAGTAGATGAGAAAAAATCTGGTTGAGAGTTTTCACAAATTTTCTTTTCAGTCTCTTCATTTTCAAAAGATTCTCTTCCAATTCCCGGTTTATAATTCGTATCAATTTTGCCAGTTCCTAAGTTGTGTGCTTTAGTGAAAACATCATCACTCAATTTTCTGGCAATATTGATAGAATCCAGTTTTCCTTGAAATCTTTGATTTTCGGATTCAAGAAATTTGATTTGCTTTGAAGAATCATCTAGTTTTCGAATTAAACTAGTGTTGTTGTCAGTTAAATCTTGAACTTTTTGTTTTAACTGAAGGACTTCCTTTTCTAAGGTATCTTTTATTTCAGATGAAATAACAGATTGATTTTTTATTTCTAAGTCCCTTTTTTGTTTTAAAGCTTCATTTAATTGATCTAGGATGTGATTATTTTCTTCAGATTTTCGTTCAATGTCTCTTTCAAGTTTGTCTCTAGTCCTTGTGGATTCTCCAAATCTGAGTTGCAAGGTTTGTAATTCAGATTTGTAGATATCAGATTTGACTATTGTGTCATGATACAGTCTGAGATCAGCTTTTAGACTGTTCTCAATCTTAGTCATGTGGGACTCAAATGGTGTTCTTGAAAGACCGAGATCTGAGATCATAGACCATACCTGATCGATGACATATGGAGCTCTTGTGGTTGGTTCATTGTCAGCCATGAAGCAGAAGTTTGACTGAGCGGGTTCAGTGTCTGTTTCATCATCAGAAGTTGGCCAGTATTCCACGCTAGGTTCGTGGAATGCCATCAAAGCTTTTTGCTTTGCTTTCTGTTCTTGTTTCTTCAGCTCTTCAGCTTTTTGTGCATAGTAGGCTGAATCTTTGACTTTGACTTTGGCTCGACAATCTCGGGCATAATGATTTAGTCCTTTGCATTTGTGACAAATGATTACGTCATCATCATCATCGTTATTGTCAGCCTTTTGGCTCTTAACAGGTGATCTTTCAGATGTTTGAGTTTGTTTCTGTTGAGATGGTGTAGAATGATTTTGCTGAAATCCAGAATTTTGGTTATTATAAGAGTTGTGATTATTTTGAAAACCGCGATTCTGAAAGTTTTGTCCAAAAGTGGATCTTTGTTGAAAATTTGGTCTGAAGTTTGATTGATTATGATGTGGCAAAAATCTTTCGAGATTAGTGTTTGCTACCAAAGCGCACAATTGTTGGTAATCAGCTTCATTATTTGGATCAGACAAGTCATAAGAATTACTTGAAAAAGCTTGGTTTTGATTTAAATCACTTTGACTTTGATCATGAACATGTGTTTGGTTTTGAGAGGAGGTTGACAACAAAGCAAGTGGTCCTCCAAAAGAAGTAGACGTTGGTGGGTCAATCGATGATTCATACGATTGTAATTCTCCGTACAGATTGTACAAAGATTCAGTATGAATTGCCGGATTTCCTTGAATGATGAGTTTGACCATTTTCCAGCTTTCATAAAGGTTGTTTAAAAATTTGAGGTTTATTTCATGCTGTGACTTTTTAATGCCCAAATTATTCATTTTGATGGTAATGAGATTGAACCTGTCATGAGCATCATGGATGGTCTCATGTGAAAACATTTTGAAGTTGTCAAATTCGTTTAAAACAGATGTTTTCTTGTTTCCAATGATTCTCTCATTTCCTTCAAAACGATTTTTCAAAGTTTGCCAAATTTGGTTTGCAGTTAAAAGGATTATATCATTCATTTGGCTTAGAATACTGTGGGGTATTCCAGACACAATCTCCTTTTTGGCTTGAAGTTCAAGTTTCTTCCTTTCATTCAGTATATCCAAGTTACTCGTAAGAGAGGTCATGCTATCTGGTAGAGATCCGTCTACACATTTCCACACATCTTCACTTATGGAATTGAGATGAAGATTCATACGACCTACCCATGATTTATATTCTTCGGGAATAAGAATGGGTGCTCGAGTACCTGAACCTATACTGTTAGCAATAGATACAGAATTTATGTTTGAGTAGTTTACGGAAGACATTTTTTTTTTTTAACGAAAATGTGATGTTAAAATGAAATTTTTAAAGAAAACTAATTGGTGGTTTATAAAAACGCTACACAAAAGTTTTCGACAAAAATTTTCAAAATAAATCACACAAGTAATTTTTAAATGTTTTTTTAATATATTTAATTTTTTTTTTTTTTTTTTTTATGAACAAGTGATATTAAGATGAAATTTTTAAAGGAAACTTATTGGTGGTTTATAAAAACGCTACACAACAGTTCACGACAAAAATTTCAAATTAAATCACACGAGCTCTGATACCAATTGTTGAATTATACGATAACTGATCTCCACGAACAAGGTTTTTAAGCCTATTACCGTGTGACAGATATGTATTATATCTATATTATGCGGAATAAATAAAGAGTTGCGGAATAAAATAAAGCGGTAAATCTAAACTAGACAGTATTTAAATAGACAGAAAGCGGTAAATAAAGTAAAAGTTAGAAGTTAGAAGTTAGATGTAATAAACGTCATTATCAACGATAACGTGTTTTTACAATAAATAAAAAGGTTAAAAGTTAGAAGTTAGAAGTTAGGAATTAGATGTTAAATGTAATAAACGCCATTATCAACGATAACGTGTTTTTACAATAAATAAAAAGGTTAGAAGTTAAATGTCTCGGTTAAATACAGTCCACATATGTTTTGGTTGTCACGGTTCAATTCGGGTGTATTGGAAGTTTGGTACAGTTGATTTATTACAGTTTAAATAAATCAATAACGACACATATAATTTTAAAAGAACTTATCGATAGTTGCGGAAGATAGCGTTTTTCTTGATATGTCGATTTCTTGTTCTTCAAGGTAAGATGAGGTTTTGGTGATTTTTGGTGTCGGGTAGAGGTTGTTTAGAGATTTGGAGTTTGGTGTCGGGTAAGGGTTGTTTGGAGGTTTGAGGTTTGGTGTCGGGTGGAGGTTTTGTTTCTTGCGGTTTTGCGGTTTGATCCTCGTTGCCAAATGCAGAAATATCAGAATTTTGAGGTTTCTGGTCGTGGATATGCTTGAGGATAGTAAGTGTATGTTGTATTGTGTGTGTTAAATCAGCTAGAGGAAGCCTCTATTTATAGTCTGTTCCAGCGGAGATCGGGTCGCGATCGGTGTGGAGATCGGGTCGCGATCTCGAGTGTAGTGCGTAGCTACATCGGCCACGATCCGACTCGGTGGAGTTGGTCGCTGGGATCGGGTCACGATGAGGAAGGAGATCGGGTCGCGATCCGTCGGGTTGCCATCGGCTCGCGATCTTTTGTCAGCAAAGCGTCACGTGTTTGTCACTTCGATCGGGTCGCGATCTTGGAAGGATCGGGTCGCGATCTTCACTGTTCCAGCATTTTTCTTCTTTTGTTTTGATTTTCTTCACTTTGCGACACATGAGCTGTTGGGTCGCGATTGCTGTCGCTGGGTGACATTTTTGCTCTTTGGTACATCGCGTCATTTTCTCCGGTTTGGATGTTTTCTGAAAGTTTCTCGGGTCTTGATTTATTCTTGTTTTTGATCTTGAATTCATGCAACCTGAAATACTGATAATATTTGTTAAAAAACATTTCGACTTATTTCAGTGATGGTCACATAAAAACATTATTCAACAACACTGCATCTGCAAATTGTCGAAATTGTGGAAAACCGGGGCATGATGCTAGTAATTGTCGGGCGGAGCGTAGGTGTTACCAATGTGGAGCTACGGACCATCTTCGCCTGAACTGTCCCGAGTTGAAATCTGGAGCAATCAGTGATAGATCCAGAATTGATCAGGGAGGAAAGAAAGATGAGGTGAAGAACCGAGGAAGACCGGTAGCCTCACGAGCATTTCAAATGACCGTTGAGGAAGCTCGTGAGAAGACAGATGTGGTTACAGGTATCTTCACTCTCAATTCCATACATGTATATGTTATATTTGATCCAGGGGCTACACACTGTTTTGTCTCGGAGTCTTTGTTGTCCCGTCTAAATGTACCGTTAACCCCAATGGATGAAAGCTTGGAAGTGGCTATAGCGGATGGCAGATATGTTTGGGTTTCTGAACACTTGGAAGGTTGTCAGCTTAAAATCTACGGGACCACTTTCCCTATAGACTTGAAGTCGATAACTACTAATGAATTTGGTGTAATTGTGGGTATGGATTGGTTAGCAACGAATTATGCTAACATGGATTGTAGAAATAAAAGCATCACAGTCTTATCACCGGATGGGGAATGGATAAAGATTCAGGGTGAACGACCTCGGTTGAGAATGCCGGTTATCTCCTTTGCTCAAGCCCGAAGCTGCATTAGTAAAGGAGGAATGTCTTATTTGGCCTATGTAGCAGTGGCTAAACCAGTTAAAATGGGGGTAGCAAATGTAAACGTGGTAAACGAATTCCCAGATGTGTTTCCAGATGAACTTCCAGGGTTGCCACCAGATCGACAGGTTGAGTTCACGATTGAACTGATTCCGGGAGCTGCTCCTGTTGCCCAAGCTCCATATCGTTTAGCACCTTCAGAGATGGTGGAACTGCGAAAGCAACTGGAAGAACTGTTAGATAGGGGTTTCATCAGACCGAGTACATCGCCTTGGGGAGCCCCTATCCTGTTCGTTAAGAAGAAAGATGGGTCAATGCGCATGTGTATTGACTACCGGGAATTAAACAAGATCACAGTGAAGAACAAATACCCGCTACCCAGAATAGATGACCTGTTTGACCAGCTACAGGGAGCTTCTTATTTCTCTAAAATTGACCTGAGGTCGGGTTACCATCAGTTGAAGATACGAGAATCTGACGTTCCGAAGACAGCTTTTCGTACACGATACGGTCACTATGAGTTTTTGGTGATGCCTTTCGGATTAACCAATGCTCCGTTCGTATTCATGGATCTTATGAACTGGGTGTGTCGACCGTTCCTTGATACCTCGGTGATAGTATTCATAGATGATATCTTGGTGTATTCGCGAAGCCAAGCCGAACATGAAGTGCACTTGCGACAGATGTTAGAGTTGCTTCGCCAAGAAAAACTGTATGCAAAATTCTCCAAGTGTGACTTCTGGCTAAGAGAAGTTCAATTTCTTGGCCATATAATTAATGCTGAAGGGGTGAAAGTTGATCCAATAAAGATTGAAGCCGTGATAAAGTGGGAACCGCCTCGAAGTCCAACGGAGGTACGAAGTTTCCTTAGTTTGGCAGGCTATTATAGAAGATTTATCGAGAATTTCTCCTCGATAGCTGCCCCGTTGACCAAGTTGACCGAGAAAGGCGAAAGATTCGAATGGGCGGAAAAACAGCAAGAAGCCTTCCAAAGTTTGAAACAAGCCTTGTGTGAAGCACCAGTGTTAGTACTACCGCAAAGCGGAGAAGAATATGTGATTTACAGCGATGCTTCTAGAGTCGGCCTTGGATGTGTACTAATGCAGAAAGGTCAGGTAATAGCTTATGCGTCCCGCCAATTAAAAGACGCTAAGAAGAAATATCCAGTTCATGACCTGGAATTAGAGGCGGTGGTTCTAGCATTGAAGCTATGGAGACACTATTTATATGGTGTGAAATTTGTTGTCTATACGGACCACAAAAGTTTGAAGTATTTATTTGATCAAAAAGAGCTTAACATGCGACAACAAAGGTGGATGGATCTACTTAAAGACTTGGACTTTGAAATTCGGTACCACCCTGGCAAGGCGAATGTGGTGGCAGATGCTCTAAGCCGGAAAGAAGCACCATTAAAAATTACATCCGCATGTATGGGTGTAGTAAGCCGGTTACCAGAATTAATCCGTTTAGCACAGGAAGAGGCGTGCAAGCCTGAACATGTAAAAAGCGAGCGAATGGTTGGGTATTTGAAGCATCTGGATGAAAATGCACAGAAATTAAAAACCTTTAGAGGTCGCGTGTGGGTCCCAAAACAAGGAGAGGCGCGGAACTTGCTTCTAGAAGATGCACACGGTAGCCGATATACAGTTCATCCGGGTAGTACCAAGATGTATCGGACGTTAAAACCGTTGTATTGGTGGCCCGTAATGAAAAGAGATGTTGGAAGATATGTAGAAAGATGTTTGACATGCCTGCAAGTTAAGTCAAACCATCAGAAACCATACGGAGAAATCCAGCCATTGCCGGTTCCAGAGAAGAAGTGGGACCATATTAGTATGGATTTTGTAACAAAGTTGCCGCGGACACCGCAAGGTCATGATTCGGTGTGGGTGATTGTTGATCGACTGACAAAATTAGCACAATTCATACCGATTAGCGAGAAGTACAGGGTGGATCAACTGGCGAAGATCTATATAGATGAGGTGTTATGCCGACATGGATTACCAGCATCGATTGTGTCGGATCGAGATAGCAGATTTACTTCCCGGTTTTGGCAGAGTCTTCAAGAGCAATTGGGTACGAAATGTGACATCCGCCTAAAATGGATTCAGGTCAACCCAACCCAAGTGGAAATCTAATAAACCCTAATCGAGATTACTTGACGCTAATAGGATCAAAACTCATACACTACGTTATAAATTGATGTTAATAGCAATATAGCATAGTATAATGTTATAACTATAATCAAATTAAAGTATGATACCATATTATAATCAAATAAAAGTATAATTCTCTAACTAAATTAAAAGAATCAAACTTGAATGCTATAATTAAACTTCAAATCAAAGTAGATTGTTATAATCAAATAATAACCTATTTTTTTATAAAACTCTATTTTTATAAACACTACATTAAATTTTATAAAACTCTTAAGATGCTTGTGCAAGTGGAAAATTATGAAGACCACCAAAAGTCAAAAGATATTCCCATGGTCTCCCACTCACACCTCCCATCATATTTTCTTTCCTTTTCCTCTCACCACATTATTCTCATCACCACTCAAACCCTCTCTATTCTTTCTCTCACTCTCAATCTCGAAATTTCTCCAAGAAAGCTTCATTTTCCAGCCAAGAACAATCCCTCATACTCAAATCTTCATCCCTCTTGAAGCATTCCTCAAGGTATGTTGTTAAAAGTTTCAAATTCATACTTGAAACAAATTAAATCCATCAAAATATCTAAAACTCATTTTATGTATAAACCTGATTTTTCTCAGAATTCCATTAATAAAATAAGAAGTTCTGGAAATGTTCAGAAATTAACTCATTTTTATCGAATTATTATAATTATTGCACTAAAATAGGGCAATAATTCATATAAAATACTTTTTTTATTCACTAAATTCTGAGAAAATTATGGGATGACCCATAAACTGAGAAAACATAATTTATGAAGTTTCATGCATTTATATTACAGTTTTATGGTTATTTTGTATTTTATTTTGTTGAAGCTAAATAAATAGAAAAATATAGTTATGTATGTCAAAAACACGATTTTATATTTTTCGCACCTTAATAACATTATAAAGACCCCATGCAAAAATTTACAGATTTTTGTAAGAATGTTTTCTTATTTTTCCAAATTTAAGGATTGTTTAATGGGTTAAATTGTTAATAAATAGCTATACAAGTCCGAAAATTATAAACCCTTGTCACAATATCATATATGACATATTAATCATAGATAAAAAGTTTAAAGAATTTTCCTTAATAGTTTACTATTATTTATGATTTTATTGATTAGTTAATAATGAAAAACATAATAAATACTTCCCATTGTCCAAAATATCCAAACTATTTACAGTATCCTCCATATAATGTTATAAAACTATGGTTAATTTTTCAGAATTTTTGGGAATCATTTATTATTTTTCCCGAAATTTGTTGTGGTTTAATTATTAAAATACTAAATAAATACTAAAGCAGTTACGAAAAATATGAAAATTTTACAGTAATTACTATTTTATGAAATAATGATTTTCTGATAATTTCAGAATGTTTCATTACTGTTTAGTATTTAAAACCATTTTCCTAAATATCTAAGCATGTAAAAATGCATTTTTAATGATTATTTCATATAAATAAATGTTTATAATATATAAAATCTATAAATACTTATAATTAGAATAGTTATTATTTTAATAAGAAATTATTAAAATCTTGCCTAAAGTGAAAATATAAATTAATTAAACAAAGTAATTAATTCAATTTAAAATTCATTTAACATATGAATACATTAATATTCAAAACAAAATTTGGATTATTGTTAATTCATCTAATATAAGAATATATGTCTAATTATTTTTATTAATACTATATTCCCGTTTATCGATTCCTAAGCCAAAACTATTAATTATATTAGGTTCTACGTCATTTTGACCCGAGCCGTCTTTCGTACGACACGCGTATTCCGTTTGGACTAAAGTGAGTAATCTACCCCATATTTTATAATTTTCAATACTTTTGGGGTGTATCATATGGTTCTAATATGTTTTCAACTTCATTTTATTATTTTATCACAATTGAGACATTGTTGGGACATTTATACTTGAATCATTATTTGTATAATTATTGTTTGTTTACGCTACATGTACTTGTAGTGCATTATCATTTTTAGTCTAATCTCCATGACTATGCCCGTATTCTTGAGGTACGTTATGGACAATAATAGCGCTATTGGGTTGACCACCCCGCCTTGGGACGCTAAGGTGATTGATTGCACGTGGTTGAGTGTGTATGATGATTAGATGCTCCATCCTATATATATACATATATATGTATATATAGGGTGAGGACTTATTGTTGTTGTTATCATTTGTTAATCAATTTTTGATTTATAAACTGTTATCTCAATAACACTTGCTTGCCAACTTCAAAAGAAAACAAATTTCAAATTATTCAAACTCACAATTTTCTTTAATAAAACTAGATTACTCACCAACTCTCGTAGTTGACTTGTTTTTACCCATGATGCAGATTTGAAGAATGAAGTTGATGAAAAGTAGGGTATACCTTAGAAACCCACAAGATTATTTAAATTTGATGTAATAAATGTTGTTTGTATTTGAATTTGTATTTGTATGTTGTGGATCTTGTTTGCCTACTTAGTACTTAATTGAATCTAATCATATTATAACATAGTTGTCATGAGACTTTGAACAATATATCACGCCTTGATCGATTCCGCCAAGGATCGGGGTGTGACAGATTGGTATCAGAGCCCTTGACTATAGGGAATTAGGTTAATTGCCTTGACCTAGTCTATAGCCTCTAGGGTCCTCTCGTATGCTAGTTTATAAAATGCACACACAACTGCATGCAATTCGCACTTAGAAAATTCTAGGAATACCTTTGTGTGCTAATTGCTCCCTTATGTGCTTACGTATTACTCATGACACTTATATGTGTGCCTACACTTGTAAATTTTCTCTTCTTTCTCTGAAAATCACACACATACTCAAGTGGTTTCAAAAAAAAAATTATACGTATATAATCCTTAGAACTCATAGGAAATTCCAAGTCATCCACTCTAGTTGGGTAGGATCATAGTAATGGACGCGTAGTAACTGGAAGGGGGAGGTGCCGGTAGCCCGAAAGTCCTGACTAGGTAAGCATTCGTATACATCCCAATCAACCGAGGGACCAGTTTGCTTACCTGGGGACCAAAGGCGAGAGTTCCCAAACCTATAGGCCAAAGCGCGTCATTCATATTACTTTTGAGCCATCAAAATACCCGACCTTATCAAACGTATCCGAAAGGATACACTCTAAAATGGCCAACTCATTGGACTATTAAGTTCCTTAATGGTCCTAGAAGTGGGAAAACATGTGAAAACTTAGTATTATGGGGGCCCACGCAAATGCTACATGATTCACATTTAATACCCATGGAAATCCCAGAAGGTGCCCAATACAATGATATTTTTATAAAGTATAAGTACAAGTACATACATACTAGAACAGTGTCATAACCAAAACAATACAAGAGTAATAAGATGAGTTGAACACTACGAGTAGGCCTAGATAGTTATGTAATCATATCTAGGATAAATAGAGCCTGATCAACTCTATTGGTCCAAGGTATGACTAACATGTGTTTAGGAATAATTGTAGTGAACAACAAGTCTAAAAACTTATCAATAATCATATACAAATAAACTCTAAAACAGCATACAAATCTAAAATACTATAGGAGTATTTTATAATACTATAGAACCATACATCTAGACATTTTATGTACATGTTATACCCCTACCCTTACACGGTCGATAATATCTGACCAATAACTATTATCGAAAACCTACAATCATTCCATCTTTAATCTCAATAGCACAAGAATGCCACCTTGTCAAAGTAACCAACATACCATCACACCATCAACAGATCGACCGATGACTCCACTGGTGGACACCGTTATATTTCATGTCGTTGTGGCAGCCGCCATGACAAACATTAGCATTAATGGCATAAACGGAAACAGGAACGGTACCAACGGTTTCATTAGACTAATGTTGGAATTCAATCTGAACGCCGAAAGCAGGCTATCTCACCTGTTAAGTCTTCTGTTTTCTCTTCACTTATGATCTTGAGAAAGTCAGGGTTAAAACCACTCATATCAAAATTAGAAGGTACTTGACTTGGACCTTCCTGAAGAATAGGAATGGTCATACCTTCTATCAAAGGATGTGAAATTTCATCATTTACATTCTCAAGTAAATCAAGATTCATATCTTCCTGATCTAAGAAACTCCAATCTTCATCAAAAAGTACTTGACTTGGACCTTCCTGAAGAATAGGAATAACCATAGTTTCTATTATAGGATGTGAGCCTTCATCATTTACATGCCCAAGTAAATCAACATCTATAGCAGAACCGGATGGCAAAGATTGCTGCTGTGCATGGGTCCCTGATGAAGTTTCCTCCATCTCCTCGGCCTTTCGTTTCCTGTAAACATCTCTAAAGACAGCTTGCCTAAATTTCTTTGTGGTATCAGTCATCTTCGAACTGGAACCCTCGAATATTGCTTTTTTCTCATTTTCTATACCAAGTATTACGTCTGCTTCATTAGCAATATTATTCAATTCCTGTTACATAAATACCTTCAGTCAATACAATCTCATGGTACTAAAATTTTGAAAAAAAAATGCAATTTTTAACCTGAGTATTGTTAATAAGAGTTTCTAGACTCTTAAGCTGTCTTCGAGGCCATTTTGGTATGCCTAACTCCCTACAACGATTCTTCAACTGGGTTGATCCAACGTTGAGTTCCTTTGCAGCTTCCAAAAGAGGCTTGTTAAAGTGCTGAGTTATTGCTTCCTTACTTAATGGCTGTCTAGAACCACTTCCACTGCCAACTACTGTGGTTCTTGGACTCAAAGAATCAAATCCGGTTGTGCTATTGTCATTCTGGATCAATTGAGCATGATCCTGACCAAAGATAAACTTTGGTGCAATAACATTAGTATCTGACGTCGGCAGTAACTGTTGATTTTCAGCTATGAACCCAGGGTTTTGAAATCCCTCTAGATTTCTTTGAATCATCTGAAGGTGATTCTGGTATTTAAAACCTCCCTCAAACTCAGGATTCATTCCAACACTGTCGTTATGAATCACCTGTAGTTGATTGTCATTCTGTATGCTAGCCATGAATCCTTGATTCATGGGGATAATCTCACTGTTCGTTAAGTGCTCGTCCATGAATGGATTGTAATCCGTTAAACTATCCATTAGTGGAGCTTTAAAAAAACAAAAAAAAAAAACAAATGTTAGATGATAAAAACCAAACTGACATAAAAGTACTAGAATTCAACCTGGAAGTAAGTTTTGAGATTGCTCATAAGCAAAGCCCAAAGATGAAGGCCCTAGATCTTCTGAGATTATATTCATCGGAGGAAAACGAAAAGACTTTTAAAAACCTTTCGATTACCCTAGGTGCTATTTTTTCAACATTAACTGCTTAACTTGATAAGGACAGGAAAACGAAAAGACTTTTAAAAACCTTTCGATTACCCTAGGTGCTATTTTTTCAACATTAACTGCTTAACTTGATAAGGACAGGAAAACGAAAAGACTTTTAAAAACCTTTCGATTACCCTAGGTGCTATTTTTTCAACATTAACTGCTTAACTTGATAAGGACAGGAAAACGAAAAGACTTTTAAAAACCTTTCGATTACCCTAGGTGCTATTTTTTCAACATTAACTGCTTAACTTGATAAGGACAGGAAAACGAAAAGACTTTTAAATAGCTATACAAGTCCGAAAATTATAAACCCTTGTCACAATATCATATATGACATATTAATCATAGATAAAAAGTTTAAAGAATTTTCCTTAATAGTTTACTATTATTTATGATTTTATTGATTAGTTAATAATGAAAAACATAATAAATACTTCCCATTGTCCAAAATATCCAAACTATTTACAGTATCCTCCATATAATGTTATAAAACTATGGTTAATTTTTCAGAATTTTTGGGAATCATTTATTATTTTTCCCGAAATTTGTTGTGGTTTAATTATTAAAATACTAAATAAATACTAAAGCAGTTACGAAAAATATGAAAATTTTACAGTAATTACTATTTTATGAAATAATGATTTTCTGATAATTTCAGAATGTTTCATTACTGTTTAGTATTTAAAACCATTTTCCTAAATATCTAAGCATGTAAAAATGCATTTTTAATGATTATTTCATATAAATAAATGTTTATAATATATAAAATCTATAAATACTTATAATTAGAATAGTTATTATTTTAATAAGAAATTATTAAAATCTTGCCTAAAGTGAAAATATAAATTAATTAAACAAAGTAATTAATTCAATTTAAAATTCATTTAACATATGAATACATTAATATTCAAAACAAAATTTGGATTATTGTTAATTCATCTAATATAAGAATATATGTCTAATTATTTTTATTAATACTATATTCCCGTTTATCGATTCCTAAGCCAAAACTATTAATTATATTAGGTTCTACGTCATTTTGACCCGAGCCGTCTTTCGTACGACACGCGTATTCCGTTTGGACTAAAGTGAGTAATCTACCCCATATTTTATAATTTTCAATACTTTTGGGGTGTATCATATGGTTCTAATATGTTTTCAACTTCATTTTATTATTTTATCACAATTGAGACATTGTTGGGACATTTATACTTGAATCATTATTTGTATAATTATTGTTTGTTTACGCTACATGTACTTGTAGTGCATTATCATTTTTAGTCTAATCTCCATGACTATGCCCGTATTCTTGAGGTACGTTATGGACAATAATAGCGCTATTGGGTTGACCACCCCGCCTTGGGACGCTAAGGTGATTGATTGCACGTGGTTGAGTGTGTATGATGATTAGATGCTCCATCCTATATATATACATATATATGTATATATAGGGTGAGGACTTATTGTTGTTGTTATCATTTGTTAATCAATTTTTGATTTATAAACTGTTATCTCAATAACACTTGCTTGCCAACTTCAAAAGAAAACAAATTTCAAATTATTCAAACTCACAATTTTCTTTAATAAAACTAGATTACTCACCAACTCTCGTAGTTGACTTGTTTTTACCCATGATGCAGATTTGAAGAATGAAGTTGATGAAAAGTAGGGTATACCTTAGAAACCCACAAGATTATTTAAATTTGATGTAATAAATGTTGTTTGTATTTGAATTTGTATTTGTATGTTGTGGATCTTGTTTGCCTACTTAGTACTTAATTGAATCTAATCATATTATAACATAGTTTTCATGAGACTTTGAACAATATATCACGCCTTGATCGATTCCGCCAAGGATCGGGGTGTGACAGATTGGTATCAGAGCCCTTGACTATAGGGAATTAGGTTAATTGCCTTGACCTAGTCTATAGCCTCTAGGGTCCTCTCGTATGCTAGTTTATAAAATGCACACACAACTGCATGCAATTCGCACTTAGAAAATTCTAGGAATACCTTTGTGTGCTAATTGCTCCCTTATGTGCTTACGTATTACTCATGACACTTATATGTGTGCCTACACTTGTAAATTTTCTCTTCTTTCTCTGAAAATCACACACATACTCAAGTGGTTTCAAAAAAAAAATTATACGTATATAATCCTTAGAACTCATAGGAAATTCCAAGTCATCCACTCTAGTTGGGTAGGATCATAGTAATGGACGCGTAGTAACTGGAAGGGGGAGGTGCCGGTAGCCCGAAAGTCCTGACTAGGTAAGCATTCGTATACATCCCAATCAACCGAGGGACCAGTTTGCTTACCTGGGGACCAAAGGCGAGAGTTCCCAAACCTATAGGCCAAAGCGCGTCATTCATATTACTTTTGAGCCATCAAAATACCCGACCTTATCAAACGTATCCGAAAGGATACACTCTAAAATGGCCAACTCATTGGACTATTAAGTTCCCTAATGGTCCTAGAAGTGGGAAAACATGTGAAAACTTAGTATTATAGGGGCCCACGCAAATGCTACATGATTCACATTTAATACCCATGGAAAGCCCAGAAGGTGCCCAATACAATGATATTTTTATAAAGTATAAGTACAAGTACATACATACTAGAACAGTGTCATAACCAAAACAATACAAGAGTAATAAGATGAGTTGAACACTACGAGTAGGCCTAGATAGTTATGTAATCATATCTAGGATAAATAGAGCCTGATCAACTCTATTGGTCCAAGGTATGACTAACATGTGTTTAGGAATAATTGTAGTGAACAACAAGTCTAAAAACTTATCAATAATCATATACAAATAAACTCTAAAACAGCATACAAATCTAAAATACTATAGGAGTATTTTATAATACTATAGAACCATACATCTAGACATTTTATGTACATGTTATACCCCTACCCTTACACGGTCGATAATATCTGACCAATAACTATTATCGAAAACCTACAATCATTCCATCTTTAATCTCAATAGCACAAGAATGCCACCTTGTCAAAGTAACCAACATACCATCACACCATCAACAGATCGACCGATGACTCCACTGGTGGACACCGTTATATTTCATGTCGTTGTGGCAGCCGCCATGACAAACATTAGCATTAATGGCATAAACGGAAACAGGAACGGTACCAACGGTTTCATTAGACTAATGTTGGAATTCAATCTGAACGCCGAAAGCAGGCTATCTCACCTGTTAAGTCTTCTGTTTTCTCTTCACTTATGATCTTGAGAAAGTCAGGGTTAAAACCACTCATATCAAAATTAGAAGGTACTTGACTTGGACCTTCCTGAAGAATAGGAATGGTCATACCTTCTATCAAAGGATGTGAAATTTCATCATTTACATTCTCAAGTAAATCAAGATTCATATCTTCCTGATCTAAGAAACTCCAATCTTCATCAAAAAGTACTTGACTTGGACCTTCCTGAAGAATAGGAATAACCATAGTTTCTATTATAGGATGTGAGCCTTCATCATTTACATGCCCAAGTAAATCAACATCTATAGCAGAACCGGATGGCAAAGATTGCTGCTGTGCATGGGTCCCTGATGAAGTTTCCTCCATCTCCTCGGCCTTTCGTTTCCTGTAAACATCTCTAAAGACAGCTTGCCTAAATTTCTTTGTGGTATCAGTCATCTTCGAACTGGAACCCTCGAATATTGCTTTTTTCTCATTTTCTATACCAAGTATTACGTCTGCTTCATTAGCAATATTATTCAATTCCTGTTACATAAATACCTTCAGTCAATACAATCTCATGGTACTAAAATTTTGAAAAAAAAATGCAATTTTTAACCTGAGTATTGTTAATAAGAGTTTCTAGACTCTTAAGCTGTCTTCGAGGCCATTTTGGTATGCCTAACTCCCTACAACGATTCTTCAACTGGGTTGATCCAACGTTGAGTTCCTTTGCAGCTTCCAAAAGAGGCTTGTTAAAGTGCTGAGTTATTGCTTCCTTACTTAATGGCTGTCTAGAACCACTTCCACTGCCAACTACTGTGGTTCTTGGACTCAAAGAATCAAATCCGGTTGTGCTATTGTCATTCTGGATCAATTGAGCATGATCCTGACCAAAGATAAACTTTGGTGCAATAACATTAGTATCTGACGTCGGCAGTAACTGTTGATTTTCAGCTATGAACCCAGGGTTTTGAAATCCCTCTAGATTTCTTTGAATCATCTGAAGGTGATTCTGGTATTTAAAACCTCCCTCAAACTCAGGATTCATTCCAACACTGTCGTTATGAATCACCTGTAGTTGATTGTCATTCTGTATGCTAGCCATGAATCCTTGATTCATGGGGATAATCTTACTGTTCGTTAAGTGCTCGTCCATGAATGGATTGTAATCCGTTAAACTATCCATTAGTGGAGCTTTAAAAAAACAAAAAAAAAAACAAATGTTAGATGATAAAAACCAAACTGACATAAAAGTACTAGAATTCAACCTGGAAGTAAGTTTTGAGATTGCTCATAAGCAAAGCCCAAAGATGAAGGCCCTAGATCTTCTGAGATTATATTCATCGGAGGAAAACGAAAAGACTTTTAAAAACCTTTCGATTACCCTAGGTGCTATTTTTTCAACATTAACTGCTTAACTTGATAAGGACAGGAAAACGAAAAGACTTTTAAAAACCTTTCGATTACCCTAGGTGCTATTTTTTCAACATTAACTGCTTAACTTGATAAGGACAGGAAAACGAAAAGACTTTTAAAAACCTTTCGATTACCCTAGGTGCTATTTTTTCAACATTAACTGCTTAACTTGATAAGGACAGGAAAACGAAAAGACTTTTAAAAACCTTTCGATTACCCTAGGTGCTATTTTTTCAACATTAACTGCTTAACTTGATAAGGACAGGAAAACGAAAAGACTTTTAAATAGCTATACAAGTCCGAAAATTATAAACCCTTGTCACAATATCATATATGACATATTAATCATAGATAAAAAGTTTAAAGAATTTTCCTTAATAGTTTACTATTATTTATGATTTTATTGATTAGTTAATAATGAAAAACATAATAAATACTTCCCTTTGTCCAAAATATCCAAACTATTTACAGTATCCTCCATATAATGTTATAAAACTATGGTTAATTTTTCAGAATTTTTGGGAATCATTTATTATTTTTCCCGAAATTTGTTGTGGTTTAATTATTAAAATACTAAATAAATACTAAAGCAGTTACGAAAAATATGAAAATTTTACAGTAATTACTATTTTATGAAATAATGATTTTCTGATAATTTCAGAATGTTTCATTACTGTTTAGTATTTAAAACCATTTTCCTAAATATCTAAGCATGTAAAAATGCATTTTTAATGATTATTTCATATAAATAAATGTTTATAATATATAAAATCTATAAATACTTATAATTAGAATAGTTATTATTTTAATAAGAAATTATTAAAATCTTGCCTAAAGTGAAAATATAAATTAATTAAACAAAGTAATTAATTCAATTTAAAATTCATTTAACATATGAATACATTAATATTCAAAACAAAATTTGGATTATTGTTAATTCATCTAATATAAGAATATATGTCTAATTATTTTTATTAACACTATATTCCCGTTTATCGATTCCTAAGCCAAAACTATTAATTATATTAGGTTCTACGTCATTTTGACCCGAGCCGTCTTTCGTACGACACGCGTATTCCGTTTGGACTAAAGTGAGTAATCTACCCCATATTTTATAATTTTCAATACTTTTGGGGTGTATCATATGGTTCTAATATGTTTTCAACTTCATTTTATTATTTTATCACAATTGAGACATTGTTGGGACATTTATACTTGAATCATTATTTGTATAATTATTGTTTGTTTACGCTACATGTACTTGTAGTGCATTATCATTTTTAGTCTAATCTCCATGACTATGCCCGTATTCTTGAGGTACGTTATGGACAATAATAGCGCTATTGGGTTGACCACCCCGCCTTGGGACGCTAAGGTGATTGATTGCACGTGGTTGAGTGTGTATGATGATTAGATGCTCCATCCTATATATATACATATATATGTATATATAGGGTGAGGACTTATTGTTGTTGTTATCATTTGTTAATCAATTTTTGATTTATAAACTGTTATCTCAATAACACTTGCTTGCCAACTTCAAAAGAAAACAAATTTCAAATTATTCAAACTCACAATTTTCTTTAATAAAACTAGATTACTCACCAACTCTCGTAGTTGACTTGTTTTTACCCATGATGCAGATTTGAAGAATGAAGTTGATGAAAAGTAGGGTATACCTTAGAAACCCACAAGATTATTTAAATTTGATGTAATAAATGTTGTTTGTATTTGAATTTGTATTTGTATGTTGTGGATCTTGTTTGCCTACTTAGTACTTAATTGAATCTAATCATATTATAACATAGTTGTCATGAGACTTTGAACAATATATCACGCCTTGATCGATTCCGCCAAGGATCGGGGTGTGACAGATTGGTATCAGAGCCCTTGACTATAGGGAATTAGGTTAATTGCCTTGACCTAGTCTATAGCCTCTAGGGTCCTCTCGTATGCTAGTTTATAAAATGCACACACAACTGCATGCAATTCGCACTTAGAAAATTCTAGGAATACCTTTGTGTGCTAATTGCTCCCTTATGTGCTTACGTATTACTCATGACACTTATATGTGTGCCTACACTTGTAAATTTTCTCTTCTTTCTCTGAAAATCACACACATACTCAAGTGGTTTCAAAAAAAAAAATTATACGTATATAATCCTTAGAACTCATAGGAAATTCCAAGTCATCCACTCTAGTTGGGTAGGATCATAGTAATGGACGCGTAGTAACTGGAAGGGGGAGGTGCCGGTAGCCCGAAAGTCCTGACTAGGTAAGCATTCGTATACATCCCAATCAACCGAGGGACCAGTTTGCTTACCTGGGGACCAAAGGCGAGAGTTCCCAAACCTATAGGCCAAAGCGCGTCATTCATATTACTTTTGAGCCATCAAAATACCCGACCTTATCAAACGTATCCGAAAGGATACACTCTAAAATGGCCAACTCATTGGACTATTAAGTTCCCTAATGGTCCTAGAAGTGGGAAAACATGTGAAAACTTAGTATTATAGGGGCCCACGCAAATGCTACATGATTCACATTTAATACCCATGGAAAGCCCAGAAGGTGCCCAATACAATGATATTTTTATAAAGTATAAGTACAAGTACATACATACTAGAACAGTGTCATAACCAAAACAATACAAGAGTAATAAGATGAGTTGAACACTACGAGTAGGCCTAGATAGTTATGTAATCATATCTAGGATAAATAGAGCCTGATCAACTCTATTGGTCCAAGGTATGACTAACATGTGTTTAGGAATAATTGTAGTGAACAACAAGTCTAAAAACTTATCAATAATCATATACAAATAAACTCTAAAACAGCATACAAATCTAAAATACTATAGGAGTATTTTATAATACTATAGAACCATACATCTAGACATTTTATGTACATGTTATACCCCTACCCTTACACGGTCGATAATATCTGACCAATAACTATTATCGAAAACCTACAATCATTCCATCTTTAATCTCAATAGCACAAGAATGCCACCTTGTCAAAGTAACCAACATACCATCACACCATCAACAGATCGACCGATGACTCCACTGGTGGACACCGTTATATTTCATGTCGTTGTGGCAGCCGCCATGACAAACATTAGCATTAATGGCATAAACGGAAACAGGAACGGTACCAACGGTTTCATTAGACTAATGTTGGAATTCAATCTGAACGCCGAAAGCAGGCTATCTCACCTGTTAAGTCTTCTGTTTTCTCTTCACTTATGATCTTGAGAAAGTCAGGGTTAAAACCACTCATATCAAAATTAGAAGGTACTTGACTTGGACCTTCCTGAAGAATAGGAATGGTCATACCTTCTATCAAAGGATGTGAAATTTCATCATTTACATTCTCAAGTAAATCAAGATTCATATCTTCCTGATCTAAGAAACTCCAATCTTCATCAAAAAGTACTTGACTTGGACCTTCCTGAAGAATAGGAATAACCATAGTTTCTATTATAGGATGTGAGCCTTCATCATTTACATGCCCAAGTAAATCAACATCTATAGCAGAACCGGATGGCAAAGATTGCTGCTGTGCATGGGTCCCTGATGAAGTTTCCTCCATCTCCTCGGCCTTTCGTTTCCTGTAAACATCTCTAAAGACAGCTTGCCTAAATTTCTTTGTGGTATCAGTCATCTTCGAACTGGAACCCTCGAATATTGCTTTTTTCTCATTTTCTATACCAAGTATTACGTCTGCTTCATTAGCAATATTATTCAATTCCTGTTACATAAATACCTTCAGTCAATACAATCTCATGGTACTAAAATTTTGAAAAAAAAATGCAATTTTTAACCTGAGTATTGTTAATAAGAGTTTCTAGACTCTTAAGCTGTCTTCGAGGCCATTTTGGTATGCCTAACTCCCTACAACGATTCTTCAACTGGGTTGATCCAACGTTGAGTTCCTTTGCAGCTTCCAAAAGAGGCTTGTTAAAGTGCTGAGTTATTGCTTCCTTACTTAATGGCTGTCTAGAACCACTTCCACTGCCAACTACTGTGGTTCTTGGACTCAAAGAATCAAATCCGGTTGTGCTATTGTCATTCTGGATCAATTGAGCATGATCCTGACCAAAGATAAACTTTGGTGCAATAACATTAGTATCTGACGTCGGCAGTAACTGTTGATTTTCAGCTATGAACCCAGGGTTTTGAAATCCCTCTAGATTTCTTTGAATCATCTGAAGGTGATTCTGGTATTTAAAACCTCCCTCAAACTCAGGATTCATTCCAACACTGTCGTTATGAATCACCTGTAGTTGATTGTCATTCTGTATGCTAGCCATGAATCCTTGATTCATGGGGATAATCTCACTGTTCGTTAAGTGCTCGTCCATGAATGGATTGTAATCCGTTAAACTATCCATTAGTGGAGCTTTAAAAAAACAAAAAAAAACAAATGTTAGATGATAAAAACCAAACTGACATAAAAGTACTAGAATTCAACCTGGAAGTAAGTTTTGAGATTGCTCATAAGCAAAGCCCAAAGATGAAGGCCCTAGATCTTCTGAGATTATATTCATCGGAGGAAAACGAAAAGACTTTTAAAAACCTTTCGATTACCCTAGGTGCTATTTTTTCAACATTAACTGCTTAACTTGATAAGGACAGGAAAACGAAAAGACTTTTAAAAACCTTTCGATTACCCTAGGTGCTATTTTTTCAACATTAACTGCTTAACTTGATAAGGACAGGAAAACGAAAAGACTTTTAAAAACCTTTCGATTACCCTAGGTGCTATTTTTTCAACATTAACTGCTTAACTTGATAAGGACAGGAAAACGAAAAGACTTTTAAAACCTTTCGATTACCCTAGGTGCTATTTTTTCAACATTAACTGCTTAACTTGATAAGGACAGGAAAACGAAAAGACTTTTAAAAACCATTCGATTACCCTAGGTGCTATTTTTTCAACATTAACTGCTTAACTTGATAAAGACAGGAAAACGAAAAGACTTTTAAAAACCTTTCAACTACCTAAAGTGCTATTTTTTCAACATTAACTGCTTAACTTGATAAGGACAGGAAAACGAAAAGACTTTTAAAAACCTTTCGATTACCCTAGGTGCTATTTTTTCAACATTAACTGCTTAACTTGATAAAGACAGGAAAACGAAAAGACTTTTAAAAACCTTTCGACTACCCAAAGTGCTATTTTTTCAACATTCACTGCTTAACTCCGATAAGGACAGGGAAAACGAAAAGACTCTTTATAAAAAAAAATTATATCTCCGGAAAGTGGAAATAATTCAAAGAACATTTAATTAAATAATATCATAATAATGGATTAGAACCTACTCACCTGGCGTATATACAGCTCGTGGTCCACCTGTATCTTGCATATTTTATTCCTCTTATGCGTATCAGCTATAAAATGACATTACAAACATACATACATACACATACATACATACATATACATACATATATACATACATACTGTACCGCCTATCATCCTCAGACCGATGGTCAATCTGAGAGGACAATTCAAACACTCGAAGATATGTTGAGGGCGTGTGTCTTAGATTTCGGAGGAAAATGGGACTCTCATTTACCGTTGGTGGAATTCTCCTATAATAACAGTTATCATTCAAGCATCGGGATGCCACCATTTGAGGCATTGTATGGCCGTAAATGCCGATCTCCTATTTGCTGGCATGAAATTGGGGAGTCTCACGTAATTCGCGCAACAGTGGATTCTCCAATCGTTGGTCCTGAGCTTATCCAGGAAACAACCGACAAAATCACTCAGATTCGCAATAACCTTCTCACAGCTCGTAGCCGACAAAAGAGTAATGCCGACAAGCGACGCAAACCGCTTGAATTTATCGTGGGTGACATGGTCATGTTCAAAGTGTCCCCATGGAAAGGTGTGGTTCGATTTGGACGCAAGGGTAAATTGGCACCACGCTACGTAGGCCGGTTTAAGATCTTGAAAAGGATCGGACCAGTAGCCTATGAGTTGGATCTACCAACAGAGCTTCAGAAAGTTCACCCACTATTTCATATAGCTAACCTCAAAAAGTGTTTAGCAGACGAGAACCTTCATGTTCCTATCGAGGATATCCAAATTGACGAGACAATGCAATTTATCGAGAAACCCTTGGAAATTGCCGACCGGAAGGAAAAGCAACTCAAAAGAAGTCGCATTCCCCTGGTCAAGGTCAGGTGGCAGTCGGCACGTGGACCCGAGTATACATGGGAGCGTGAGGATCATATGCGTACCAAATACCCGCATATTTTCTCTTAAGGTGCTTTCTTATTAAATTTCGGGACGAAATTTCCTAAAGTAGGGGAGACTGTGACATCCGCCTAAAATGGATTCAGGTCAACCCAACCCAAGTGGAAATCTAATAAACCCTAATCGAGATTACTTGACGCTAATAGGATCAAAACTCATACACTACGTTATAAATTGATGTTAATAGCAATATAGCATAGTATAATGTTATAACTATAATCAAATTAAAGTATGATACCATATTATAATCAAATAAAAGTATAATTCTCTAACTAAATTAAAAGAATCAAACTTGAATGCTATAATTAAACTTCAAATCAAAGTAGATTGTTATAATCAAATAATAACCTATTTTTTTATAAAACTCTATTTTTATAAACACTACATTAAATTTTATAAAACTCTTAAGATGCTTGTGCTAGTGGAAAATTATGAAGACCACCAAAAGTCAATAGATATTCCTATGGTCTCCCACTCACACCTCCCATCATCTTTTCTTTCCTTTTCCTCTCACCACATTATTCTCATCACCACTCAAACCCTCTCTATTCTTTCTCTCACTCTCAATCTCGAAATTTCTCCAAGAAAGCTTCATTTTCCAGCCAAGAACAATCCCTCATACTCAAATCTTCATCCCTCTTGAAGCATTCATCAAGGTATGTTGTTAAAAGTTTCAAATTCATACATGAAACAAATTAAATCCATCAAAATATCTAAAACTCATTTTATGTATAAACCTGATTTTTCTCAGAATTCCATTAATAAAATAAGAAGTTCTGGAAATGTTCAGAAATTAACTCATTTTTATCGAATTATTATAATTATTGCACTAAAATAGGGCAATAATTCATATAAAATACTTTTTTATTCACTAAATTCTGAGAAAATTATGGGATGACCCATAAACTGAGAAAACATAATTTATGAAGTTTCATGCATTTATATTACAGTTTTATGGTTATTTTGTATTTTATTTTGTTGAAGCTAAATAAATAGAAAAATATAGTTATGTATGTCAAAAACACGATTTTATATTTTTCGCACCTTAATAACATTATAAAGACCCCACGAAAAAATTTACAGATTTTTGTAAGAATGTTTTCTTATTTTTCCAAATTTAAGGATTGTTTAATGGGTTAAATTGTTAATAAATAGCTATACAAGTCCGAAAATTATAAACCCTTGTCACAATATCATATATGACATATTAATCATAGATAAAAAGTTTAAAGAATTTTCCTTAATAGTTTACTATTATTTATGATTTTATTGATTAGTTAATAATGAAAAACATAATAAATACTTCCCATTGTCCAAAATATCCAAACTATTTACATTAGCCTCCATATAATGTTATAAAACTATGGTTAATGTTTCAGAATTTTTGGGAATCATTTATTATTTTTCCCGAAATTTGTTGTGGTTTAATTATTAAAATACTAAATAAATACTAAAGCAGTTACGAAAAATATGAAAATTTTACAGTAATTACTATTTTATGAAATAATGATTTTCTGATAATTTCAGAATGTTTCATTACTGTTTAGTATTTAAAACCATTTTCCTAAATATCTAAGCATGTAAAAATGCATTTTTAATGATTATTTCATATAAATAAATGTTTATAATATATAAAATCTATAAATACTTATAATTAGAATAGTTATTATTTTAATAAGAAATTATTAAAATCTTGCCTAAAGTGAAAATATAAATTAATTAAACAAAGTAATTAATTCAATTTAAAATTCATTTAACATATGAATACATTAATATTCAAAACAAAATTTGGATTATTGTTAATTCATCTAATATAAGAATATATGTCTAATTATTTTTATTAATACTATATTCCCGTTTATCGATTCCTAAGCCAAAACTATTAATTATATTAGGTTCTACGTCATTTTGACCCGAGCCGTCTTTCGTACGACATGCGTATTCCGTTTGGACTAAAGTGAGTAATCTACCCCATATTTTATAATTTTCAATACTTTTGGGGTGTATCATATGGTTCTAATATGTTTTCAACTTCATTTTATTATTTTATCACAATTGAGACATTGTTGGGACATTTATACTTGAATCATTATTTGTATAATTTGTTTACGCTACATGTACTTGTAGTGCATTATCATTTTTAGTCTAATCTCCATGACTATGCCCGTATTCTTGAGGTACGTTATGGACAATAATAGCGCTATTGGGTTGACCACCCCGCCTTGGGACGCTAAGGTGATTGATTGCACGTGGTTTGAGTGTGTATGATGATTAGATGCTCCATCCTATATATATACATATATATGTATATATAGGGTGAGGACTTATTGTTGTTGTTATCATTTGTTAATCAATTTTTGATTTATAAACTGTTATCTCAATAACACTTGCTTGCCAACTTCAAAAGAAAACAAATTTCAAATTATTCAAACTCACAATTTTCTTTAATAAAACTAGATTACTCACCAACTCTCGTAGTTGACTTGTTTTTACCCATGATGCAGATTTGAAGAATGAAGTTGATGAAAAGTAGGGTATACCTTAGAAACCCACAAGATTATTTAAATTTGATGTAATAAATGTTGTTTGTATTTGAATTTGTATTTGTATGTTGTGGATCTTGTTTGCCTACTTAGTACTTAATTGAATCTAATCATATTATAACATAGTTGTCATGAGACTTTGAACAATATATCACGCCTTGATCGATTCCGCCAAGGATCGGGGTGTGACACGAAAGTAGTCATGAGTACTGCATACCACCCGCAGACTGATGGCCAAAGTGAAAGAACTATCCAAACTTTGGAAGACATGCTGAGAACTTGTGTCATAGACTTTGTTGGAAGCTGGGAAGATCATTTGCCTTTGGTAGAATTCGCATACAACATTAGCTATCATTCCAGCATTCAGATGGCCCCGTATGAGGCATTATATGGAGCACCGTGTCGTACTCCGACTTGCTGGACTGAAGTTGGGGAAAAGCTGTTGGCTGGACCCGAAATTGTAGCACAGACTGAAGAGAAGATCAAACTGATACGAGAAAATTTGAAGGTAGCTCAGAATCGACAGAAACAGTACGCAGACAAACGGATGAAACCGATAGAATTCCAAGTAGGAGACATGGTAATGCTCAAAGTATCCCCTTGGAAAGTCTTAATTCGTTTTGGGAAGAAAGGGATGTTGAGTCCTCTCTTCATTGGACCTTTCCGTGTGTCCCAAAGAGTTGGAGCTGTGGCGTATAGATTGGAGTTACCTGATGAACTTCATGGTATACATGATGTATTTCATGTGTCCCATTTGAGAAAAACTTTGTTTGACAAGTCTCAACAAGTACCTCTTGCTGGAATTGAAGTGGATGACAGGTTGAGATATCCAGAACAACCCGAAAGGGTGTTAGACTGAAAGGTAAGACAGCTGCGAAACAAGAAAATTAGCATGGTGAAAGTGCTTTGGCGACATCACAGAGGTTCCGACATGACGTGGAAGACCGAAAGCGAAATGAGGGAGAAATACCCTCAACTCTTTGCATGATTTCGGGGACGAAATCTCTTGAAGGATGGGAGAATTTGTAACGCCAAGGCATGTTTTATTATGTAATTATACTAAAAAGGGTAAATTGGTCATTTTACCTTAGAAGGGTAATTTGGTCTTTTGGACAGAAAAGGATTTGTCTTGTAATAATATTTTGAGTTGTGGACTTAAATGTTATAAAAACTAGTTTTTGTCATAAAAATGTGTAAAATGTGGCAAAACTTCAAGAATTAGAACTCCAGGGACTAAACTACAAATTTTGGAAGTATAAATAGTGGGACAAACTCTCCCACATGTGCAGAACAACTAGAAGCCACGGGAGAGGGTTTCCTTGAGCGATCGTTGCAGAAACTTGGAGTAATCTTGAAGGTTGAAGCTTGGAATTCAATAATTGACTTTGGATTGAAGAATTGGAAGTGTTGAAGGTTAGTATTTCAAGCTCTAACCTAGTTTGTTCTTGGGGAATTTTTATAGAAACTGAAATTTGTAATTTCAGTCATGAATTATGTGTCTAAGTGGCTTAAAACTTTCAATAAGTCATTAGTTAAGAACATAATTCAAAAATATGGAAGTAGGTTGCTATTTTGAAAGAATTGGGATTTTGATCAAGAACCCTAATTCTTCCTTTTGATTAATTGAGTTGGTTTAAATGGATGAAAACCTTGTGTTAATGGAGGGTTTTAGTCAGGGAATAAACCCCAGATGATTAAGAACAGCAATAAGAGCTTAATACCCCAAAACTGCTTGCTACAGTGAAAAATCGCGACTGGTCTGGAGACCTGCCCAGGCGCCAGGCGCAGTGCGCCCAGGTTCCAGGCATAGTGCGCCCTGAGACAGGGAATTCAAAAGTGTGAATCTTAGCTAGGCTTGTCCGATTTACCTCAAACTTGAACCATAAGTCCCTAATGGTTTGAAAAGTCTGGGAAAAATATTAATTGAGTTTTCGACTCCTCGGGGGCACTGTAGATCAATACGAATGCCTCGGTAAATAGTAAAACTCATGAAAAGATGGTAAATGGAAAGTTTATCATCTAGACATTGTTTGTAATGTTATAATATTCAACTCTTATGCGTTAGAGTCAATTAGAATGGCTGTTAACCTATAATCATTTTGAAAATGAACGGAATTATAGGTACGGGACAAAGTCTTACGGACTACATTGGAAGGCAAGAAACAACGAAAGCTAGTGGTAGCAAGAAACAAGGTGAGTAATCTTAACTATATCTAGTTTGATATATGATGATTACAATGGCACTACTTGAAGTAGTTGAATATGGGACAAGGGTAGAATACCTGAATAATAAACAGACAGGTTATTGGATTGAAAATCCGAATGGTGCAGCCTTGTTGGCTATGCTTATTGTCTTTGAAATTAAAGGGTGCGGTCTTAGGACCATGATTTTTGGATTATTGAATCTAAACTGGTGCGGCCTTTGGGCTATGATATAAACAATGAAACTGTTGGTGCGGCCTTAGGGCTATGACTTGACTAATCTAAATGTTTTGGTGCGGCCTATATGGCTATGATATTTGGTGAGTAATCTAGTTTTATTAAAGAAAATTGTGAGTTTGAATAATTTGAAATTTGTTTTCTTTTGAAGTTGGCAAGCAACTGTTATTGAGATAACAGTTTATAAATCAAAAATTGATTAACAAATGATAACAACAATAATAAGTCATCACCCTATATATACATATATATGTATATATATAGGATGGAGCATCTAATCATCATACACACTCAACCACATGCAATCAATCACCTTAGCGTCCCAAGGCGGGGTGGTCAACCCAATAGCGCTATTATTGTCCATAACGTACCTCAAGAATACGGGCATAGTCATGGAGATTAGACTAAAAATGGTAATGCACTACAAGTACATGTAGCGTAAATAAACAATAATTATACATATAATGATTCATGTATAAATGTCCCAACAATGTCTCAATGGTGAAAAAATAATAAAATGAAGTTGGAACATATTAAAACCACATGATACACCCCAAAAGTATTGAAAATTATAAAATATGGGGTAGATTACTCACTTTAGTCCAATTAGGAATGCGCGTGTTGTACGATAGACGGCTCGAGTCAAAATGTCGTAGAACCTAATATAATTAATAGTTTTGGCTTAGGAATCGATAAACGGGAATATAGTATTAATAAAAATAATTAGACACATATTCTTATATTAGATGAATTAACAATAATCCAAATTTTGTTTTGAATATTAATGTATTCATATGTTAAATGAATTTTAAATTGAATTAATTACTTTGCTTAATTAATTTATAGTTTCACTTTAGGCAAGATTTTAATAATTTCTTATTAAAATGATAACTAGTCAAATTATAAGTATTTACAGATTTTATATATTATAAACAATTATTTATATGAAATAATCATTAAAAATGCATTTTTACATGCTTAGATATTTAGGAAAATGGTTTTAAATACTAAACAGTAATGAAACATTCTGAAATTATCAGAAAATCATTATTTCATAAAATAGTAATTATTGTAAAATTTTCATATTTTTATTAACTGCTTTAGTATTTATTTTGTATTTTAATAATTAAACCACAACAAATTTCGGGAAAAATAATAAATGATTCCCAAAAATTCTGGAAATTAACCATAGTTTTCTAACATTATATTGAGCCTACTGTAAATATTTTGGATATTTTGGACTATGAGAAGTATTTCTTATGTTTTTCATTATTAACTAATCAATAAAATCATAAATAATAGGAAACTATTAAGATAAATTCATTAGACTTTTTATTTATGATTAAAATGTTATATATGATATTCTGATAAGGTTTTATAATTTTTGGACATGTGTAGCTATTTATTATCAATTTAAACCATTAAATAATCATTAAATCATGAAAAATAAGCAAACATTCTTAAAAAAATCTGTAAATTTTGTCATGGAGTCTTTAAAATGTTAATAAGGTGCGAAAAATATAGAATCTAGTTTTTAACATACATAACTATATTTTGCAATTTATTTATCAACAAAACAATAAAATACAAAATAAGCATCAAACAGTAATATAAATGCATGAAACTTTATAAATCGACTTTAATCAGTATATGGGTTGTTCCAAAAATTTTCCAGAATTTATTGAGTGCAAAAAGTATTTTATATGAATTATTGCCCTATTTTATTGCAATAATTATAGTAATTCAATAAAAATAAGTTATTTTCTGAAAATTTACAGAACTTCTTATTTTATTGATGGAATCCTGAGAAAAATCAGGTTTATGCATAAAATGAGTTTTAGATTGTTTGGTGGATTTAATTTGTTTCATTCATGAATTTAAGACTTTTAACAACATACCTTGATGAATGCTTCAAGAGGGATGGAGATTTGAGTATGAGAGATTGTTCTTGGCTGGAAAATTGATATTTCTTGGAAGAATTTCGAGATTGAGAGTGAGATAAAGAATAGAGAGGGTTTGAGTGGTGATGAGAATAATGTGTTGGGAGAAAAATGAAAGGAAAGATGATGGGAGGTGTGAGTGGGAGACCATGGGAATAACTTTTGGCTTTTAGTGGTCTTCATAATTTCCCACTAGCACAAGCATCTCTATGTAATACACTAACTAATATAAAAATTTTATAAAATTTAATGTAGAGTTTATAAAAATAGAGTTTTATAAAAAAATAGGTTATTATTTGATTATAACAATCTACTTTGATTTGATGTTTAATTATAGTGATGTAAATAAAAAGACTGATCACCACAAATAAAGGCTTTGAAACCGTTTACTGTGTGACAGAAATATAAATTAACTATAATATGCGGAATAAATAATAAGAGTTGCGGAATATAAATAAACTTGAAAGCTATAAATAATATAAATAACTGTATTTAAATGACATAAAGCGATAAATAATATAAATTACAGTAATTAAATGACTTAAAACGATAAATAATGTAAATGACTATAATTAAAAGACGTAGAACGATGAATAATATAAATAACTATAATTATATAAATATGTATATCAAGTAGGTTCGTCAAATGAATTGACTGAACTGGTTTGTAACTGGACTGATGGAATGACTGGTCTATCAAGTAGGTTCGTCAAATGAATTGACTGAACTGGCTTAGGGTTGGACTGGATTTCTAATAGACTGTGTCTCTAGGTGTTCTTGGTGTTCTTGGTGATCTTGGTGTTCTTGGTGTTCTTGGTGTTCTTCGTGTTCTTCGTGTTCTTGGTGTTCTTGGTGTTGATCTTGGTGTTCTTGGTGTTCTTGATGTTTTTGGAGAGTGTTTGGAAGTTGGAAATAAGATGGTGGAAGTTGGAGAGGTTTTTGGGAGAGTTTTTGGTTTATTTTTTAAGTGTGTTTTGAAAAAATGGTGTAAAAATGGTTATAAAGGGTGTAAAATGGGTTTTGGGTAGTTTTTGGATGAATTTCGGAAGTTTAGGGACCAAAACTATAATATTTTGGGCTGAAACTCGTGGGTTTGTCGCTGGGTCGGAAATGGGTCGGAGAACGGGTTGATGCGCGGTTCTGATGTGAGTGTAAGTGGATCGGAGTCGTACGGGTCGGATCAGGGAATGGGGCGGGTAAGGTCTGCGAGAGTTTGTGAGTGCGCAGGATCTGGGAGGCGGTTCGGACCGGGTCGGCTAGGCGTGTCAACACGCGGAGCTTTCGTGAGTAGAAATGGAGCAGGGGCGGGTCGGCTCGGGTTTCCGGATTTGGATCGACGGATGTGGATCAGGAGCTTGGGCTCCGGATTTTGGGCTGGGCTTGAAGCTTGGGCTGGCTTCTTGGGCTGTTTCTGTTTTCTTGTTTTTTAATTTAAAAAATGATTTTAAAATCCGAAATAAAATCAAATAAATTAGGAAAGATCATTTTTAATTTATAAAATTAATTAAGTCTAATAAAATAAATTATTTAGAAAATATATTTCCAAAAATTCATTTTAAATAGATTTAATTTAATTTTCTTTTATATTTTTCTTTGTTTTGGCTTTAAAACTCCCTTTCATATTTTTCTCGTTTTTAATCTCGAATCCATGCAACCTGAAATACACTGATAATATTTGTTAGACAAAATAAAAATAGTTCGTCTTATTTCAATGATGGTCACATACAAAAACATTTTTCAACAATTTTCCCCTATGTGATCATTGATGAAATAAGGACAGATATAATCACATTAACAGTTTTAACATTGAAGATTTGTGATAAAAGTTTTGTCAATGATAAGATATATATAAAACCATTGTAATCATTTTGAAAGTTTGCGACTTGTTTTTACATATCTTATGTTTTGAAAAGATTTTGAAGAATGTTTGTTTCCGAATCAAAGTCTCGGGTTCGGTTATCAAAGGGTAGCCATACATGTATCAAAATAAATTTCTTAAGATTTTATAGCATTATTTATGACGACAAGTGGTCTAACAGGTCGATTCAGATGAACGCTCATAGATATAGCTCACACTTCACTTGGGTGTTTGGTTGTTCTGGCAGCAGAACAAGTTAATGATCACTAAAAATGAGTGATATCTCTCTTTGACGACTCACACTCATATTGGAGGTGTTCATCTATGCTTTTCCTGTAAAGTCACTTAGTCTCATTATTAGATAATCAATCACATAAGACTGGTTTCGGCATTACTCAGTGGGTTTCTTCATTCATGTCATTAACGTTCACTCTCTCTCCGTCGGGAAATACATGTAGAGGGGTTTAGCAATTTTCATAGTGCAGTTTGCAACTAAGAATCTTCAGTGATGAAGGCTACAGTATCCCGGGAAATCCATTATTGTTGCAGCTTCTTCTTTGATGGTATCCTGTTTGTTGATCAATATCGATTTATTGTAAAAATATATTTTGTTTTATCATTGAGAAGTTGCTACAATTGAGAACAATTTTTTTTGTTTTTGTTTTTTTTGTTTTTTTTTTTGAAATAACCATTTGGTTGAAAGTTTTGTTTTGTTTGGTATTTCTTCGGTGAGCGATTTGACTTTCTTGTTGACTCGTCTTTGAGGATTGGATGTTGATAGATCTTTGTTTCACCTTTGATTTTCTTGTAAGGATATGTTGCTGTTTGAAGTGTTTCTATTTTTTGCGGCTGTCTTTATTTTTGGTTGGCTTTTATCTAGGTAGAGATATGTGGCATAAAAGACAATTTGTCTAGTATGTAAGAAATGAAAGTATCGTCCCTGGTCATTTTGATATCTAAGCAAAAATGAGACTGTGACAAGGTATAATCAGGTATACCTTAAAAGAAATATTGACACACCTAAGCTCACAAGAAATGAATTCCATAGTGATTTAGATCGACGAGACACAAATTCTCACATGGGTTTTTGTTTTCATCTGAACCTCCTAACCTTATGTCCCTTGATTGTTTAAAATCGTCAATAATGAAATAAAATCGAAGGAAATAAAGTTATATACATTATGAAAAGTAGGAGATTTGAACCTTCACTCCAATTGAGAATCAATATGACTTAAAATCTTCATCGAGCATAAGCATCTGAAAATTAAGTCAAGAGACGATTAATCACAAGGTTCTATAAAAGCTTATTATGGCAAGTCTTTTATTATGTTTTTGAAGATTTGTTTTTGAATGTTTTTTTTTTGGAAATTTGGTTATTTGAATGTTTTTGGTATTTTTGAAAGGAAAGTAATTTTCAATTGTTTTTGAGTTTTGTTTTTGAAAGAAAGTAAGCACACTTTATACAAGCAAAAGGTAAAAGTTTAAGGATGGATGTTATCTGGATTTAACATTCCTAGACGGCCTAGGAAGTATTGAAATTTTGTTTCATCGAGAGCCTTAGTGAAGACATCGGCAGTTTGATCTTCGGTGTTTATGAAGTGTAATTCGATATGACCCTTTTGAATGTTGTCTTTAATGAAGTGATATCGAATATCGATGTGCTTTGTCATGGAATGGTGAACGAGATTGTGAGAAATGGCTATTGCACTGGTTGAGTCACAAAATATGGGAATTTGTGAAACTCTGAAGCCATAGTCACGCAGTTGAGTTTGCATCCATATGACTTGTGAACAACAGCTGGCGGCAGTGACGTATTCAGCTTCTGCTGTTGATGTGGATACACAACTCTGTTTCTTTGAAGACCAACTCACTAGTCGACCTCCTAGGAATTGACAGCTACCAGATGTACTTTTCCTATCTATCTTGCATCCTCCATAGTCTGAGTCGGTGAAAGCGTTCAGCTGAAAATCGGATTTAGCTGGATACCAAAGGCCAAGTTTGGGAGTGCCTTTTAGGTATTTGAAGATGCGTTTCACAGCAATGACATGGGATTCCATTGGATTTTCTTGGTATCTGGCACAGACACATGTAGAAAACATGATGTCAGGTCTGCTGGCAGTGAGATATAATAGTGATCCGATCATTCCACGATATTTTTTCTGATCAACGGGTTTGCCATCTAAGTCTGCATCGATTTTGTATCCAAAGGCCATTGGGGTTTTGGCATTATTGGATTTGTACGATTAAGATATGTTTATTATAGATTTTTCGAAAGAGGGTTTGATCGATTGAACCCCTTTTGAAACCTGATTCTTCGTGGAATGTTGACAAGGTGGCATACCAGGCACGGGGTGCTTGTTTTAAGCCATAGACAGCTTTCTGCAATTTGAAGCTGTGATGAGGAAAGTTGGGATCTTCAAAGCCTGGTGGTTGTTGGATATAAACATCTCGATCTAACTCTCCATGTAGGAATGCACATTTAACGTCCATTTGAAAAACTTTAAAGTTCTTATGTGCAGCATATGCGAGAAAGATGCGGATAGCTTCTATTCTGGCGACTGGAGCATATGTTTCATCGTAGTCTATTCCTTCTTGTTGTGAATAGCCTTTGACTACGAGACGTGCCTTGTTTCGACACACGACTCCTTGATCGTCAGTCTTGTTTCTGAATACCCATCTTGAGCCTATGATAGTAACATCGGGTGGTGTAGGAACAAGATTCCATACGTCATTTCTTTCGAATTCAGCTAGCTCTTCTTGCATAGCTTTTACCCAGTCTGGGTCTTTGAGAGCAGTATGTATGGTTTTGGGTTCAGTCAGGGATAGGAAGGCTCCAAATAAGCAATCATTGGCAGTTGCGGCTCTAGTTTGGATGCCTGAATTGGGATCTCCGATGATTAGGTCAGTGGGATGGTTTCTGGTCCATTTTATTAAACGATTTTCTTCCGTTGTAATAATAGGATTTTCAGTATCCCATTGTTCTTCTCCAATAGTTTCTTCTTGGAAGAGGTTTGAAGGTTCCCCCATAAATGTTGCATTGGGATTGTTTTGGATATTTGGGGATGGAGTGGTAAAATCCGGGGCGGTTAAATTTGGAGTGGTTAAAGGAGGATTTGGTGTTTGTTCTAATGAGGAAGTATGTGTTTGTGGTTCCCCCTCAACTTGATCTGCAACATTTCTGTTTCTTTGTGGAGTTCCTTCAGTGGGTGTTCCTGTAGGATCAATTTGAGTAGTTAGAATTTCAGAATTATAAGCAGTTTTAGGTTGTTCAAAAGGTAAATCAATATCAACTTCAATGTCTATGTCAGGAGATGGTGTTTGTGGAATTGGATTTTGAAAAATATTATCTATCATTTGTGAACCAAAATGTTCACGATCCAATTTTCTGACATAAAATTCATCGAAGTGGACATCGGTACTTTCTTCAATTACTCTTGTACGTTTGTTCAGTACTCGATAAGCAGCTGAAGAAAATGAGTAACCAAGGAAAATTCCTTCGTCCGACCTTGATTCAAATTTTGAAAGGTGGTCTTTATTATTCTTTATGAAGCATCGACAACCAAAAATATGAAAAAATTTGATATTTGGTTTTCGGTTGTTAATGACTTCATATGGTGTTTTATGAAGATTTTTGTGAATTAAGGAGCGATTTTGTGTGTAGCAAGCTGTGGCAATTGCTTCTGCCCAGAAGTATTGTGGCAGATCAGCAAAGATGAGCATTGATCTTGCAGCTTCGCACAGAGTTCGGTTCCTTCTTTCAACAACACCGTTTTGTTGAGGAGTGTAAGGGGCTGAGAAGTTGTGTTCGATGCCTTTGTTTTTGAGAAATAAGTCTAGAGTTATGTTTTTGAACTCTAAACCATTATCACTTCGGATTCTTCGAACTGGTCGTTTGAGCTTTAGTTCGATCTGTTTTATAAAGTTGATCATCTCTTCTGGTGCTTCTGATTTTAGTCTTAAGAAAAAGACCCATGTAAATCGAGAGAAGCCATCAACTATGACAAGGACATACTTCTTCCCTTGTATTGTTTGGATTTTGGCAGGGCCACAGAGGTCTATGTGCAGCAATTCTAGTGGTTCGGATACACTAGATTCTGTAATGCTTTTGTGAGAGGATTTGGAAAGTTTTCCCTTTTCACAAGCGGCACAAAGAGTTTCATTGTCGAGCTTCAGAAGTGACAGTCCTCGAACTAGATCATCGCCGATCAATTTGTTGATGTACCCGAAATTTAGATGGGAAAGGCGGCGGTGCCATAACCAACTAATATCTGCTGGGGCTTTGGATAGCAGACAAATATCGGGTTTACCATAAATAAGATCCATGTCTAGTGGATACATATTTCCGGCACGGTGTGAATCAACAATGATTTCTTTGGTGTTGGCGTTCATGATCAAGCTTCTTTGTTTGGTAAATAGGACTTCAAGATCGTTATCGCAGAGTTGAGAAACACTGATGAGGTTGTGTTTCAGGTCATCAACATAAGCAACTTTCTTTATGGTGAAGTTACCATTAGTTATGTTTCCATAACCTTTGATTTTTGCCGTCATGTTGTTGCCAAAGGTAACGTCTTGATTGGTTTGGGTGGGTCTGAAGTCACGAAGGTAGTTTCTGTTTCCTGTCATATGCTTGGAGCAGCCACTATCAATGTACCATGTATCATCCTTGGGTTCTCCAGCATTAGATCCCTACAATTAGACAGAAATTTTAGGTACCCAGATCTGAATGGGTCCTGATTTGTTAGCTTTTGCTATTTTGGGTTTGTTGTTCAATGACTTTAGTTTATTGGGATAGAATGGTTGAGGTTTGATTTGATTTATCAAGTTTTCCCAAAATATGATTTGTTTTTGATAACCTGTGAGTTGATAAGATCTGTGATTTGGTGAACGATATCCTAGATGTGAAAATTGATTTGAAAAGTTTTCTTCATATCTGGGGTATGATGAACAGTTTTGAAAAGGTTTTTGAAGAGGTTTTGGTTTTTGTTTGGAAACATGTTTATGAGGTATGACGTAGGGTTTAACTGGTTTCTTTGGTTGGTTTTAAAAAACTTTTGGGTTGACAAGTGGGGTTTTGGTGACTTGAATGAGTTTTTTGCTTATTTGTTGTTTTTTGGAGTATTTTTGTCCCGGACTTGTTTTTCCAACAATTGATGAACTCATTGTAGGAAAAGCAGTTGGTACAGAAGTACTACCAACCTCGTAAAAGGAATTTTCTCCATTCAAAAAGTTTTTAGATTTGGTGGTTTCGTTGGTATGTTTGATTTGGTGAGTTAAAGAACTAGCTGAGTGTGTTTCAGAATTTAAGACTCTTTTGAAAGACTTTTTGGAAACCGTGAAAGCAGTATCATTTGGGCTACAATTGATAACTGTTTCGTCATCTGAATCTTCCTGATTAACAGATGTGAAAAGATCTGGTAGAGTTGATTTAGCGTTTTCACAAATTATCATGTTTTCTTGATTTTCTAGTTCTTTTTCAAAGGTTTCTCTACCAATTCCTGGTCTGTAACTCGTATCAAATTTTACAGTACCCAAGGTGTTTGCCTTGGTGAAAATATCATCACTGAGTTTTCTGGCAATTTTTATAGATTCCACATTCCGTATCAATCTTTTGTTTTCAGATTCAAGAAAAGTGATTTGGTTTAAAGAATCAGCCAGTTTTTCATTTAAGATTTTGTGTTTTTCAGTTGACTCTTGAAAGTTTTGCGTTAACTGAATGATTTCCATTTCTAAAACATCTTTTGTTTCAGAAGAAATGACTGATTGACTTTTTAATTCCAATTCCTTTTTCTGAATTAGAGATTGATTTAATTGTTCAAAGACGTGATTGTAATCTTCTGATTTTCTTTCAACGTCTCTTTCCAATTTGGTCTTTGTTCCGGTTAATTCTCCAAATTTGAGTTGTAGGGTTTGTAACTCACATTTGAAGATTTCAGAATTAACCACTGTGTCATGGTATTTCTTGAGATCAGCTTCTAAACTTTTCTCAATTTTGGATATATGGGACTTAAAAAGTATTTTAGAAAAACCGAGTTCATAGATCATAGACCATACCTGTTCTATGACATTTGGAGCTCTTGAAGTTGTACCAACTACAAAGCAGAAGTTGGATTGTGTCGGTTCATTGTCGGCTTCGTTTTCAGAGGTTGGCCAGTATTCCACATTTGGTTCGTGGATTGCCATCAAAGCTCTTTGGTTTTCTTGGTTTTCCTTTTTCTTTAACTCATCGGCTTTTTGAGCGTAGTATGTCGAGTCTTTGATTTTTGTCTTGTTTTTGGCTCGGCACTCTCTTGCGTAGTGATTAGTTCCTTTGCAATTGTGACAGATAATCACTTCTTCATCACTTTCTTCCTTTTGACTTTTGATTGGAAGTCGTTCCGGTGCTTGAGTTTGGATTTGTTGGGAAGATTGGGAGGAGTTTTGTTGGAATCCAAAATTTTGGTTGTTTGAAAAACCATTATTTTGATTATTGTATCCTTGATTTTGGAATCCCCGGTTTTGGTTTTGAAGACCGTTGTTTTGGTTATTGTTTTGATGATTTGAGTTGGGATTGTTTTGAAATCCCTGGTTTGAGTTATTTTGGAAAGAGGGTCTTTGCGAATTTTGTCCAAAATAAGGTCTTGGTTGCAAAACCTTGGTTGTTTTGACCAAATTGTGGTCTTGGTTGAAATCCAGAATTATTTTGTCCAAATTGTGGTCGGTTTTGAAAATTTGGTTTAAAATTCGATTGATCGTGATTTGGAATAAATCTTTGGAGATTTGTATTTGCAACCAAAGCACACAATTATTGGTAGTCCGCTTCATCATTTAAATCAGTTTGATCAAAAGAATTGTTCAAAAATGGTTTATTTTGAAAAGATGTTTGATTAAAATGATCGGAGTTTTGTTCATGAAAAAGTGTTTGGTTTTGGTTTGATGTGGAAACGAGAGCAAGTGGTCCTCCAAAAGCTGTAGAGGTTGGTGGGTCAATTGAGGATTCATACGATTGAAGTTCTCCGTACAAATTGTATAGAGTTTCCGTATGAATGGCAGGATTTCCCTGAATGATGAGTTTAACCATCTTCCAGCTTTCGTAAAGATTGTTTAGAAATTTGAGATTGATCTCGTGTTGTGTCTTTTTGATGCCCAAGTTATTCAATTTTACCATGATAAAATTGAACCTATCATGTGCATCATGGATGGTTTCTGATGAAAGCATCTTGAAATTATCGAATTCATTTAAAACGGATGTTCTTTTATTTCCAATAATTCTTTGATTTCCACAAAAACGATTTTTTAAGTTTTCCCAAATTTGATTCGCAGTCAACAGTATTATGTCATCCATTTGACTTAGAATACTGTGAGGTATGCCAGATACCAGTTCCTTTTTTGCTTGTAGTTCCAATTTTCTTCTGTTTTCAGCTTGAGTGACTTGATTTGTAGCAAGATTAGTCATATTTTCTGGATCAGTATATGTGCCTTCAACACATTTCCAAACATCTTCATTTATTGTGTTAAGATGTAGATTCATTTGGCCAACCCACGAATTATACTCTTCAGGTATAAGTATGGGTGCCCGTGAACCAGATCCTAAGCTGTTGGCAATAGAAACTGAATTCATGTTAGAGTAATTAGCAGGCGACATGTTTTTAAGATTTTTAATTTTAATTTAAAAAAAAGGATTTTTAACAAGTGATATTAAAATGAAATATTCAAAGAAACGCTTATGGAAGGTTTATATAAACGCTAACCAAAAGTTTTTCAACGAAAATTTCAATATAAATCACACAGGCTCTGATACCAATTGATGAAAATAAAAAGACTGATCACCACAAATAAAGGCTTTGAAACCGTTTACTGTGTGACAGAAATATAAATTAACTATAATATGCGGAATAAATAATAAGAGTTGCGGAATATAAATAAACTTGAAAGCTATAAATAATATAAATAACTGTATTTAAATGACATAAAGCGATAAATAATATAAATTACAGTAATTAAATGACTTAAAGCGATAAATAATGTAAATGACTATAATTAAAAGACATAGAACGATGAATAATATAAATAACTATAATTATATAAATATGTATATCAAGTAGGTTCGTCAAATGAATTGACTGAACTGGTTTGTAACTGGACTGATGGAACGACTGGTCTATCAAGTAGGTTCGTCAAATGAATTGACTGAACTGGCTTAGGGTTGGACTGGATTTCTAATAGACTGTGTCTCTAGGTGTTCTTGGTGTTCTTGGTGTTCTTGGTGATCTTGGTGTTCTTGGTGTTCTTGGTGTTCTTCGTGGTCTTCGTGTTCTTGGTGTTCTTGGTATTGATCTTGGTGTTCTTGGTGTTCTTGGTGTTCTTGGTGTTTTTGGAGAGTGTTTGGAAGTTGGAAATAAGATGGTGGAAGTTGGAGAGGTTTTTGGGAGAGTTTTTGGTTTATTTTTTAAGTGTGTTTTGAAAAAATGGTGTAAAAAATGGTTATAAAGGGTGTAAAATGGGTTTTGGGTAGTTTTTGGATGAATTTCGGAAGTTTAGGGACCAAAACTGTAATATTTTTGGCTGAAACTCGCGGGTTTGTCGCTGGGTCGGAAATGGGTTGGAGAACGGGTTGATGCGCGGGTCTGATGTGAGTGTAAGTGGATCGGAGTCGTACGGGTCGGATCAGGGAATGGGGCGGGTAAGATCCGCGAGAGTTTGTGAGTGCGCCGGATCTGGGAGGCGGTTCGGACCGGGTCGGCTAGGCGGGTCAACACGCGGAGCTTTCGTGAGTAGAAATGGAGCAGGGGCGGGTCGGCTCGGGTTTCCGGATTTGGATCGACGGATGTGGATCAGGAGCTTGGTGACATCTTGATGCTAGAATGATAACTGTTATTATAGGAGAATTCCACCAACGGTAAATGAGAGTCCTAGTTTCCTCCGAAATCTAAGACACACGCCCTTAACATATCTTCGAGTGTTTGAATTGTCCTCTCAGATTGACCATCGGTCTGAGGATGAATGGAATATCGAGTAACTATCTCATTGATGTAAATCTGAGCAAGTTGTTCGACCTTGAAATGTTCACGGATGGGAAGGAAATGAGCAGATTTGGTCAAATGGTAAATGATTACCCAAATGCTGTCGTGTCCCTTGGTGGTACGGGGAAGTTTGGTTACGAAATCCATGGCGATCGCTTCCCATTTCCACTAGGGGATCACCGGTTGGACCAATAGTCCAGAGGGTCGTTGATGTTCTGCTTTGACCCTGGAACATGTAAGACATTTGGCCACGAATAAAGCAATATCCTTTTTCATTCCCGACCACCAATAATTGATTCTCAAGCCATGATACATATTGTCAGCGCCAGGATGAATGGAATATCGAGTTTTATGGATTTCTTCCATCAGGAATATACGAAGATTGTCGCGATCTGGGATCCAGATGCGATCTTGATAATAGAAAATACCATCGGATTTACTTACCAACTCCCCATCAATTCCCGTTGGCATGTCATTTTCGGTAATTGCCGAGTGTTGGGCTCCTCGAATTCGGTCGTTGAGATTGGACAAGATAGGAGAACATATTAAATGAAATGCTTTTGTATGTTCTTTTCGGCTTAACGCGTCGGCTACGACGTTCGCCTTGCCAGGATGATAGCGTATTTCACACTCGTAATCATTTAGGAGTTCGACCCATCGTGTTTGCCTCATATTGAGTTCCTTTTGATTAAGAATATGTTGCAAGCTCTTGTGATCGGTGAAAATTACGCATTTAGTGCCGTAAAGGTAATGCCTCCAAATTTTAAGAGCGAAAATCACGGCACCGATGAGTCGTATAATTCCTTTCGTGGATTTTGAGTTGTCGCGATGCGTAAGCTATAACCTTTCCCCTTTGCATCAAAACACAACCTAGACCGAGATTGGAGGCATCGCAGTATACCACGAAATCTTCGGATCCTTCAGGTAGTGTAAGAATCGGAGCGTCACACAATCTTTGTTTAAGGGTTTGGAAAGCGTCTTCCTGCTTGGGTCCCCAATCAAATGGCGTACCCTTGCAAGTGAGAGAAGTAAGCGGTAAAGCGATCTTTGAGAAATTTGAAATGAAACGTCGGTAATATCCGGCTAAACCGAGGAAGGACCGAATTTCCTTGGGGGTACGTGGGGCTTTCCAATTCTTGACTGCTTTAACTTTTGCGGGATAGACTAAAATACCCTTGTCACTTACAATATGACCGAGGAATTGTACCTCATTTAACCAAACCTCGCATTTTGAAAATTTGGCATAGAGCTGATTTCCTTGCAATGTTTGGAGAGTTAGACGAAGGTGTCTTTCATGGTCTGCCTTTGTCTTGGAGTAAATGAGGATGTCATCAACAAAGATGATAACAAAACGGTCGAGATAAGGTTTAAATACTCGATTCATCAAGTCCATGAATGCGGCAGGGGAATTCGTTAGGCCAAAAGGCATAACGGTGAACTCGTAATGACTATAGCGGGTTCGGAAAGCGGTTTTGGGGATGTCTTCTTCCCGTACTCGAAGTTGGTGATAACCCGAGCGGAGGTCGATTTTTGAGAAGCATGAAGCTCCTTGAAGCTGATCAAAAAGGTCGTCGATCCGAGGTAACGGATATCGGTTCTTGATGGTCAATTTATTTAACTCCCGATAATCGATACACATACGAAACGAACCATCTTTCTTTTTGATGAAGAGAACCGGGGCTCCCCAGGGTGAAGTACTAGGGCGGATAAATCCCTTATCGGTTAATTCTTGGAGCTGACTTGTCAATTCTTGCATCTCGGTTGGAGCCAACCGATATGGAGACTTGGCTATGGGAGCAGCCTCAGGAACGAGATCGATGCGGAACTCTAGCTCACGTACTGGAGGGAGTCCAGATACGTCATCGGGAAAGATGTCGGGAAAGTCTCGTACAATCGGAATATCTTCGATCTTCTTTTCTTTGGCCTTTGTTTCCACCACATGGGCTAAGAAAGCCATGTATTCTTTACGTAGATATGATCGAGCTTGAGTACATGACATAAGACTAAGCTTTTTCGAATGAGTCTCGCCATAAATACGAAGACTTTGACCGTCGGTGAGAGGAATACGAATGAACTTCTCGTAACATACTATTTCAGCATGGTTTTGGGATAGCCAATCCATTCCTACGATGATGTCGAAGCTACCAAGTTCCATAGGAACTAAATTGATGGAAAATTTATGACCGCTAAAATCGAAAGTGCAATCTTGGATGACTGTATTGAGTGAAATGTATTTTCCATTGGCGACTTCTACGGTAAAGTGTTCATCAAGAATCGTGCGAGGTGTGTGGAGTATGGGTTCAAATTCCAAAGACACAAAACTTTTATCGGCACCTGAATCAAAAAGTACTGACGCGTAGCAGTCATTTATGAGAAACGTACCATTTACGACCTTGTTATTGGTCTGTGCTTGGGTTGCGGTAATGACAAATGCTCGGCCTTTGGGAGCTGGAACCTGCATTGTTGGATTTGCCTGGGCTTGAGTGTTAATGATATTGACAAGCCTAGGACACGTGTTTCTGAAATGGGTGGGGTCACCACAGTTGAAGCTTGTTCCAGTTGGATGCCGGGTTTGTGTTTGCTGATTTGAGGGTAGAGCGAATGGTCGCTGAGATTTTGGTGCACGGCATGTGTCTGCCAAGTGGCCATAGCGACCACAAGTCCTACAACGGCGACACGGGCTGGTGGACATATGGTGATAGTTACAATGGTTACAGAGGGGGTGAGGTCCTGTGTACGGCTTTTTGTTTGGTTGGGTGACTTGGGTGATAGGCGCAGCAGGGGTAATAACAGCATGGTTGTGGTGATGGCTTTTCCGCTTCTTTTTGTCGTGTCGGTGTGAGGACTCGGACTTGACAATTAGGGGAGTCTCAGGGGTTGGCTTTTCAGTTGTCATCTTTGAACCCTTGCGTGGGAGGACACCGTCGTTCATATTATCCTCGTTGAGTTGACCTGCTATTTCAATAGCGGATTCCAGGGTAGATGGCCTGCTGCTGGTCACCGAATCACGGATCTGGCATGATAACCCTTTGATGTAGCGGCGTAATGCAATTTTCATAGGTTGAACCATGTGAGGTAGGAGTCTTGAGAGATCATGGAATCTATTTGTGTAGGTCGCATTGTCGCCTCCCACCTGTTTCAGATTCCAGAATTCCTCCTCGAGAGTTTGCAATTCGCTGTCAGGGCAGAACTTCTCCATCATGCATTCCTTTAGTGTTGACCACGTCATTCCCAAGACAACAGCCTCTCCTTTTGCCCGTTTTTCTAGGTTCCACCAAGTGAGAGCATGACCTTGGAGGCACCCTGTGGCGTGACGGACCATCAGGTCCTCAGGACACTCGCTATGGATGAAAGTACTCTCCATTTCTTCGATCCATGTAAGGAGTGCGGTGGCACCATCGATGCCTTTGAAGTAAGGCGGATTGCAGTTACGAAAGTGCTTAAACGAGCAACGAGGAGTGGTTGCTGGAGCTTGCGGCTGAAGAGCTTGAAGTTGGGTTGCAATTGTTGGGATGACGTTTGCTACCTCCTTAGCGATAAGGGCGGCTAGCCTTCGGTTGCTGCGAGCAGCGTATGGGGGTCGTAATGCCATCTATGAGAAACACGCATATGGTCTTGTGAGTTATTTGTAAATTGATTATGGAAATTAAGTTTGTAGACATTGTTGGTTAAAATGATTGTAAAACACTTGTTGGGCCATTGTTAGGAGTGTTGGGCACCTTTTGGGCTTTCCATGGGTACTAAATGTGAAGCATGTAGCACTTGCGTGGGCCCCCACAATACTAAGTTTTCACATGTTTTTCCCACTTCTAGGCCCATTAGGGAACTTAATAGTCCAATGAGTTGGCCATTTTGGAGTGTATCCTTTCGGATACGTTTGATAAGGTCGGGTATTTTGATGGCTCAAAAGTAATGTGAATGACGCGCTTTGGCCTATAGGTTTGGGAACTCTCGCCTTTGGTCCCCAGGTAAGCAAACTGGTCCCTCGGTTGATTGGGATGTATACGAATGCTTGCCTATTCAGGACTTTCGGGCTACCGGCACCTCCCCCTTCCAGTTACTATGCGTCCATTACTATGATCCTACCCAACTAGAGTGGATGACTTTGAATTTCCTATGAGCTCTAAGGAATATATATGTATATACAATTTTTTTTTGAAATCACTTGAGTATGTGTGTGATTTTCAGAGAAGGAGGAGAAAATTTACAAGTGTATGCACACATATAAGTGTTAGGAGTAATACGTAAGCACATAAGGGAGCAATTAGCACACAAACGTATTCTTAGAATTTTCTAAGTGCGAATTGCATGCAGTTGTGTGTGCATTTTATAAACTAGCATATGAGAGGACCCTAGAGGCTATAGACTAGGTCAAGGCAATTAACCTAATTCCCTATAGTCAAGGGCTCTGATACCAATCTGTCACACCCCGATCCTTGGCGGAATCGATCAAGGCTTGATATATTGTTCAAAGTCTCATGACAACTATGTTATAATATGATTAGATTCAATTAAGTACTAAGTATGCAAACAAGATCCACAACATACAAATACAAATCCAAATACAACAACATTTATTACATCAAATTTAAATAGTCTTGTGGGTTTCTAAGGTACACCCTACTTTTCATCACTTCATTCTTCAAATCTGCATCATGGGTAAAAACAGGTCAACTACGAGAGTTGGTGAGTAATCTAGTTTTATTAAAGAAAATTGTGAGTTTGAATAATTTGAAATTTGTTTTCTTTTGAAGTTGGCAAGCAACTGTTATTGAGATAACAGTTTATAAATCAAAATTTGATTAACAAATGATAACAACAACAATAAGTCCTCACCCTATATATACATATATATGTATATATATAGGATGGAGCATCTAATCATCATACACACTCAACCACGTGCAATCAATCACCTTAGCGTCCCAAGGCGGGGTGGTCAACCCAATAGCGCTATTATTGTCCATAACGTACCTCAAGAATACGGGCATAGTCATGGAGATTAGACTAAAAATGGTAATGCACTACAAGTACATGTAGCGTAAATAAACAATAATTATACAAATAATGATTCATGTATAAATGTCCAAACAATGTCTCAATAGTGAAAAAATAATAAAATGAAGTTGGAACATATTAAAACCACATGATACACCCCAAAAGTATTGAAAATTATAAAATATGGGGTAGATTACTCACTTTAGTCCAATAAGGAATGCACGTGTTGTACGATAGACGACTCGAGTCAAAATGTCGTAGAACCTAATATAACTAATAGTTTTGGCTTAGGAATCGATAAACGGGAATATAGTATTAATAAAAATAATTAGACACATATTTTTATATTAGATGAATTAACAATAATCCAAATTTTGTTTTGAATATTAATGTATTCATATGTTAAATGAATTTTAAATTGAATTAATTACTTTGCTTAATTAATTTATATTTTCACTTTAGGCAAGATTTTAATAATTTCTTATTAAAATAATAACTAGTCAAATTATAAGTATTTACAGATTTTATATATTATAAACAATTATTTATATGAAATAATCATTAAAAATGCATTTTTACATGCTTAGATATTTAGGAAAATGATTTTAAATACTAAACAGTAATGAAACATTCTGAAATTATCAGAAAATCATTATTTCATAAAATAGTAATTACTGTAAAATTTTCATATTTTTTCTTAACTGCTTTAGTATTTATTTAGTATTTTAATAATTAAACCACAACAAGTTTCGGGAAAAATAATAAATGATTCCCAAAAATTCTGGAAAATTAACCATAGTTTTCTAACATTATATTGAGCCTACTGTAAATATTTTGGATATTTTGGACTATGGGAAGTATTTCTTATGTTTTCATTATTAACTAATCAATAAAATCATAAATAATAGGAAAATATTAAGCGAAATTCATTAGACTTTTTATTTATGATTAACATATTATATATGATATTTTGATAAGGTTTTATAATTTTTGGACATGTGTAGCTATTTATTATCAATTTAAACCATTAAATAATCATTAAATCGGGAAAAATAAGCAAACATTCTTACAAAAATCTGTAAATTTTGTCATGGAGTCTTAATAAAGTGCGAAAAATATAAAATCTAGTTTTTAACATACATAACTATATTTTGCAATTTATTTATCTACAACAAAATAAAATACAAAATAAGCATCAAACTATAATATAAATGCGTGAAACTTTATAAATCCACTTTACTCAATATATGGGTTATTCCAAATTTTTTCCAGAATTTATTAACTGCAAAAAGTATTTTATGTGAATTATTGCCCTATTTTATTGCAATAATTATAGTAATTCAATAAAAATAAGTTATTTTCTGAACATTTCCAGAACTTCTTATTTTATTGATGGTATCCTGAGAAAAATCAGGTTTATGCATAAAATGAGTTTTAGATAGTTTGGTGGATTTAATTTGTTTCATTCATGAATTTAAGACTTTTAACAACATACCTTGATCAATGCTTCAAGAGGGATGGAGATTTGAGTATGAGAGATTGTTCTTGGCTGGAAAATTGATATTTCTTGGAAGAATTTCAAGATTGAGAGTGAGAGAAAGAATAGAGAGGGTTTGAGTGGTGATGAGAATAATGTGTTGGGAGAAAAATGAAAGGAAAGATGATGGGAGGGTGAATGGGAGACAATGGGAATAACTTTTGGCTTTTGGTGGTCTTCATAATTTCCCACTAGCACAAACATCTCTATGTAATACACTGACTAATATAAAAATTTAATAAAATTTAATGTAGAGTTTATAAAAATAGAGTTTTATAAAAAAAATAGGTTATTATTTGATTATAACAATCTACTTTGATTTGATGTTTAATTATAGCATTCAAGTTTGATTCTTTTAATTTAATTAGAGCATCATACTTTGATTTGATTTTAATATGGTATCATAATTTAATTTGATTATAGTTATAACGTTATACTATGCTATATTGCTACTAACGTCAATTTATATCGTATTTGTATGGGTTTTGATCCTATTAGCGTCAAGTAAGTTCGAGTAGGGTTTATAAAATTTCCAATTGGGTTGGGTTGACCCGAATCCATTTTAGGCGGATGTCACAGTCTCCCCTACTTTAGGAAATTTCGTACCGAAATTTAAGAAGATAGTACCTTAAGAGAAAAGTTGCGGGTATTTGGTACGCATATGATCCTCACGCTCCCATGTATACTCGGGTCCACGTGTCGACTGCCACCTGACCTTGACAAGGGGAATGCGACTTCTTTTGAGTTGCATTTCGTTCCGGTCGGCAATTTCCAAGGGTTTCTCGATAAATTGCATTGTCTCGTCGATTTCGATATCCTCGAGAGGAACATGAAGGTTCTCGTCTGCTAAACACTTCTTGAGGTTGGCTATATGAAATACTGGGTGAACTTTCTTAAGCTCTGTTGGTAGATCCAACTAGTAGGCTACTGGACCGATCCTTTTCAGGATCTTAAACGGGCATACGTAGCGTGGTGCCAATTTACCCTTGCGTCCAAATCGAACCACACCTTTCCATGGGGACACTTTTAACATGACCACGTCACCCACGGTAAATTCAAGCTGTTTGCGTCGCTTGTCGGCGTAACTCTTTTGTCGGCTACGAGCTGTGAGAAGGTTATTGCGAATCTGAGTGATTTTGTCGGTTGTTTCCTGGATAAGCTCAGGACCAACGATTGGAGAATCCACTGTTGCGCGAATTACATGGGACTCGCCAATTTCATGCCAGCAAATAGGAGATCGGCATTTACGGCCATACAATGCCTCAAATGGTGACATCTTGATGCTAGAATGATAACTGTTATTATAGGAGAATTCCACCAACGGTAAATGAGAGTCCCAGTTTCCTCCGAAATCTAAGACACACGCCCTTAACATATCTTCGAGTGTTTGAATTGTCCTCTCAGATTGACCATCGGTCTGAGGATAATAGGCGGTACTGAGATCGAGGCGGGTTCCCATGGCTACTTGAAGTGATTGCCAAAACCGAGAGAGAAATCTCCCATCACGATCTGAAATGATGCTGAGAGGGATGCCATGCCGACTAACTATCTCATTGATGTAAATCCGAGAAAGTTGTTCGACCTTGAAATGTTCACGGATGGGAAGGAAATGAGCGGATTTGGTCAAACGGTCAATGATTACCCAAATGCTGTCGTGTCCCTTGGTGGTACGGGGAAGTTTGGTTACGAAATCCATGGCGATCGCTTCCCATTTCCACTAGGGGATCACCGGTTGGACCAATAGTCCAGAGGGTCATTGATGTTCTGCTTTGACCCTGGAACATGTAAGACATTTGGCCACGAATAAAGCAATATCCTTTTTCATTCCCGACCACCAATAATTGGTTCTCAAGCCATGATACATCTTGTCAGCGCCAGGATGAATGGAATATCGAGTTTTATGGATTTCTTCCATCAAGAATGTACGAAGATTGTCGCGATCTGGGATCCAGATGCGATCTTGATAATAGAAAATATCATTGGATTTACTTTCCAACTCCCTATCAATTCCCGTGGGCATGTCATTTTCGGTAATTGCCGAGTGTTGGGCTACTCGAATTCGGTCGCTGATATTGGACAAGATAGGAGAACATATTAAATGAAATGCTTTTGTATGTTCTTTTCGGCTTAACGCGTCGGCTACGACGTTCGCCTTGCCAGGATGATAGCGTATTTCACACTCGTAATCATTTAGGATTTCGACCCATCGTGTTTGCCTCATATTGAGTTCCTTTTGATTAAGAATATGTTGCAAGCTCTTGTGATCGGTGAAAATTACGCATTTAGTGTCGTAAAGGTAATGCCTCCAAATTTTAAGAGCGAAAATGACGGCACCGAGCTCCAAATCATGAGTCGTATAATTCCTTTCGTGGATTTTGAGTTGTCGCGATGCGTAAGCTATAACCTTTCCCCTTTGCATCAAAACACAACCTAGACCGAGATTGGAGGCATCGTAGTATACCACGAAATCTTCGGATCCTTCAGGTAGTGTAAGAATCGGAGCGTCACACAATCTTTGTTTAAGGGTTTGGAAAGCGTCTTCCTGCTTGGGTCCCCAATCAAATGGCGTACCCTTGCAAGTGAGAGAAGTAAGCGGTAAAGCAATCTTTGAGAAATTTGAAATGAAACGTCGGTAATATCCGGCTAAACCGAGGAAGGACCGAATTTCCTTGGGGGTACGTGGGGCTTTCCAATTCTTGACTGCTTCAACTTTTGTGGGATCGACTAAAATACCCTTGTCACTTACAATATGACCGAGGAATTATACCTCATTTAACCAAACCTCGCATTTTGAAAATTTGGCATAGAGCTGATTTCCTTGCAATGTTTGGAGAGTTAGACGAAGGTGTCTTTCATGGTCTGCCTTTGTCTTGGAGTAAATGAGGATGTCATCAATAAAGATGATAACAAAACGGTCGAGATAAGGTTTAAATACTCGATTCATCAAGTCCATGAATGCGGCAGGGGCATTCGTTAGGCCAAAAGGCATAACGGTGAACTCGTAATGACTATAGCGGGTTCGGAAAGCGGTTTTGGGGATGTCTTCTTCCCATACTCGAAGTTGGTGATAACCCGAGCGGAGGTCGATTTTTGAGAAGCATGAAGCTCCTTGAAGCTGATCAAAAAGGTCGTCGATCCGAGGTAACGGATATCGGTTCTTGATGGTCAATTTATTTAACTCCCGATAATCGATACACATACTAAACGAACCATCTTTCTTTTTGATGAAGAGAACCGGGGCTCCCCAGGGTGAAGTACTAGGGCGGATAAATCCCTTATCGGTTAATTCTTGGAGCTGACTTGCCAATTCTTGCATCTCGGTTGGAGCCAACCGATATGGAGACTTGGCTATGGGAGCAGCCTCAGGAACGAGATCGATGCGGAACTCTAGCTCACGTACTGGAGGGAGTCCAGATACATCATCGGGAAAGATGTCGGGAAAGTCTCGTACAATCGGAATATCTTCGATCTTCTTTTCTTTGGCCTTTGTTTCCACCACATGGGCTAAGAAAGCCATGTATTCTTTACGTAGATATGATCGAGCTTGAGTACATGACATAAGACTAAGCTTTTTCGAATGAGTCTCGCCATAAATACGAAGACTTTGACCGTCGGTGAGAGGAATACGAATGAACTTCTCGTAACATACTATTTCAGCATGGTTTTGGGATAGCCAATCCATTCCTACGATGATGTCGAAGCTACCAAGTTCCATAGGAACTAAATTGATGGAAAATTTATGACCGCTAAAATCGAAAGTGCAATCTTGGATGACTGTATTGAGTGAAATGTATTTTCCATTGGCGACTTCTACGGTAAAGTGTTCATCAAGAATCGTACGAGGTGTGTGGAGTATGGGTTCAAATTCCAAAGACACAAAACTTTTATCGGCACCTGAATCAAAAAGTACTGACGTGTAGCAGTCATTTATGAGAAACGTACCATTTACGACCTTGTTATTGGTCTGTGCTTGGGTTGCGGTAATGACAAATGCTCAGCCTTTGGGAGCTGGAACCTGCATTGTTGGATTTGCCTGGGCTTGAGTGTTAATGATATTGACAAGCCTAGGACACGCGTTTCTGAAATGGGTGGGGTCACCACAGTTGAAGCATGTTCCAGTTGGATACCGGGTTTGTGTTTGCTGATTTGAGGGTAGAGCGAATGGTCGCTGATATTTTGGTGCACGGCATGTGTCTGCCAAGTGGCCATAGCGACCACAAGTCCTACAAAGGCGACACGGGCTGCTGGACATATGGTGATAGTTACAATGGTTACAGAGGAGGTGAGGTCCTGTATACGGCTTTTTGTTTGGTTGGGTGACTTGGGTGATAGGCGCAGCAGGGGTAATAACAGCATGGTTGTGGTGATGGCTTTTCCGCTTCTTTTTGTCGTGTCGGTGTGAGGACTCGGACTTGACAATTAAGGGAGTCTCAGGGGTTGGCTTTTCAGTTGTCATCTTTGAACCCTTGCGTGGGATGACACCTTCGTTCATATTATCCTCGTTGAGTTGACCTGCTATTTCAATAGCGGATTCCAGGGTAGATGGCCTGCTGCAGGTCACCGAATCACGAATCTGGCGTGGTAACCCTTTGATGTAGCGGCGTAATGCAATTTTCATAGGTTGAACCATGTGAGGTAGGAGTCTTGAGAGATCATGGAATCTATTTGTGTAGGTCGCATTGTCGCCTCCCACCTGTTTCAGATTCCAGAATTCCTCCTCGAGAGTTTGCAATTCGCTGTCAGGGCAGAACTTCTCCATCATGCGTTCCTTTAGTGTTGACCACGTCATTCCCAAGGCAACAGCCTCTCCTTTTGCCCGTTTTTCTAGGTTCCACCAAGTGAGAGCATGACCTTGGAGGCACCCTGTGGCGTGACGGACCATCAGGTCCTCAGGACACTCGCTATGGATGAAAGTACTCTCCATTTCTTCGATCCATGTAAGGAGTGCGGTCGCACCATCGATGCCTTTGAAGTAAGGCGGATTGCAGTTACGAAAGTGCTTAAACGAGCAACGAGGAGTGGTTGCTGGAGCTTGCGGCTGAAGAGCTTGAAGTTGGGTTGCAATTGTTGGGATGACGTTTGCTACCTCCTTAGCGATAAGGGCGGCTAGCCTTCGGTTGCTGCGAGCAGCGTATGGGGGTCGTAATGCCATCTATGAGAAACACGCATATGGACTTGTGAGTTATTTGTAAATTGATTATGGAAATTAAGTTTGTAGACATTGTTGGTTAAAATGATTGTAAAACACTTGTTGGGCCATTGTTAGGAGTGTTGGGCACCTTTTGGGCTTTCCATGGGTACTAAATGTGAAGCATGTAGCACTTGCGTGGGCCCCCACAATACTAAGTTTTCACATGTTTTTCCCACTTCTAGGCCCATTAGGGAACTTAATAGTCTAATGAGTTGGCCATTTTGGAGTGTATCCTTTCGGATACGTTTGATAAGGTCGGGTATTTTGATGGCTCAAAAGTAATGTGAATGACACGCTTTGGCCTATAGGTTTGGGAACTCTCGCCTTTGGTCCCCAGGTAAGCAAACTGGTCCCTCGGTTGATTGGGATGTATACGAATGCTTGCCTATTCAGGACTTTCGGGCTACCGGCACCTCCCCCTTCCAGTTACTATGCGTCCATTACTATGATCCTACCCAACTAGAGTGGATGACTTTGAATTTCCTATGAGCTCTAAGGAATATATATATGTATATACAATTTTTTTTTTGAAACCACTTGAGTATGTGTGTGATTTTCAGAGAAAGAGGAGAAAATTTACAAGTGTATGCACACATATAAGTGTTAGGAGTAATACGTAAGCACATAAGGGAGCAATTAGCACACAAACGTATTCTTAGAATTTTCTAAGTGCGAATTGCATGTAGTTGTGTGTGCATTTTATAAACTAGCATATGAGAGGACCCTAGAGGCTATAGACTAGGTCAAGGCAATTAACCTAATTCCCTATAGTCAAGGGCTCTGATACCAATCTGTCACACCCCGATCCTTGGCGGAATCGATCAAGGCTTGATATATTGTTCAAAGTCTCATGACAACTATGTTATAATATGAGTAGATTCAATTAAGTACTAAGTATGCAAACAAGATCCACAACATACAAATACAAATCCAAATACAACAACATTTATTACATCAAATTTAAATAGTCTTGTGGGTTTCTAAGGTACACCCTACTTTTCATCACTTCATTCTTCAAATCTGCATCATGGGTAAAAACAGGTCAACTACGAGAGTTGGTGAGTAATCTAGTTTTATTAAAGAAAATTGTGAGTTTGAATAATTTGAAATTTGTTTTCTTTTGAAGTTGGCAAGCAACTGTTATTGAGATAACAGTTTATAAATCAAAATTTGATTAACAAATGATAACAACAACAATAAGTCCTCACCCTATATATACATATATATGTATATATATAGGATGGAGCATCTAATCATCATACACACTCAACCACGTGCAATCAATCACCTTAGCGTCCCAAGGCGGGGTGGTCAACCCAATAGCGCTATTATTGTCCATAACGTACCTCAAGAATACGGGCATAGTCATGGAGATTAGACTAAAAATGGTGATGCACTACAAGTACATGTAGCGTAAATAAACAATAATTATACAAATAATGATTCATGTATAAATGTCCAAACAATGTCTCAATGGTGAAAAAATAATAAAATGAAGTTGGAACATATTAAAACCACATGATACACCCCAAAAGTATTGAAAATTATAAAATATGGGGTAGATTACTCACTTTAGTCCAATAAGGAATGCACGTGTTGTACGATAGACGGCTCGAGTCAAAATGTCGTAGAACCTAATATAACTAATAGTTTTGGCTTAGGAATCGATAAACGGGAATATAGTATTAATAAAAATAATTAGACACATATTTTTATATTAGATGAATTAACAATAATCCAAATTTTGTTTTGAATATTAATGTATTCATATGTTAAATGAATTTTAAATTGAATTAATTACTTTGCTTAATTAATTTATATTTTCACTTTAGGCAAGATTTTAATAATTTCTTATTAAAATAATAACTAGTCAAATTATAAGTATTTACAGATTTTATATATTATAAACAATTATTTATATGAAATAATCATTAAAAATGCATTTTTACATGCTTAGATATTTAGGAAAATGATTTAAATACTAAACAGTAATGAAACATTCTGAAATTATCAGAAAATCATTATTTCATAAAATAGTAATTACTGTAAAATTTTCATATTTTTTCTTAACTGCTTTAGTATTTATTTAGTATTTTAATAATTAAACCACAACAAGTTTCGGGAAAAATAATAAATGATTCCCAAAAATTCTGGAAAATTAACCATAGTTTTCTAACATTATATTGAGCCTACTGTAAATATTTTGGATATTTTGGACTATGGGAAGTATTTCTTATGTTTTCATTATTAACTAATCAATAAAATCATAAATAATAGGAAAATATTAAGCGAAATTCATTAGACTTTTTATTTATGATTAACATATTATATATGATATTTTGATAAGGTTTTATAATTTTTGAACATGTGTAGCTATTTATTATCAATTTAAACCATTAAATAATCATTAAATCGGGAAAAATAAGCAAACGTTCTTACAAAAATCTGTAAATTTTGTCATGGAGTCTTTAAAATGTTAATAAGGTGCGAAAAATATAAAATCTAGTTTTTAACATACATAACTATATTTTGCAATTTATTTATCTACAACAAAATAAAATACAAAATAAGCATCAAACTATAATATAAATGCATGAAACTTTATAAATCCACTTTACTCAATATATGGGTTGTTCCAAAATGTTTCCAGAATTTATTGACTGCAAAAAGTATTTTATGTGAATTATTGCCCTATTTTATTGCAATAATTATAGTAATTCAATAAAAATAAGTTATTTTCTAAACATTTCCAGAACTTCTTATTTTATTGATGGGATCCTGAGAAAAATCAGGTTTATGCATAAAATGAGTTTTAGATAGTTTGGTGGATTTAATTTGTTTCATTCATGAATTTAAGACTTTTAACAACATACCTTGATCAATGCTTCAAGAGGGATGGAGATTTGAGTATGAGAGATTGTTCTTGGCTGGAAAATTGATATTTCTTGGAAGAATTTCAAGATTGAGAGTGAGAGAAAGAATAGAGAGGGTTTGAGTGGTGATGAGAATAATGTGTTGGGAGAAAAATGAAAGGAAAGATGATGGGAGGGTGAATGGGAGACCATGGGAATAACTTTTGGCTTTTGGTGGTCTTCATAATTTCCCACTAGCACAAGCATCTCTATGTAATACACTGACTAATATAAAAATTTTATAAAATTTAATGTAGAGTTTATAAAAATAGAGTTTTATAAAAAAAAATAGGTTATTATTTGATTATAACAATCTACTTTGATTTGATGTTTAATTATAGCATTCAAGTTTGATTCTTTTAATTTAATTAGAGCATCATACTTTGATTTGATTTTAATATGGTATTATAATTTAATTTGATTATAGTTATAACGTTATACTATGCTATATTGCTATTAACGTCAATTTATATCGTATTTGTATGGGTTTTGATCCTATTAGCGTCAAGTAAGTTCGAGTAGGGTTTATAAAATTTCCAATTGGGTTGGGTTGACCCGAATCCATTTTAGGCGGATGTCACATATATTGGGTGATATTGGTGTTATGGTGCTTGTAAGAACTATTTGAGACGATGATGGCTCCATTTATTGGAATAAGGTGGGATTTAGGAACTAAGGAATGAGTTCTTCTTCCTTTAGCTTTTGAATCCATGAGAAAAACCTTAGCCTAGTCTTATTATGGTTTTGGAAGAAGTTCAAGTTTGTTAATCTTCATTTTGGAACTAGTTTTGTCACCATGAGCTTGTTTGGCAAGGATTGGTGGATGGAATTCACGTTTTCATGAGTTAAGGGACTGATTTGGACAACTCCTGAAAGTTGGAGCTTCTGTCTAAGCAGATTAAGCACTTAATGAAGAAAATGGCTGAACAGTATAGATAGCGGTGCTATATGCCTGTTTGACCAGATGTTGACTTTTGTTGACCGTTGACTTTTTGACCGGTTTGACTTTTGGTCAAACTTGACGGTTTTAGATGCTGGTCTTATAGGATTATTCCGTTCGGGATTTAGAAAGTTCTAAGTGAGGTTTATCCTTGTTAGGAAGTGCGTATTGTCGGGATCGGCGGGCACTCACGTGGGGTGCTGTCTAGCTTAAGGTCGCGAACAATGTAATTCTTCTCACTATACTATTGGTGATATTACATGCGTAGATAGTCTTTATTACTTTGCCGGCGAAAGCCGATGACGATGTTTACCGGCGGATCGGGACAGGCCCGTGAGCCGAGCACGGATCGGGGTACGCCCGAGAGTCACACGATGTTTATCGGCGGATCGGGGTAGCCCCGAGAGCCGAGGACGGATCATGGTAGGCCCGAGAGTAATACGATGTTTATCGATGGATCGGGGCAGGCCCAAGAGCCGAGGACGGATCGGGGCAGGCCCGAGAGTCACACGACGTTTTTATGTGATGGATCGTGTGGTATTTTGGGGGAACTCATTAAGCTTTGTGCTTACCCTTTTACACTAAATGTTTTTCAAGTAAATACTGTGTAACACCCCTTTCTCAAAACCATAATTTAATATAGTTTATATTACAAAACATTTTAACAAAACGTGACCATGAAAAGTCACCAAATTTTTTTTTTTTATAAACTTTATTCTGAAAGGGTATTACAGACTCAATACAGAAAACCATAATTTAAACTTACTGTATACACACTGGTCCCACTCCAGCTCCTGCTCATCTCACCTAAGTACATAGCATTTAAAAATAATACGTGAGACATAAAGTCTCGTGAGTAATATGGGTTTTAGACCCAAAACTTTTCTGTTTTAAAACTTGAAATATAACAAGTAAACTACTAGAACTTATTTCATAATAAATCTCAAATCTCTTTTCTTTTCTATCTTCAAAACTCAAAAATACTTTCTTTCTCAAAATTTCTTTCTTTTATCCAAAACTGTATTCTTTCTCAAAACTACTTTCTTTTATCAAAATTGTATTCTTTCTCAAAACTACTTTCTTTTATCGAAACTGTATTCTTTCTCAAAACTACTTTCTTTTATCAAAACTGTATTCGTTCTCGTTTTCTAGTGACCAAATGAAACTCATGAATTAATTTAGTTTAATTCATTCTACTAGCTCACCTCGCGGGACAGAACAGATTCGCCCGCTAGGTTATGCTCATTATGTCTCCCCTTTGTGACTTGGAACGGATTCAAGCACAAGGGTATACTAAGCTAGACAACTACTTCACGAAGGGAGGTACCATCCCAGTAGTGTCTTCTGATCCCCCGATTATGTGGGTGATCCTAGTCCGGACAACTGGCTCATACTTCTTTCTTTCTTTAATTCTTACTTCATTTCATCTCAAATTGGTCAAAATGGGACACAATTTGTAAACAACTCTTACTCAAACATTTTATACTCTTTACTGAAAATACTTTAAAAAAACTGATTTTGACAACTTAGTTCCCATAAGGAACTTCTTTCAAAATACCTTGCAAACCATACTTTAAAAATCTGTTTTAAACACTAAGCCCTTGTATAGAGCTTCATTCAAAACTATTTTCCAAACTTTAGTATTTATAAACATTTGGAAATCTTACTTTTCTGAAAATAACATATTGCTATGTACTATAGAAATCCTCATAAAACTCACCTTGGTTTTACTACGGTTCACTAGGCTTCACGTACGCCTTTTCCTTTCCCCTGCTCAATAACGTTTGAAGCACCACCTATACAAGTAGTATATATAAATACCCAATATAATTAACTCTATAATGCTAAAGTCTCATATAACATAACTCTAGGTTATAATAAATGTATAGCCATTAATAAACTCGTTTAACGGTTTTCTCCGAAATACGCGTATATTGCTACAGTACCCACGAGGGGTCGTATTTCAGTTCCGACTCTTTTCCATGAAATCTTAGGCCATATTAGACTTGTGTTTCAAATTTGGAGTTCATTGGACAAGTCTAGCTCAAATTCTAAAAATCAAGTTTTAACGTGAATAATGATTTTAGCCACTGCCGCTACAGTGACTTTTCCGCAAGGTCGGATTACGGATTTGACCATTCCCGACATGTTCTTATACCATTTTAGGGTTATGGCTAAAATTTCAGATCAATCGGACATGTCTAGCTATGGTTTCTAGCGTTTGGATTTCTAACATTTTTAACATTTTTGGTCCCTGTCTGAAGGGCACTGTAGCACGCAGTGCACTGTAGCACGCAGTTTTCACCCATTAAGTCCTTAATCTATGCCTTAATCATATGGGGTTTGTTCCTTGACTAAAACCCTCCATTAGTACAAGGTTTTAAGCTATTACAATCTTTTGAATCAATCAAATGCAAGAATTGAAGTTCTTGACCAAACTTGAAATTTCTCAAGAATACCAATCTACTTCAATGTTTTAGAGTTAAATTCTTAACTAATGACTTATTGGAAGCATTAGCTACTTAACCCACATGATTCTTAACTGAAATTGCAGTTTCAATTCCATTCAAGAACAAATTCAAGCATACGTATTATAACATTTCTAAACTTCTTTCATTAAGCCATTTAGACTTCTATCCTATTATTTAACACTTCTAATTACTCATAATACATCCATATATACTAAGAATGGTTTTCTTTCAATTCTTTGATCGTTATATTAACATATACATTCATATTCCTAGGTGGGACAGAATCTGCCGAAACAGGATACCCTGTACGAAAAACGGCATAACTCACTCTAGAAGAATCGAAACGACTCACTGCCTTTTGATTTAGAAACTAGACATCTGTAGGTTTCTTTTCATGTATGAAACATAATTTTTGGCCTTGTAGATTTGTACAGTTTTACAGTTTAAGTTGGCGTAAAAATTCTGTCAGAATACTTTCTTACTTTCATTCTTATTATTATATAACTTATGAAATTGCAATTTCATATACTTAAGGTCATTTTTTTAACCCATTAAGCACTTAATTCATTGGTCATCCCCAAAGGAATCATTCCAATTCCTTATCTAACCATTTCTAATGAAATTTCAACCATGGAATCATCAATTCCATTCCATTTTCTCAATTTCCAATTTCATTCATAATTTCATTATAATTAATTGGAATAATTAGGAAACCACTTCTAATGGTTTCTTCATCCATAAACAACATTTATGACTCATTGTAACTAGTTAATTGCATTCAATTAAGACTTTGATCATTAACCCCAATTTCTAGGGTTCATAAGAATTAAATTCACCAAACCATGATTCCAAGCTATCCATATGTTGGATAGTGATCAAGGGGTGACTATAAGCATAATCTAACTACTTGGAATCATAGAAATTACTCCTCCTCCAACATATGAAATTCAGCCATGAACCCTAAATGGGTTTTCTAGCTAGAAATGGTGAAATTATACCTTATATGAGTTAGGAATTCAAGAAATTTGATCATGCAACGTTGCTAGCTTCAAAACCTTCACAAAATCATCAAGAATCGTCACCTTCATTCTTTCCCATGGCTGCCATCGTTCCAGTGAACAAATGGGGAGAAGACTCCCTATTTATACCTCCTTACTATGAGAAAATGACAATTTGGTCCCTAGACTCTCATACTTCTCATTTTAGCACAAAACTAAATTTTAATTCTTGAAACTCTTAAGTATTATAGGTTTTCCCCACTTATAAACTTTAAATACAAATTAAGGATATACTAACACATAAAAATCTCATTATGTGATTAAATACTTCAAAATGACGAAAATACCCTTTTTAGTCGTTTTATACTTTTAATTCACTTTTATCTTTCTATTCTTCATGCTTCATACTTTTAACTATAAAATAGTTAATTTACTTCATTTTTAAGGAAAAATATAAATCTTTCCTTTTTATATTAATAATTGGAAAATTACCAAAATACCCTTTTGCTCTAAGTATGAATAATTAATTAATAATTATTCCTTAACTTCTTACTTTCCAAGTTTACATATTTTTGGGTTCTTACATACTGGCTTGAGCTTGGAGCACGGCGCGACTGTACCGCATCCGAGGATTTCAATGATTAAAGTCTTCCGCTGGGTGATGTTTGCAAATGTTTAATAAATACGTTTTATATGCTTAAACACTAAGTTTTATTTTGAATGGTTTTGGTTGGCAAACCTTTTTATGTATTTCAATCGCTTTTAAAAATGAAAATTTTATTACGGAATTTGGGACGTTACAATTTTGCTCAGTTGTGATATATATGTTGTTAGTGTTGCAATCGGGATGCCATAATACATTATCTTCAAATGATGTCACAAGTTCACCACGAAAATTCCATACAGCAACTGTTCGGTTTCTGAATGTTAAAAATAATTGATTTTCAGAAAGAAAAATAAATGTTGATGGAGTCATGAAGTCTGTCCTGCTAACTTCCGTCAAGTCGGAATTGTGTACCTAAAAAGAAAATAGAATTTTAAGACTTTTAGTACACTTTTAACATAAATGCAAGAAATAGCAAACTCATTGAAACATTTTAGAACGGTTCCATCTTCAATTGGAAGAATATTGAGAGGGACATGTCCGCTAGCTTTATTATATATCAACAACATAATTCCAAGACTATTTTAAGAAATGGAAAAAAGAATTATCATAAACACATACCCATTAAAATTAATAATTCGGTAAATATAGGAAGAATAAACTTAGATTATTTTGATCTCTTGTACATTTTTATCCGATTTGGAGTATAACATTGTATAAATTTTCAAATTGAACACCGTGTAAATGATGAAAAATATAGAATAAGAGATTAATATCAAACATTATTACATTATGCATGAACACAGGGAAGAAAAATGTCAAACATTACCTATCTTGTGCTGAAAATGTAAAGACTTTTCCATTCACATCATCAAATTCCACAAAATCGGGCCATTTCAAAGATTCAGACTCAAAACGACCAAATTGAATTGCTAAACACGTATTCAGTTTCCAAATTGAATAACGACCAAATTGAATTGCTAAACACGTATTCAGATTCCAAATTGAATTGCTAAACAGAAAAATAAAATCCAACAAAAAAAAACATCCAAATCGAATTGCTAAACACGTATTGCAGGTTACGAGTTCCGATTATGATTAAATCAGATTCCAATATCCAAATCGACTTGATAATTATCAATTCTCGATATCGATTGGAAGAAAACTCAATTGGAGATTCGGATCGCAAAATCAAACAAAAAATATTATATGCAGGTTACGATTACAGAAGTAATACGAATAAAACGAAACTTACTTGGCTTCCATGGTCGTCGGTCGATGAGTATGACTCAATCCCTTGACTGTCGAGTTCCACGGTGGTCGGTGAAATTGTTGATTAGTAAATGTGGAGAATTAGACTTGAATTCTTGGATGTTTATTGAGTTCCTCCAGGTTTTATAGTCCATCGATTGACTTAAGATTGAAGAGATACATTTGCATTTAGGGTTTCGAGAAAAGGGTATTCGAAAGGAGCGCTCAAATCCTATCGGATTCCAAGGCCGGTTAAGATGTTTTAAGAACAACGTGGAAAGTGGAAACGGATGGAGAAAAACCAGGAAGAGTTAAGCGGAATTAAGGATCGTTGTGAAACTGACGAAAGTTTTTTTAGAAAAAAACAGAAATTCTATAAAAATCAGGAAAGTCAAGCTCCTGATTCTATGGATTCAGAATAACAAACGATCGAAAAGTTTGAGTGGGAAAACAAACAATGCATTAATAATAGAATGTCATGTGGCAAAACAGATATCTAAAAAGATGACATATGGCAAAAGTTATATTTATTTATTAGATATAGTAGATAGTAGATATGTATAGAATAGATGTAAGATACCACCATTTTAGTCTTAAACGTTTAACCATTTATGGTTATATAACGTAAGATACCACCATTCTAGTCTTAAACGTTTAACCACTTAATAGTATATGCCAACAATAACGTGTTATGCTTTCAAGATATCTTGCGTTGTGTTAAATATGTAACAAATTGTTATGCTCAAATTATGATATGATATGACCATCAATTTATCTTGACAACTACCGATTAGTTAATTATCATGCTATCTGATTAATCTTCCTCTCCACCTCTTTAAAAAAAACTACCAATTAGTTTAATGTTATCTTACTATTTTAATAATATATTTAAGATTCTATTTTTTATTTTTCTGTTAATTTTAATTTTAGCATCATGGTCTAATGACCTTGACGAGGCATTTGTTGGTACTAACTAATTTGTTTCTTAAGGCAAGTTGAGACTAACTGGTTTAAGTATTTATCTTTGCTTTAACATTAATTTTAGATGCTAAAAAATATCCAAGAACATGTTGATGATCCTTCAAATCGTCGGTTATCAAAGACCAGTAGCATAGCTTTTGATGGTTTCTTGTTTGTTTTGGTTTTAAACTTTGCCCTTTGGATTTCGGAACGATATCATTCAATCAAGAGCAAAAGGTATTTCTTGATTTCGAGGGTTCTAAAGTAGCGACTTGTACAAATGATGACCGGTATTGACACTTTGAGGGAACATGTATTGGATAACGTTTTGTCTTTAATTAGTGGCTTTTGATTTTGAACTAGGTTAATGTTATTTGCGTTCAATATTTCTTTACGTTTTAATTGAAAAGTATTGTAACTTTTGTTTTTTATATTAGTTGTATTTTTATAAATTTATACAAATAGTTGAATAGAACAACCAAATTTAGGGGCTGTTTGTTTTTTCTTTGCAGATCTTCCTGGCCACTTTTGTCTGCGCCACGCAGACAAAGCGCAGACATGGACCTTCGCAGAGTGTTTGTTTTTTCGAAGAATGCAGACCTAAAAAGGTTTGCGCGTCCTCTTTTTGGGGCAGACATGGACCAATGTCTTCAAGGGTCTGCAGAGGTCTTCTAGTAATAAATTAATACAATTTTAACAAAAAAAAATACGTATATCGTTTTCTCCTCCAACCGGTCTCGCGTTTTCTCTTCCTTGCGTCGTCGACCAAACCGCTGCCGCCGACCACCTTCGATTTAAAAAAAAAAAAAAGAAATACGCATATATGTTTTTAAAAACACTTTGATTTTTTTTACTAATAGTTGCGATTTTTTTTCAACATTACTTTTCGAAGTAAATAATATTTATTTTTCTAAGTTTTTAAACAAAATAAAGATAAATTTGTAAAACTTTTAAAAAAAATGTCACAAACTTAAAAAAGGACATGTTTGCTTTGATATTTAAATTCGTTAATATCATATAATAGACGCTTTTTTTTTATTGTAAATCATACTTATAAACTATTTGAAACCTAAAAATATATTTTAATATTAGAACTTTGGTTCACAATCTTACGTAAATTTTTAGCTTTACAAACTATTTGTAAATCCAACTTTGGTTACGTAATTTTTATTCTTTATTATTTTTAAAAAAATAAATGTTTGCTTTAATTCTTAAATTCGTTAATATCATAAATTGAACGTACTCGTGTTTTACTTAAAAAAATTTTATTTAAATTTCAGTTTATTTTCACAACCTGCAGACTTTAAAAAACAAACAGTCTTCTTCTTGCAGTCTGCAGACATTTAGTCCACATCTTCTCTGTAGATGCTCTGCAGATGTGGTCCGCAGACTGCAGACCTTTTACCTCTTAAAAAACAAACAGCACCTTAATTGAACAATGCTACGAAATTTGCTACCGAACAATTGCAATGGGTTTTGCTACGATTGACTTGCTATGAAATTTATTACAGAAACATTGCTATGAAATTTGCTACAAAAAGTTGTACGAAAAAATTGCTACGGAATTTGCTAGGAAGATAATTGCTATGAAATCTGCTATGAAAATCATTGCTACAAAATTTGCTACTTAAAAAATGCTACGAAAATTGCTACAAAAAATTGCTACGGAAATGCTATGAAAATTAACGTTTAGCTACGAATGAGGGTGAACATGGTGCGGTGTTAGGCTAACACCGTACCGAAAACCACATAGATCGGTTTTTAGATTGTTAAGTTTTACTGTTCGGTTTTTGTATTTGGTGTAGTTTGCAATTTTAAATGTGGTCCAGTTACGTTTATAAACTACAATAGATACGGTGTAGTTTTTTACATTGGGGTGATTTTAAAATCGTAAAACCGATATATTATAATCATATTTTTTGAGCTTATAACAAATCGAACACAAATATAAAACGATTTTATGACAAATTAGTTGTTAAAGTGCTAAAAACAGATCAAAACTATGGTTAAAACATACTTGAGAAAACTTAAAATCATATTTACGTAGTAAAACATACATATTTTAAGTCTTGAAACTAAATCTTTATCTATGTTGGATACTTAGATTGAAAGTGAAATCCGCTTCTTAGCTTTTTTTTTTGTCAACAAAAAAACACCTTAAATATGCACTATATATTAATTAAATATTTAAAAGATCATATTGTGTGGTTTTGCGGTGCGGTTTTCGGTATGTGGTTTTATGAACTGTGCGGTGCGATATATAATGCAAAACCGCACAGTACAGCAAATAATCGGTTTTTATAAAATAAAAAAAAATTATTCGTTCGGTTTCAATTTTGCGGTTTTTTGCTCACCCCTACATGGTTAGGCAAGCATGATGCGTTTTGCCATCATTGATGAATAATGTGAAAAACTATGAACTTTTAAAATGTACTCCTAAGTCAACCTAAGAATACCAGTAATGTGTATAGATAACTAGTAGATACCTGCCCAAACTTGTGAATCGGGAACCAGTGGTGAAGTTAAGATTATATGCATATAGTGTGTAGTTATGGCTTGCGTATCACTATTGAGACATGATACCACAATGACTTGACAGAGTCATAAGGTTTTCCGTGAATCAAGCCAGGGGTAATGCGTATAAGTAAAACATGTTAGGAGAAATAAGATGCTTAATAATTACTGACATGTCCTACCTGCGATGTATTACTAGCATGTTTAATGCTTCAGTGCTTACTAATAGTAAGTATTTATGAAAGTATAGATAAAACAACAGAGTTGCACATAGTAGAAGTAGTCAGATGTGGAGTTACCTTATACTCAACACTTCACTGACAAGCTAGGTTGCCGAGGCGAGGAAAGTTACACAAGCAGTCTAGTGGTGACATGATCACCTACGGTGCAGAGAACAGAAGTGCTAGCCGAAAGATCAAGCATGGAAGAACTGGTCGTCTGGACACCGAACAGACAAGAGGGAAAGCAACTAGAACAGACCACGTATAGGAAAGTGGGGAACAATTATAGTTCTCAACACATAAACAAGCAGGCAAATAGTTAACGGGACAAAGACACGATGACTCCAGAAGGTATGTCCCAGGCTAACACTGAGGGAATCAAGACAATACCAGAAGCAGTTCTAGACGACCCTCTAGCTGTAGAGATCATAGACTGTGAGGTTGTCAAGTTGATCATCAATTATCAAGCAGACAATATCATGATATGATTAAGAGCGACCAACTGTAGGATCCGATTTGAACCAAAGTGGGGGAGAACTCATCATTTATGGTGAAAAAGGACAAAGCAAAAAAGGAGTGTCCGAGTTGGTTGATGCAACCGTGAGGGAGACAGTTCAGCCCAGGAATACATAGAATGAAACCCTTGAAGACTAGGATGAATGGTACGAGTCATACAAGAATGCAATAGTGTAAAAGCAAGGAAGTGCTCAAATGATAAGAATATAAAGGGAAGCATTACCCAAGTTTGGTCTAAGAACCCAAATAGAGACAGTGGAAGAGTTAAGAGACGACATATGAAGCGAAAGAAAAGGGGTAAAACCCTAGTACTAGTACACCCATATCTACCTAAGGTAAGAAATTTCATAGATGACCATTGCAGACAGAATGGTGAACGATTAAAGATAAAACAAGGTGTAAGAAATGTGTAGTATATTGGATGAGAATACTAAGGCACGTAAGCTGGACCAAGGTTTAGTGATGGTAACACCATCAGAGACATCAGATTTCCCAGAGTTCAATGGAAGTATTGGATGTCGTGTCAAGTCAGAAGTGACGCATGGAGATAAAGTGAACATCCTACATTAGCTATATGCTTAGAAGGTAGGGATAGCACTTGAACCTCAATAATATAATGATAAAAATGGAACAACATGTTTAGAAAAGGACAATTGATGAGAGTTTGATTTTATAGTTGATTTGTGTTTGATTATATGTATTATATCTCATCGAGTTGTTTGCCCAACATTTGCAGAGAAGTTAAAGTCTACTATAGGTCTTTCTAGATTTTGCAGTTGATTTGTGTTTGATTATGTATTTATTTAAGTAGTTTTCTTGAGTTTTACTTTCTAGTTAATCAATTGTTTTTCATAGATATATAGATGTAAGTTAAGTAGCTTAGTTGTATATCCACCAGTTTTGTCCCCTATTTAACCTCTCATACATAGAGTATTTCATTAGCTAAATGTGCAAATACAACGTTAATATATGAAGTGGTGTTACCATGTTTTACCTTCCGGTTGTTCAAATAAAGAAAAAAATCTGCTTGGTTTCTTACTCCGTATGTATGAACCTTGACCTAATCGTATCGTATTCGATGCCAGGTTTCTTATTCTATTTTTACTAAAAAAAAGAATGAAAAATATGCTTTGTTAAGTGGTTAATAAATTGGTCCAGAATGTTTTACCGGGCATGTCAAGGAGGTAAAGCAGAAAAGTCAAAGTCTTGATTTCACATTAAAAAGTGGTAAGTTTTTCTTAACGATTAAAAAAAAAAATAAGTTGCTACTATTTTTGCGGTGAGAATGCAAAGAATAAATTAATTTGAATACGCATCTTATGACTTATGGAGTGTTGAACCATAGACTCATACGTCGTGACAATTATATTTCAAAATCTTTGTGTTAATAGTTCTTTACATTTTGAAATTGGTTGTAAAAAACTAATACATTTTAGAAAATTAAAGATTTGGAAACCAATCACGTGAAGAAGAAAAGGTCTATGCAAACATGAAGAAGAAAAGGTCTATGGTGGAGAGAAATTCGGACAAAATCAAGGGTTTTTTTGTGGTAAACCTCAACTCTTTATGATGCTGAGATGCTCATTACAGCCACCGTTGAGTGTAGTGGAATGATTATCCGCTTGGCAAGTGGATTGTGAATGGTAAGCCGAATAGGCGACCTGTCAATTGCCAACAATGTCATGGGAACGACGTACGCCCTTCCCGTCTCGGCTGCTCGGGAAATGTGAACCGTAAATCCCGGCGGTATATCAAAGCTAAGATGCAGCGGAACAAAACAAGTTTCGCCTGCGGGTACAGTCAAACGCTCACCGCTATACAAAAAAAATGTATAATTAAAAAAATAATTTAAAAAATGAAAAACAAATATTAAAAAATACAATACTAACCTTCCTAAGAGATAACAACTAGGTTGTTGTCTCGCAGGCACAGGAAAGAGCCCTGCACATGTACTCTTGAAAACCCTAATGCCGTCCAAGAAACGTACTTCGTTCATGGCTTTTAGATCCGCTAGCATATTCTTCAATTTCTCTTCGTATTTTCCTTTTACAGCATCAAACAAATTGCGCAAGCTTTGGAATGTTTCCTGCAACTCTTTTACCGACTTTTCCAATTTCGTTATCCTGCCTTTCAACTTGAAGTTCATCATCATCACTACAAATACGAGTTAATATTAAAAAGTTGATTGAAATAATAGTTAAAATTAAAAATAGCAATATACTTATAGATTTTCTATGAACAATAGCAATATACTTATAGATTTTCTATGAACAATAGCAATATACCTATAGATTTTCTATGAACAATAGCAATGTACTTTACCAAAAATATCAATGTACTTTTATTTTACCCATTCCTGGTTGCAATCGCACAGTAGCAACCATATAAAAGAAATTTAGTCTTTGAGGAGCAACAGACTTGATGGAAACATAAAAATGGTAAACGATGTGTATGAGCAACAGAAAGAACCAAATGGAAGGTGCTAGTTTTGTAGACGAAGTAACATGCATTCCATACCTTTAGAACTTCAAAATCAGAAAGAACCCAACTATCATAACCCAACTTCATAAATCAAAATCACAAACAATCTAAACGAACCAAACCTGGTTTCAATTCATAACCAAATCAGAATTCAGAATGAAATCATAAATTCAGAGAGAAATCACAAACCTGAATCAGATTATTATAAAGAAATCACAACAAATCCGGAATCCAGGAATGCAGCAAATCGAACTCAGAACCAGAAATCAAACTTAGAATTTGATAATCAAAAATCGAACTTGGAACCAGGAAATCGAACTCAGAACCGTGTTTCAATCTAAGAACTTCAAACCAGAAATCGAAATCAGAAATTTAGAACTTCAGAACCGTGTTTCAATCTAACTCAGAAATTTCGAACATGTTTATATCTAAGAACTTCAGAAACGACTATAGATTATGAGAAATTAGAACTCAGGAATCGAACCAAATCACTAAATCATCCAAAGATGGGTAATTGCAATTCAAAAATAAGAAATTGTGGTGTACCTTATGGAGAACCGATTACTGTCCACAGTATAAATTGATGCGTTTGATGTTTCACTTTGATTGTTTCAATTTGTGCGTGAGTCGACTGTGTGTCTGTCAGCGTTGGAAATAGCAGGGAAGAGAGCACACTTTTCGTTCTGTAGCTCGCTACAGTTCACGCTTGATTTATTCCTTCACAGTTCATGCTTCTCCCGGTTCCCATTAGGGCATTAACTGATTAATTGTATTTGGGCTATTAGTATTGGGCTAGCTAATGGGCTACGCTTTATAACAATTAGATGTTTAGGGCCTTTTAGCATTTGGGGGCCCGGGGCAGTCGGCAGTCGCCCAGATTGCCCATAGCCCATGCCTATGGGCCGGCCCTGGTCATCAAATTCTAGGAAAATTAAAATATGAAATTTTGATATAATAATCGTATACTATAAAATAAGACAATTTTAAATTCTTTTTAATTTAAAAAACCATATAAACCTTAGAAAACAATGGAGTCTTTCAGAAAATATATAAACCTACAAAAATACCATTATATGTACAATTTTTCTTATAAATAATATAGGTTGGTGTATGATATATAAAAAGATTTCTTTATCTCCAACTGTAATGTGTTGTCAAATCACTCGATATCAAAATCTTAGTTTTTCTTTTTCTTTTTTTACGTTTCCAAGTTCATCAGGAATATAAAAAATATTATTTACTTCATATTAGAATCTGGGTTTTTTTATGTTTTCAAGACAGTCTTATTTCATATTTTTACGTTTCCAAGACAATCGGGAGTATAAGAAATATATTTTGACCACGAATATGGTTATATAATCATAGCATGCTTTACATATCATATTAATATTTTTATAATTGATTATATAATTTTTTAGATTTTTGTATGATACTTAATTTTAAATGGCCCATTGAAATCTAAGGATGCGTTTGGATTGTGGAGGTAACGCATCGACGATGGTGTCGCCAGAGATGGAGGCAACGATGGTAGGGTGATCGGAGGTGGAGGGAGTGTCGACAATGGGGTGGCCAGAATGGAGATGGCAATGGTGAAGGTGTGGCCGGAGGTAATGTGACGACCAGAATATTCAACACCTGAAAATCAAAATTTCAAATAAACATTGTTAGACACTCGCACACAGTTAAACACACACAAGCAAAGTTAACACTCAAAGTGCTTTTATATTATATACTAGGTTACAAACCCGTGTGTTACACGGTTGACATGCAAAAAAAACATATATTCTAAGAAAAACATATTATTTTAATAGTACGATGTTATTAATGGATTTTTTTGCAAAGTTCAATGCTAAATTTGATATTTTTTCCATAAAATGTCCTATAAATGAGCTTTAATGTAAAAGAACTATAAATGTTCCGAATCATCTAAAAGGATTTAAAAAAAATGTCATTTTTTCAACGTACAATGATATTAATGAACTTTTTTGCAAATATCAATGCTAATTTTTCCAGAAAATGTCCTATAAACAAACCTTAATGTAAAAGAATTGAAACTTTTCCAGATCATCTAAAAAGATTTCAGAAAATCATTTTTTCAAAGTATGATGCTATTAATGAACTTTCTTATCAAGTTCAATGCTAAAACTGATATTTTTTCCCATAAAAATGTCCTATAAATAAACTTCAATTTAAAAGAAATGAAACTTTTTCAAGCCATCGAAAGCGATTCCAAAAAAGTTATTTTTTCAATGTACGATGTTATAAATGAACTTTTTTGCAAAGTTCAATGCTTTTTTTACCGGAATACTGTCCTATAAATGCCTTGGCTGTCCTACCTTAGACCTTATTCCCGCTTTCCAAGTTTCATTTGGATGAGGTGGTAAAAGAAATGAAACTTTTCCAGATCATTTAGATAGATTTCGAAAAAATTCAATTTTTTCAAAGTACGATGCTATTAATGAAGTTTTTTGCAAAGTTCAATGCTAAAACCGATATTCTTTTTCAAAAAAAGTATCTTATAAAGGAACTTTAATGTAAAAGAAATGAATCTTTTTAGATCATCTAAAAAGATTTTGAAAAAAAAGTCATTTTTTCAAAGTACGACGTCATTAATGAACTTTTTTTAAAGTTCAATGCTAACACCAATATTTTTTCCATAAATTGAGGAATAAGCTACTGTAACAAACAACATCAAAGCTAGAAAAAGGAGATAGGGTCTATAGAAAAATATTCAGATATATTTCATTTATAGATGTAATCATTGAACACTCAACCAGCAAGAGATGCAACCACATAAAAAAATAAAGATAAAGTTTTATCATTTAAGAGAGCTCCTGGTCCATGCAAAGAAAATGTCTCCAATTAAAGACTTTGAATAAAGCTTCCATTTTTTCAATATCATTACAAAATAGAGAAGCCTGTGGACAATTTTAATTTCTTATTATAAAACTGGTAGAGAAAATATGAATTTTTAATAAAGAACCCTAACAAATGGTCTCTGGAGACATGCAGACTTGACCAAGGAGGGTTGATCCGCCTTTTGATGGTTGACATAATAGTTGACTTTCGATAGGAGAGGCTGACCGGTTCTTTTCCAGCACAAACACATGTTCATGAAAATTTTGTTTCAAAAGAATTTTAGAACTAATTCTTTTTGGAAGAAATGATCTTTTTTTCATGTAATGTTTTCTTCTTCACTGTCAATCATGGGTATAAGGGTAGTTTGGTCATTTGTTTCTTCATCGTCGATTACATGATAATCCTGAGTGGATGATACCAGTGAAATGAAATAAGGCTTCTTCATCTATGTTTATTTGTAAATGATTTTCTTGAATACCAATTAAATTCACTGGAACAAATGATTCTCAATTTGTTAAATTGAAAACCTGTAGAAAATGTAATAAGAAATTAGTAAAACGAAAAATATGTTCATGTTAAGATTCAAGAAATTAGTATGCCCAAAACGCTCATTTTTTAAGATGTGGTACTTGTAACTTACCAGTGGAGGTTTTCCAGATGTCTTTGAATCAAAAAGTTTCTCGTCCACATAAACACTCTTTATAAACTATCGTACTTTCCCCACATTGCTGCATACATAACAAGTTCATTTTAGAATTTTTAGTTTTCAATTTATAAAAATAAATAGAATAACTAAAAAGTGTATCTATTATAAATTAAGCATTGTTTAACCAGGAATTGCCCTACTTTTGATGGAATTGAGTGAATTACATGCAGGGATCGAAAAACGGGAATTTTGGGCGAAAACCACGAATTAAATGGACACCGGAAGCGGGAGAAAAAGCCCAGCGTCCCAGGCAGCGTCCCAGACGCTGACCTGGAACTCTGGGCCATTCTGAAGGGAAAAAGCAAGCCAGGTGCGCGAGGAAGCCCGTCAGCGTCCTAGGTGGCGTCTGGTACGCTGGCCTAGGACGCCCAGCGTTTTTGGAGCGTCTCGTTCTGGGACGTTGCGTGTCGTAAAAGTCTGAAGAAAACACACAGCGTCCCACAGGCGTCTGGGACGCTGGCCTAGGATGCTGCCGCGTAGAATTCCCTAAATTGCCATATTTAAGCCACTCTTTTTAATGAAACTTGATCCTATCGACCCAATGCAGCCTCCATACGATTTTCCCAGGGTTTTGACAATTTTTCAAGGCCTAAAACATCCCCAAATCATCTCAAAACAATTCCCAATATCAAATTAAACCTCTTTTGCATCAAGATCAAGCCACAATTCTAGAAGTTTTGAAGATTCAGCCATGTTCAACATCTCCAGCATAGTGTTTGCATCAGTTTCAACCATGAGTAGCTAAATCATCCCGTGATCACAACCGGGAGTAGGTTTTGATTTCTTTTCCAGTATTGTATTAGATTTGAACCTTTTAGATTCATGAACACAATATTTGGTTTGTTTGTTTTTCAATCATATGACTAGATTTCCAATACTTGTTCTTAAATTGTTGCTTGGTTGAGTGTAAGACAATTCTATCGTGATCTTCCCCCACCGTGACAAATCATCCACAGTGGTGTGTAGGACGGAGGGTGCGGATTTTACATAGTTTGATCCCAGATTTAGTCAGTAACAGTACGGTTATGTCTATGTAATCTGAATGAACGCAAAATTAGTAAAATCTGATATAATACATTGTTAGGAATCAAAACTGAAACCGGGAGTGATCACCTTTTTCTCTGATTGAATTAAACCTTTTGCAGTATTTGTTTGTCTGAATTTGTTTGCTTTTTAAATCTGTTAGAACTAGATTGTTAACCATAAGCTCCTCGTGGATTCGACCGTTACTTGCCCTAGCTAATTAGTGCTTTTAAGGTTTATTTTTGATTGCATCAACGACTGCGATCAAATTTTGGCGCCGTTGCCGGGGATCTATTGCGCTTAGCAACCTAGTTCCTTTGCTGTTTTAATTTTTGTTCCTTTTTACGCATTTTTGTTCGTGTTTTGTCTTTTCAGGTTTTCACAAGTTGTATGCACACTCGCAATTAAAGACTTGGATTTATACCATGAATGAAGGAAGGACAATAGGTGATTATCTCGCCATGGATCTGAGTTATTATGACTTTTATAGTCCACCACGACAACGAGATCCATATGAAGATGATTGGTGGGGGAGCAACGGTTTGGACCAAAATCAAGATGACGAGTCATCCTATTTTCTAGCAAATCAAGGACCACACGAGTCGTCACTTGACAAGAAGTTGGATCTAATGATGGAATTATTGAAGGAAGGCTTCAAACAAGAGGAAAACAACTCCAAAGCAATTTCAATTCTTGAAAATCAATTGGAACAAATGGTGGAGCAACTAAAACAACAACCATTAGACGATCATTCAGATACTATGCAAACAGATGAGGTAACTACCTTGTGTAGTAATGAATCTTTTGACATTAATGTACATAAACCTACACCACCCAATTATGAGGTTGTGGTGGAGAATTATGTATCAATTGATGCGGAAAATATTGAACAGGAAACAATTAACCAAGAAAATTATTAAATTGAATTTGAAACACCTCAATTAATTTTCCAAGAGCCAGAAACACCTAAAGTTGGGGAGGGGTCAGTGGAGTCTAATACCACCCCCGACCTAGTGAATTTCAAAGAACCCAAAAAGCAAATTATTGTTGACATTTTCGTTCTAGATTCTAAAAAACGGTAGATATTCAAAGAACCGCATGCCATCATCAATCGTCCCATTTTAACAACTATTTTTTTTTCAAATTAGTTGTCATGAAGGTGTCATTGATGTGACATTTGGAAACCAAAAATTTAAACTTCAGCTATTTGGATGTACTAATGATCCTCCGATCGGTGGCGACTTGTTTGTAATCAATACTATGGATGATTAATTCTATGAGCATATCAAAAATATGCTTGTCGACATTATCCACGATCTGGAGGACAGTTTCTCTTGTAACATGTCAACACCATTGGATGATTCCAAAAGTCAACTTTTGAAGAAAAAGATAAGGAACAAGAAGCATGATACGACACTCTGTCATAAATCAAATACAAAGGCGGTTCATGATACAAAACATCAAGTCAAGAAAGTCATTCAAAAAAATCGTGGTTGGTTTTTCAAAGAAAAGTTTAAGTGTCCTCGTGGGAGGCTTAAAAGTAAATGGTTAGACCCCCACAAGGTCAAAGTTAGCATGTCATTTGATCCGGGTGAAAATGAAACAAATGAGTCATTTGAAGATAAAAAGAAACATATGACACCAGATTCATCTTCAAACACCCAATGTGTGGTAAACGTCGACATGATTGGATTTCAAAAAAGTCAACTAACATATGATCGTCCTTGAGCTGTCATCCAGGTATTTGTTCGACTGAAGACGTTAAACTTAGCGCTTTACGGGAGGCAACCCATGAACTTTATGGGTGTGTTCACTGCAAACCCTCATGAGACTTCACTCGTCCACTAGGGGCAACCTAGGGGTTTAAAAGTGTAACACCAAGATACTCCTTATATGTAAATATAAATAAAAGGGTAATTTGGTCATTTTACCATAAAAGGGTAATTTGGTCATTTAACCATGTGAAGGACCAAATATGTAAAAATATTGTTTGCTTGTGGCAAAAATATAAGAAATGAAAGTTTATTGTGATAAAATGTGAGAAAAGTGCCAAAAGTTCAAGAAATGGAACTTAGGGACTAAATTTGTAAAATTGGAGGTATAAATAGGAGAGTTGACTCTTCTATTGTGGCTGAACATTTGAGAACTTACGTGAAGGATTTTTTAGAGCAAATTCTGGAAATCCACAAGAGTTGAAGCAAGAAATCAGAAGCAAACTTGGAATTGAAGATTTCTAAGCCAAATAAGGTTAGTAGGTTGACTTTTTAGTCAAGTTTTTGAAAGTGTTCTTGGTGGGTTTTTGTGGGATGAACTGAAATCTGTAATTTCAGTATAATCCATGATGTTTATGTGATTTCTGAGCTTGATACATGTTCATATGATAAGAACATGCAATTGAAACAAAAGAATTTGATGATTTGGTGGATTTTGGGGTTTTTGGTTCAAGAACCCTAAATTCTGCATTGGTATAATTAAGTGTGATTTCAATGAGTTAAAACCAGATGTTAATGAATGGTTTTAGTCATGGAATAACCCTAAAACGATTAAGATGTGAATTAAGGACTTAATAGGTGAAAATGGGTACTGTAGCATGAAAATCGGGCAAAATTGGACACTGCAGTAAGAGCACAGGTCGTGCTCTATTTGCACGAGTCGTGCTCCATTGTTGATGAAAGTTTGATGCCATACAGAGCATGCACGAGTCGTGATGTCCCAAGGGCAAAAGTGCACGAGTCGTGCACTTAAGTCAGGGGGCTTTGAAACGTGAATTTTCGCTAGACATGTCCGATTAACCTCAAACTTGAACCACAAGTCCATGATGGTTTGAAAAGTCCTAGAAAAATACTAAATTGAGTTTTCGACTCTCCGGGGGCACTGTAGAACTATACGAATGACTCGGGAAAGTGTATAACTCATGAAAAGATGGTAAATGGAAAGTTTATCATCTAGAGATGGTTTGTAGTTGTATAATATTAGAATCTTATGTATTAGAGTCAACTGAAATGGTTATTAACCTATGATCATTTGGTATATAAATGAATATATAGGTATGGGACAAATGGTTGTGGTGTATGCAAAAGCAAGAAACAACCGGAATTAAATGCAGCAAGTATCCAGGTGAGTAATCTCACTTATATCATATATGATATGTGTTGATTGGACTGTTACAGATTGAAACTGCTTTGAGGGACGAAAATGATAATTTTAAAAAGATAATAAAAAGGAAATATCGGATAAGCCGTGAGTCAATGAAATGACAAGAACGGAGCCGTGAGCCTAGGCAAAAGCGGGGTAAACCCGTGAGCCATAAATGATTATGAAATAAAATGTTATTGAATGGTGCGGCCACTTATGGCTATGATATTGGATGTTATATCCAACTGGTGCGGCCTATATGGCTAGGATATTGTTATATGGAAAATGGTGCTGCCTTATGGCTATGATATTGGATGATTAAATCCAAATGGTGCGGCCTTATGGCTATGATATTAGACTTTGAATCTAAATGTGCGGTCTTATGACCATAATATCGGGTTATTGAACCCAGCTGGTGCGGCCTTTAGGCTATGAAATAAATGATGAAACTGTTGGTGCGGCCTTAGGGCTATGATATAAATGTTGAAACTGTTTGGTGCGGCTTATATGGCCATGAAATACGGTGCAGTCAATTGTGACAAAGAAATATGGGACAGAAATGGTAATTGAGAATTTATATGTTTATTTTCTCTTGCACATATGTGGCTTTATGTGGCTAACAGATTTGGTTTGATCAATATGCAAATAACAGGTTAGATATGATAAAATGTTCAAATAACCGATGTGATTTGATAATCATATGATATTACGGTTCAGCCTTTAAGACTATGATGTAGGATGTGAAATCCTAAGAGATATATGATCGGCCAGTAAGGCTAGGAGTTTTGATCCGATATCCAAACATATATACGGTTAGCCGGAAGAGGCTATAAAATGGGACCTTGTATTGAAAAGATGAGCCAAAAGGGATTCATCATATATAGGGAATTATATATGAAAGTATTTCTTATACATGTTATTTGCAGATACGATTACTCACTGAGCTTTATAGCTCATGTTATTTGTTAAATGTCCCTGCAGGTTAGCATGATCTTGATAGGGGAAAAGATAGAGTATGTGACTAAAGAAGTGGGACTTATAGATGCTGTCAGTAGCAGCCCGGCTTCAAAGGAGATTATTGTATTTTATACTCTCTGTGATACACTTGTACCCGTTTTTAGTAAGATATACCCCTTTTGTTATGGTTTTACGTATCGAAACCTTTGTTTTAAATGAAAAATCTTCAGGGGCGTTTTTGTTTTAAAAGCCGGGTGTTACAAAAAGGCTTGTTGCACGTGCCAAGTGCAATCGCGATCCCCAACGAAATTGAGGGCTAGTTAGTTTTGTTATTTTTACTTAATATGTTGCTTGTAGCTTTCTTTTTGTGTTTTTTTAGGAATTTTGATTATTGCATTGAGGACGATCCAAATGCTCAAAGTTGGGCAGGTTGGGTGTACAATGAGAAAAGACAACAAATCGACGAAAGATGGAAGATGGAAGATTGAAAAAATAGATGCATTTAAAGAAATCCAAAATTTTCGGTTTTGTTCGGACCCAAATGAAAATTTTAAGCCTCTTCTACTGTGACATCCGCCTAAAATGGATTCGGGTCAACCCAATCCATTTGGAAATTTAATAAACCCTACTCGAGATTTCTTGACGCTAATAGGATCAAAACCCTTACACTACGATATAAGTTGACGTTAATAGCAATATAGCATAGTATAATGTTATAACTATAATCAAATTAAATTATGATACCATATTAAAATTAAATCAACGTATGATGCTCTAATTAAATTAAAAGAATCAAACTTGAATGCTATAATTAAACTTCAAATCAAAGTAGATTGTTATAATCAAATAATAACCTATCTTTTATAAAACTTTATTTTTATAAACTCTACATTAAATTTTATAAAACTCTTATATTAATTAATATATTATATAAAAGATGCTTGTGTTAGTGGAAAATTATGAAGACCACCAAAAGTAAAAGTTTATTCTCATTGTCTCCCACTCACACCTCCCATCATCTTTTCTTTCATTTTTCTCCCAACACATTATTCTCATCACCACTCAAACCATATCTATTCTTTCTCTCACTCTCAATCTCGAAATTCCTCCTAGAAATCTTCATATTTCTGCCAAGAATACCCCAATATACTCAAATCTTCATCCATCTTGAAGCATTCATCAAGGTATGTTGTTAAAAGTCTCAAATTCATGAATGAAATAAATTAAATCCATCAAACTATCTAAAACTCATTTTATGCATAAGCCTGATTTTTCTCAGGATCCCATCAATAAAATAAGAAGTTCTGGAAATTTTCAGAAAATAACTTATTTCTTTTGAATTACTATAATTATTTCAATAAAATAGGGCAATAATTCACATAAAATACTTTTCTCAGTCACAAATTCTGGGAAAATTTTGGAACAACCCATATATTGAGTAAAGTGGATTTATAAAGTTTCATGTATTTATATTACTGTTTGATGCTTATTTTGTATTTTATTTTTTTGTAGATAAATAAATTGCAAAATATAGTTATGTATGTTAAAAACTAGATTTTATATTTTTCGGACCTTATTAACATTTTAAAGACTCCATGACCAAATTTACAGATTTTTTTAAGAATGTTTGCTTATTTTTCATGATTTAATGATTATTTAATGGTTTAAATTGATAATAAATAGCTACACATGTCCAAAAATTATAAAACCTTATCAAAATATCATATATAAAATTTTAATCATAAATAAAAAGTCTAATGAATTTCTCTTAATATTTTCCTGTTATTTATGATTTTATTGATTAGTTAATAATGAAAAACATAAGAAATACTTCCCCTAGTCCAAAATATCCAAACTATTTACAGTAGGCTCGATATAATGTTAGAAAACTATGGTTAATTTTCCAGAATTTTTGGGAATCATTTATTATTTTTTCCGAATTTTGATATGGTTTAATTATTAAAATATTAAATAAATACTAAATTAGTTAAGAAAAATATGAAAATTTTATAGTAATTACTATTTTATGCAATAATGATTTTCTGATAATTTCAGAATGCTTCATTACTATTAAGTATTTAAAACCATTTTCCTAAATATCTAAGCATGTAAAATGCATTTTTAATGATTATTTCATATAAATAATTGTTTATAATATATAAAATCTGTAAATACTTATAATTTGACTAGTTATTATTTTAATAAGAAATTATTAAAATCTTGCCTAAAGTGAAGATATAAATTAATTAAGCAAAGTAATTAATTCAATTTAAAATTCATTTAACATATGAATACATTAATATTCAAAACAAAATTTGGATTATTGTTAATTCATCTAATATAAGAATATGTGTCTAATTATTTTTATTAATACTATATTCCCGTTTATCGATTCCTAAGCCAAAACAATTAATTATAATAGGTTCCACGTCGTTTTGACTCGAGCCGTCTATCGTACAACACGCGTATTCCGTTTGGACTAATGTGAGTTATCTACCCCATATTTTATAATTTTCAATACTTTTGGGGTGTATCATGTGGTTTTAATATATTCCAACTTCATTTTATTATTTTAACACAATTGAGACATTGTTGGGACATTTATACGTAAATCATTATTTGTATAATTATTGTTTGTTTACGCTACATGTACTTGTAGTGCATTATCATTTTTAGTCTAATCTCCATGAATATGCCCGTATTCTTGAGGTACATTATGGACAATAATAGCGCTATTGGATTGACCATCCCGCCTTGGGACGCTAAGGTGATTGATTGCACGTGGTTGAGTGTGTATGATGATTAGATGCTCCATCCTATATATATATACATATATATATGTATATATAGGGTGAGGACTTATTGTTGTTGTTATCATTTGTTAATCAATTTTTGATTTATAAACCGTTATCTCAATAATACTTGCTTGTCGACTTCCAAAGAAAACAAGTTTCAAATTATAAATATTTCAAACTCACAATTTTCTTTAATAAAACTAGATTACTCACCAACTCTCGTAGTTGACCTGTTTTTACCCATGATGCAGATTTGAAGAATGAAGTTGATGAAAATTAGGGTATACCTTAGAAACCCACAAGACTATTTAAATTTGATGTAATAAATGTTGTTTGTATTTGAATTTGTATTTGTATGTTGTGGATCTTGTTTGCCTACTTAGTACTTAATTGAATCTAATCATATTATAACATAGTTGTCATGAGACTTTGAACAATATATCATGCCTTGATCGATTCCGCCAATGATCGGGGTGTGACAGATTGGTATCATAGCCCTTGACTATAGGGAATTAGGATAATTGCCTTGACCTAGTTTATAGCCTCTAGGGTCCTCTCGTATGCTAGTTTATAAAATGCACACACAACTGTATGCAATTCGCACTTAGAAAATCCTAGGAATACCTTTGTGTGCTAATTGCTCCCTTATGTGCTTACGTATTATTCCCGACACTTATATGTGTGCATACACTTGTGAATTTTCTCCTCTTTCTCTTAAAATCACACACATACTCAAATGGTTTCAAAATAAAAATTTATATACATATATATTCCTTAGAGCTCATAGGAAATTAAAAGTCATCCACTCTAGTTGGGTAGGATCAAAGTAATGGACGCGTAGTAACTGGAAGGGGGAGGTGCTGGTAGCCCGAAAGTCCTGACTAGGTAAGCATTCGTATACATCCCAATCAACCGAGGGATCAGTTTGCTTACCTGGGGACCAAAGGCGAGAGTTCCCAAACCTATAGGCCAAAGCGCGTCATTCACATTACTTTTGAGCCATCAAAATACCCGACCTTATCAAACATATTCGAAAGGATACTCTCCAAAATGGCCAACTCATTGGACTATTAGGTTCCCTAATGAGCCTTGAAGTGGGAAAAACATGTGAAAACTTAGTATTGTGGGGGCCCACGCAATTGCTACATGCTTCACATTTAGTACCCATCGAAAGCCCAAAAGGTGCCCAACACTCCTAACCATGGCCCAATAAGTGTTTTACAATCATTTTACCCAACAATGTCTACAAACTTAATTTACAAATAACTCACAAGTCCATATGTGTGTTTCTCATAGATGGTATTACGACCCCCTCTGTAACCATTGTAATTATCACCATATGTCCACCAGCCCGTGTCGCCTTTGTACGACTTGTGGTCGCTATGGCCACTTGGCGGACACATGCCGTACACCAGAAACTCAGCGACCATTCGCTCTACCCTCAAATCAGCCAACACAAACCCAGTATCCAACTGGAACATGCTTCAACTGTGGTGACCCCGCCCATTTCAGAAACGCGTGCTCTAGGCTTGTCAATATCATTAACACTCAAGCCCAGGCAAATCCAACAATGCAGGTTCCAGCTCCCAAAGGCCGAGCATTTGTCATTACCGCAACCCAAGCACAGACCGATAACAAGGTCGTAACTGATACATTTCTCATAAATGACTGCTACGCGTCAGTACTTTTTGATTCAGGTGCCGATAAAAGTTTTGTGTCTTTGGAATTTGAACCCATACTTCACACACCTCGCACGATTCTTGATGAACACTTTACCGTAGAAGTCACCAATGGAAAATACATTTCACTCAATACAGTCATCCAAGATTGCACTTTCGATTTTTGCAGTCATAAATTTTCCGTCAATTTAGTTCCTATGGAACTTGGTAGCTTCGACATCATCGTAGGAATGGATTGGCTATCCCAAAGCTTGCTGAAATAGTATGTTACGAGAAGTTTATTCGTATTCCTCTCGCCGACGGTCAAAGTCTTCGTATTTATGGCGAGACTCGTTCAAAAAATCTTAGTCTTATGTCATGTACTCAAGCTCGATCATATCTACGTAAAGAATACATGGCTTTCTTAGCCCATGTAGCGGAAACAAAGGTCAATGAAAAGAAGATCGAAGATATTCCGATTGTACGAAACTTTCCCGACATCTTTCCTGATGACGTATCTGGACTCCCTCCAGTACGTGAGCTAGAGTTCCGCATCCATATCGTTCCTGAGGCTGCTCCCATAGCCAAGTCTCCATATCGGTTGGCTCCAACCGAGATGCAAGAATTGGCAAGTCAGCTCCAAGAATTGACCGATAAGGGATTTATCCACCTTAGTACTTCACCCTGGGGAGCCCCGGTTCTCTTCATCAAAAAGAAAGATGGTTCGTTTCGTATGTGTATCGATTATCGGGAGTTAAATAAATTGACCATCAAGAACCGATATCCGTTACCTCGGATCGACGACCTTTTTGATCAGCTTCAAGGAGCTTCATGCTTCTCAAAAATCGACCTCCTCTCGGGTTATCACCAACTTTGATTATGGGAAGAAGACATCCCTAAAACCGCTTTCCGAACCCGCTATGGTCATTACGAGTTCACCGTTATGCCTTTTGGCCTAACGAATGCCCCTGCCGCATTCATGGACTTGATGAATCGGGTATTTAAACCTTATCTCGACCGTTTTGTTATCATCTTTATTGATGACATCCTCATTTACTCCAAGACAAAGGCAGACCATGAAAGACACCTTCGTCTAACTCTCCAAACATTGCAAGGAAATCAGCTCTATGTCAAATTTTCGAAATGCGAGTTTTGGTTAAATGAGGTACAATTCCTCGGTCATATTGTAAGTGACAAGGGTATTTTAGTCGATCCCGCAAAAGTTGAAGCAGTTAAGAATTGGAAAGCCCCACGTACCCAGAAGGAAATTCAGTCATTCCTCGGTTTAGCCGGCTATTACTGGCGTTTCATTTCAAATTTCTCAAAGATCGCTTTACCGCTTACTTTTCTCACTTACAAGGGTACGCCATTTGATTGGGGACCCAAGCAGGAAGACGCTTTCCAAACCCTTAAACAAAGATTGTGTGACGCTCCGATTCTTACACTCCCTGAAGGATCCGAAGATTTCGTGGTATACTGCGATGCCTCCAATCTCGGTCTAGGTTGTGTTTTGATGCAAAGGGGAAAGGTTATAGCTTACGCATCGCAACAACTCAAAATCCATGAAAGGAATTATACGACTCATGATTTGGAGCTCGGTGTCGTGGTTTTCGCGCTTAATATTTGGAGGCATTACCTTTACGGCACTAAATGCGTAATTTTCACCGACCACAAGAGCTTGCAACATATTCTTAATCAAAAGGAACTCAATATGAGACAAACACGATGGGTCGAACTCCTAAATGATTACGAGTGTGAAATACGCTATCATTCGGGCAAGGCAAACGTGGTAGCCGACGCATTAAGCCGAAAAGAACATACCAAAGCATTTCATCTAATATGTTCTCCTATCTTGTCCAATCTCAGTGACCGAATTCGAAGAGCCCAACACTCGGCAATTACCGAAAATGACATGCCCACGGGAATTGATGGGGAGTTGGAAAGTAAATCTGATGGTATTTTCTATTATCAAGATCGCATCTGGATCCCAGATCGCGACAATCTTCGTACCTTCCTGATGGAAGAAATCCATAAAACTCGATATTCCATTCATCCTGGTGCTGACAAGATGTATCATGGCCTGAGAACCAATTATTGGTGGTCGGGAATGAAAAAGGATATTGCTTTATTCGTGGCCAAATGTCTTACATGTTCCAGGGTCAAAGCAGAACATCAACGACCCTTTGGACTATTGGTCCAACCGGTAATCCCCGAGTGGAAATGGGAAGCGATCGCCATGGATTTGGTAACCAAACTTCCCCGTACCACCAAGGGACACGACAGCATTTGGGTAATCATTGACCGTTTGACCAAATCCGCTCATTTCCTTCCTATCCCTGAACATTTCAAGGTCGAACAACTTGCTCAAATTTACATCGACGAGATAGTTAGTCGGCATGGAATCCCTCTCAGCATCATTTCAGATCATGATGGGAGATTTCTCTCTCGGTTTTGGCAATCACTTCAAGCAGCCATGGGAACCCGCCTCGATCTCAGTACCGCCTATCATCCTCAAACCGATGGTCAATCTGAGAGGACAATTTAAACACTCGAAGATCTGTTGAGGGCATGTGTCTTAGATTTCGGAGGAAACTGGGACTCTCATTTACCGTTGGTGGAATTCTCCTATAATAACAGTTATCATTCTAGCATCAAGATGCCACCAGTTGAGGCATTGTATGGCCGTAAATGCCGATCTCCTATTTGCTGGCATGAAATTAGCGAGTCCCACGTGATTCGCGCAACAATGGATTCTCCAATTGTTGGTCCTGAGCTTATCCAAGAAACAACCGACAAAATCACTCAGATTCGCAATAACCTTCTCGCAGCTCGTAGCCGACAAAAGAGTTACGCCGACAAGCGACGCAAACAGCTTGAATTTACCGTGGGTGACATGGTCATGTTAAAAGTGTCCCCATGGAAAGGTGTGGTTCGATTTGGACGCAAGGGTAAATTGGCACCACGCTATGTAGGCCCGTTCAAAATCCTAAAAAGGATCGGACCAGTAGCCTACGAGTTGGATCTACCAGTAGAGCTTAATAAAGTTTACCCAGTATTTCATATAGCCAACCTCAAGAAGTGTTTAGCAGACGAGAACATTCATGTTCGTCTCGAGGATATCCAAATTGACGAGACAATGCAATTTATCGAGAAACCAATGGAAGTTGCCGACCGAAAGGAAAAGCAACTCAAAATAAGTCGCATTCCCCTGGTCAAGGTCAAGTGGCAGTCAGCATGTGGACCCGAGTATACATGGGAGCGTGAGAATCAAATGCGTACTAAATACCCGCAACTTTTCTCTTAAGGTACTATCTTCTTAAATTTCGGGACGAAATTTCCTAAAGTAGGGGAGACTGTGACATCCACCTAAAATGGATTCGGGTCAACCCAACCCAATTGGAAATTTAATAAACCCTACTCGAGATTTCTTGACGCTAATAGGATCAAAACCCTTACACTACGATATAAATTGACGTTAATAGCAATATAGCATAGTATAATGTTATAACTATTATCAAATTAAATTATGATACCATATTAAAATTTAATCAAAGTATGATGCTCTAATTAAATTAAAAGAATCAAACTTGAATGCTATAATTAAACTTCAAATCAAAGTAGATTGTTATAATCAAATAATAACCTATCTTTTATAAAACTCTATTTTTATAAACTCTACATTAAATTTTATAAAACTCTTATATTAATTAATATATTATATAAAAGATGCATGTGTTAGTGGAAAATTATGAAGACCACCAAAAGTAAAAGTTTATTCTCATTGTCTCCCACTCACACCTCCCATCATCTTTTCTTTCATTTTTCTCCCAACACATTATTCTCATCACCACTCAAACCATATCTATTCTTTCTCTCACTCTCAATCTCGAGATTCCTCCTAGAAATCTTCATATTTCTTCCAAGAACACCCCAATATACTCAAATCTTCATCCATCTTGAAGCATTCATCAAGGTATGTTGTTAAAAGTCTCAAATTCATGAATGAAATAAATTAAATCCATCAAACTATCTAAAACTCATTTTATGCATAAGCCTGATTTTTCTCAGGATCTCATCAATAAAATAAGAAGTTCTGGAAATTTTCAGAAAATAACTTATTTCTTTTGAATTACTATAATTATTTCAATAAAATAGGGCAATAATTCACATAAAATACTTTTCTCAGTCAATAAATTCTGGGAAACTTTTGGAACAACCCATATATTGAGTAAAGTGGATTTATAAAGTTTCATGTATTTATATTACTGTTTGATGCTTATTTTGTATTTTATTTTTTTGTAGATAAATAAATTGCAAAATATAGTTATGTATGTTAAAAACTAGATTTTATATTTTTCGCACCTTATTAACATTTTAAAGACTCCATGAAAAAATTTACAGATTTTTGTAAGAATGTTTGCTTATTTTTCCTGATTTAATGATTATTTAATGGTTTAAATTGATAATAAATAGCTACACATGTCCAAAAATTATAAAACCTTATCAGAATATCATATATAACATTTTAATCATAAATAAAAAGTCTAATGAATTTCTCTTAATATTTTCCTGTTATTTATGATTTTATTGATTAGTTAATAATGAAAAACATAAGAAATACTTCCCATAGTCCAAAATATCCAAACTATTTAAAGTAGGCTCAATATAATGTTAGAAAACTATGGTTAATTTTCCAGAATTTGTGGGAATCATTTATTATTTTTCCCGAATTTTGTTGTGGTTTAATTATTAAAATACTAAATAAATACTAAAGCAGTTAAGAAAAATATGAAAATTTTATAGTAATTACTATTTTATGAAATAATGATTTTCTGATAATTTAAGAATGTTTAATTACTGTTTAGTATTTAAAACCATTTTCCTAAATATCTAAGCATGTAAAATGCATTTTTAATGATTATTTCATATAAATAATTGTTTATAATATATAAAATCTGTAAATACTTATAATTTGACTAGTTATTATTTTAATAAGAAATTATTAAAATCTTGCCTAAAGTGAAGATATAAATTAATTAAGCAAAGTAATTAATTCAATTTAAAATTCATTTAACATATGAATACATTAATATTCAAAACAAAATTTGGATTATTGTTAATTCATCTAATATAAGAATATGTGTCTAATTATTTTTATTAATACTATATTCCCGTTTATCGATTCCTAAGCCAAAACAATTAATTATAATAGGTTCCACGTCGTTTTGACTCGAGCCGTCTATCGTACAACACGCGTATTCCGTTTGGACTAATGTGAGTTATCTACCCCATATTTTATAATTTTCAATACTTTTGGGGTGTATCATGTGGTTTTAATATATTCCAACTTCATTTTATTATTTTAACACAATTGAGACATTGTTGGGACATTTATACGTAAATCATTATTTGCATAATTATTGTTTGTTTACGCTACATGTACTTGTAGTGCATTATCATTTTTAGTCTAATCTCCATGAATATGCCCGTATTCTTGAGGTACGTTATGGACAATAATAGCGCTATTGGATTGACCATCCCGCCTTGGGACGCTAAGGTGATTGATTGCACGTGGTTGAGTGTGTATGATGATTAGATGCTCCATCCTATATATATATACATATATATATGTATATATAGGGTGAGGACTTATTGTTGTTGTTATCATTTGTTAATCAATTTTTGATTTATAAACCGTTATCTCAATAATACTTGCTTGTCGACTTCCAAAGAAAACAAGTTTCAAATTATAAATATTTCAAACTCACAATTTTCTTTAATAAAACTAGATTACTCACCAACTCTCGTAGTTGACCTGTTTTTACCCATGATGCAGATTTGAAGAATGAAGTTGATGAAAATTAGGGTATACCTTAGAAACCCACAAGACTATTTAAATTTGATGTAATAAATGTTGTTTGTATTTGAATTTGTATTTGTATGTTGTGGATATTGTTTGCATACTTAGTACTTAATTGAATCTAATCACATTATAACATAGTTGTCATGAGACTTTGAACAATATATCACGCCTTGATCGATTCCGCCAAGGATCGGGGTGTGACATCTACCATCAGATTACTTGGTGAATCGATCTCCTTTGCTATTTTTTCTTTTATTTCTCTCGGTTGTGTTTGTTTTGGTTGTCTTAGTTGAAAACTTTTAATATGAATTTGGATGTACTCTGATGATGTATTTTTGGATCTTGATGAACTGTCCCCGAATTTTTCTTCCTTTTTGTCCGGGTTGTGACTCTACAAAACGAAAAATGATTGAATAAAAGGGACTGGACATGGGATAACAAGTGATGAGATAAAGTGACATTCCAACTAATGTATATTTCTGTGGTTGCCTGTCCGGTTCAAGTAACAAATGGACCAAAAATGTTTTAACTTCAAGTTGTAAACTGGTTTTTTCTAAAAATTTATGTTTCAAAAGTTTCTCTAGAGATACCCTGTTTAAAGAATCCTGATGGCCTAGTTCTCGAATTTGCTTGTAAAGATCCCTACTGCATTCTATGACCGCACGACCTTAGATGTCCCTATTTATGTAATCTATATTCCGCTGTTTGGGTTGTTGTGTACCTGGAGCCTGGTACACCCCATTTCAGGTTTACACCATCCACAGCAGGTTGAATATGAATATACCTTCGGTACTTTGATAAGTATCTTGTTAAGTAACCGGCAACCCGTAGGTGGTCCCTCTTGGAAGCCGCGCAAAAAGGCAGGACTCACTTGAAAAGTAGATTGCATATAAGTGATTATAAATTAATGATCTGTATTCCGCTGTTTGGAGTTGTTGCGTACCTGGGACCTGGTGTACTCCATTTCAGGTTTTCACGTCCACCATCAACTTTAAATATGAATATTATATTCAGAGAAAAATATTCTGAGACATAGATCACAAATGAAGTTCTGCAAAGATAAAATCAAATGAAGAAATAAATATGGGCAAAGTGTTAAAAGTACAAAGTTAATATGGTTGTAATGTAGCAAAAAAAGGGACCAATAGAAATAAAAAGAAGAACCTTAGGAATCTGGACAGAATGCAGTAACCAAAAAGGACTGACCATACCACGTCACTGGAAAAACTGCAGGGGGGAGGTAAACTTCGTATCTTTGGAGAGACTTTTGAAAAATGAATTTTTGACTTAGCCGTTTGCAGGGTGAAGAAATTTTAAGATCACTAAATAGTGCTTTGCACTTCAAATAAACGGACACCCGGGCTGGCAATGGACACAAGCGTATGCAATACTGTAATGTCTACTTTTGTTTGATTGCTAGTTGTTTTATGGACTGGACCTATATTCTGATTTCGTTGAGTCTTTCTCGGGACGAGAAAGAGATAAGTTGGGGAGGTTTGATCGGGCCATTTTGGTTTGAAGTAAAATGTAATTAACTTGATAAATTAAGCATTGTTTAACCAAGAATGGCCCTACTTTTGATGGAATTGAGTGAATTACATGCAGGGATCGAAAAACGGGAATTTTGGGCGAAAACCACGCATTAAACGGACACCGGAAGCGGGAGAAAAAGCCCAGTATCCCAGCAGCGTCCCAGGCAGCGTCCCAGACGCTGACCTGGAACTCTGGGCCATTCTGAAGGGAAAAAGCAAGCCAGGTGCGCGAGGAAGCCCGTCAGCGTCCTAGGTGGCGTCTGGGACGCTGGCCTAGGACGCCCAGCGTTTTTGGAGCGTCTCGTTCTAGGACGTTGCGCGTCGTAAAAGTCTGAAGAAAACACACAGCGTCCCACAGGCGTCTGGGACGCTATCCTAGGACGCTGCCGCGTAGAATGCCCTAAATTGCCATATTTAAGCCACTCTTTTTAATGAAACTTGATCCTATCGACCCAAGGCAGCCTCCAGCCGATTTTCCCAGGGTTTTGACAGTTTTCAAGGCCTAAAACATCCCTAAATCATCTCAAAACAATTCCCAATATCAAATTAAACCTCTTTTGCATCAAGATCAAGCCACAATTCTAGAAGTTTTGAAGATCCATCCATGTTCAACATCTCCAGCATAGTGTTTGCATCAGTTTCAACCATGAGTAGCTAAATCATCCCGTGATCACAACCGGGAGTAGGTTTTGATTTCGTTTCCAGTATTGTATTAGATTTGAACCTTTTAGATTCATGAACACAGTATTTGGTTTGTTTGTTTTTCAATCATATGACTAGATTTCCAATACTTGTTCTTAAATTGTTGCTTGGTTGAGTATAAGACAATTCTATCGTGATCTTCCCCACCATACCAAATCATCCACAGTGGTGTGTAGGACGGAGGGTGCGGACTTTACATAGTTTGATCCCAAATTTAGTCAGTAACAGTACGGTTATGTCTATGTAATCTGAATGAACGCAAAATTAGTAAAATTTGATATAATACATTGTTAGGAATCAAAACTGAAACCGGGAGTGATCACCTTTTTCTCTGATTGAATTAAACCTTTTGCAGTATTTTTTTGTCTGAATTTGTTTGCTTTTTAAATCTGTTAGAACTAGATTGTTAACCATAAGCTCTTCGTGGATTCGACCCTTACTTGCCCTAGCTAATTAGTGCTTTTAAGGTTTATTTTTTATTGCATCAACGACTGCGATCACCTCACAGTTTTATCCAATGAAGATGATGCAATCTAATGAAGATGATGCAATGTACTGGTTGTTCAATGACAACTCAAATCTGGATGAAAACAGATTAAAAATATTAAAGACATCAGTAAAAATGCAAGATGGTTTTCAAATGAATACATAATATAACAACTTTTAATCACCAAAAAGATCATACCTTATATTGCAAAGTTGATGATTCTCGTTATTATAATTCTCAATATTATAAATTTATGATTTATTTTATTTTTATTATTCCTAAGAACCAAGAGTTTTAAGCCTATTATAAATGAATACTACTTTGAAAGTACCTTCCTCATGTGTGCTTCGACCTCATTACCTTGCTAGTATTGAAATTGAAGTCTAGCTCTAGTAATTCCAACTTCAAAAAATACATTAGAAGGAATCAACTCATTATAGTCATCACGTTGAATGATTCTCACCTACAAACATTTGAATCGAAAAATGAAAAAAAATACACAAACAATTGGTGTGCAAAACATTGAATTTCAAATTAACCTAACAGAAGCAAAATTCGGTACATAAAGTAAGAACATCAAACCACCAGACACCAAAAGACAACGTCCAAAAAGAAATTAGGAAATAGAGCCCTAAAAGAATTTAACGACCTGAGAATCAAAAGAGTTCAATCGAATTTGGAAAAAGTGTGTACAAAACTGACTTGCACGTCTTCACAATTTTAAGAAACGTGTAGATCATATACTGTCTTTGCTAGGGTTAAACTACATTTGAATGCCAAAAAAAGATATCAATTAGCAATTACCCACAAGAAATTGAAAATATTGGAATAAAGATGAACAAATCTACACTCTATATACCGATTCAGATAGTGGTGGTGTTGATTTTCGTTGGCGGTGCGACCCAGAGACGGTGAAGATATCGAAGGTGGCTAGATAGAAGAGATGGTGTGGTGGCAGCGTTTACACAGAGCAGCAATGAAGGTGAGGAAGAAAGGCAATCGATTTGAATGATTTGGTGAGTGCAAAGGAAATCGATTTGAAATTTGATAGTAAATCGGTTTCCAAAATAAAGGTGAAATTCGAGGAGATAAAAAGAGTAATTACGCAAGATGAAACTTCCGGATTTTTGATGCTTTGGGCGGGAAAAGAAGACTAAAAGGCATAACAATATTACACGTGGCAAGAAGAAACTCTAGAAAAAAGCCATGTGGCATATTTAGGCTTGCTTTATTAGTATGTATATATGTATAAATTTGTTTCACTCTAGCCTGAACATAGAAAAACTCAAACACGGGAAATGAGATACAAAATCTCAAATATGGGAAGCTCAAGTAAGCTGACCAATATTCATTCCCTAACCGACATATTAAAAAAGTTTTATGGAAACAAATGAATCTCAAAAACTAAAACAAATGAATCTCAAAAACTACCTAGTGTCACAACGATGAAATCCAAAACCTTGAATTTTGTTTAAAAAAATTAATTTGCACATTAATCTTAACGTTCATTGTACTCATATATGTAGTATCAAATGATACTCGCATAATGTGTCAAGAAAATAACATACACGCAAAATGAGTCAACAATATAACATATAAAAACAAAAGATCCACAACTTGGAAACTCATAAGTTGCAACAAATCCATTAATTTGAAACATCCACCTAAATGTGAATATGGGAAACCTAACATGCATCTTTGGTTTCCGGGAGTTTGAATCTCTATGTTTAATTAGTAAATCAAAAAAAATATGGAAAGCACAAAAGAAACATAAGTTTGAATCTATGAAATTAAAAACTGAAAAAAAAAACCCATAAGAAATCAAAAGAAAATTAGTATCTATTGGAAGATGTTTAGAAGTTTAACCGTGTCTTTGTTTGTTGATGCAACATCAAACCATTTTCAACAGATC
>JAKNSD010000012.1:2500-57968 GCA_023525715.1 Cichorium intybus
CCCTCACACACTCAACTAATATATGTAATCATGACAGCTCAGTTGAGAGTCATATCAAGTTCCTTCAAATTCCCATATTTCTTACACTTGGCAACTGATTTTATAGGATTTCAATAAATTTGTAATAAGTATTATAATACAATGACATATCAAAAATGACGGGTAAAAATATCTTTTATTCAAAAAAAATTCTAATCGTATGTATTTTAAACTTTGAAATTTCGAAAGGTTATACTATTTACCATATGCCAAGAGTCCTAATAGAAAATATCAACGAAAGACAAACACAAGCAAGTTACAAAACATGTATTTCCAACTTCCAAGTCCCTCTCCAGTTGGTGCATGTCTTAATTAGAAAATATAAAAACAAATAAAAGTAAAACGTTGTATATTGTATAATTTAAGTCAGACGCTATAACAAACCACAAATGGAGGTAAATTCCTATTTCTTGCTTTTAGCCTTGAAATGGGTTAAATTCAAGAAGTGGTAGCGTACTGCCATTTTTTTTGGAATTACAGCATATAAAACAATAATTATTAAATCCATTAACCTACATCACTACAAACATGAACACTAATATTTTGTTCCAACACATTTATTCTTCATTCCATACAATAAAATTCTTTGAATACGAAGGAAAATCAGTAGTTATTCAAATGACTAAGGAGTAAGGACAAACTACAGGAAATATCACAATGCTTTAAAGTTACATATATAGACTGATATGCCATGTTTTTTCAGATCTGACAGAGGTTTAGACTTGCTTTTAGTTCTTAAATGGAAAAGGGAAGAAAAAGAACTACCCTTTCTATATTTATATGCTGGAGCCAGCTAGCTTCTTAATTCTGCTGTCCAAAAAATTTCAATTTTCAATAGCCATTAAACTCAAAGCACCTGGTTTCAATAACACATATAACATTAAAAACAACCGCTAATCAGAAAAGACATCAAGCCACAAAAAATGTTAAAATAAAACTGGAATATAAATAAAGCAAGAATGAGTAAAACTTTCTCTCAATGGTTCAAATGAAAACCGACATTTTTTTCAAGTCAAAAGCTATCCTTTTACGTAAAAAACTAATATATTGTTCGCTAGAAAACGTAATGTTAAATGTTTACCATTTGGGTTTCAGGAGGATATCTAATTTGACAAGACCAAGTGCAAGCTTGTTGGTTTTTTTTTTTTGGCTAAATGAAAGAACAGCTCCCATCCTACATTGCTAGAAGGATGAAAGCTTGGGAGGTCTCCAAGCTTATAAATAAGGACCAAGGCTTTGGTTTCAAAACACCCCAACCAACAATACACTATAAGTGTTTGGTTATTTCTTTCTTTCTCTTATTTTAGAGTGGTGAAAGTATTAGTTAAAACTTTGAGAGTGTGGGTGTAATTTGGGGGGTGGCTTGAGAGATTAGTCTATGTGATTGTAACAATTTATCATATAGTGAATGTTTCTCTCTGGAGGCCCGTGGTTTTTCTCCGGTTTTGGAGTTTTCTACGTATATTCTTGTGTTTAGTTTATTTTTCTATTATTATCTTTGGGAGGTTTGTAGGGATTATTGAGGTCATTTTCCAAACAAGTGGTATCAGAGCTTCAGGTTTTGGAGGAGGTCTCGGTTTTAGAAATTGGAGTATGCTCTGTGGTTGCAGCTTTGGCTGATCTTCCACATCAGAAACAAATTTCTATTAATCGTATTGGAGTTGTCTCGGTACTTTGAAGGTTCGGAGTATGCTCTGTGGTTGCAGCTTTGTCTGATCTTCCACATCAGAAACGAGGATTCGACTAACCGTTTTGTGTACGATAGAATTATATGCGGGCTGTAAATACGTATATATCTGAAGAAGGTTCTGTCTAGGAAAGATTGGTATTTAAGCGTGTCCGTTGTGATCCTCCACTCTTACCTGGGAATCCTTTATTGGGTGTATTGCGTATAGGTCTGGTGCATATTTTTCTAGTATACAATACTGTTTTTGAGATACGGATACGATGGCAAAATACAGTCCCATGAAGTTTGATGTAGAAAAATTTGACGGAAGAAGCAACTTTGGTTTGTGGCAAGTTCAAGTCAAGGATGTGTTGATTCAGTCTGGGTTACACAAGGCGTTGAGGGGGGAGACCTGTCCCCGTTTCTAGCAAGGATTCAGCCGGAGCCAGTAAAGTCGATGATGAAGAATGGGAAGATCTAGATTTGAGATCGGCAAGTGCTATTCGTTTGTGTCTAGCAAAGAATGTTCTTGCAAATGTGCATGGGATTGCAACGACAAAAGATTTGTGGGAGAAGCTTGAGCAGTTGTATCAAGGCAAAGGCATCTCGAATCGGTTGTATCTCAAGGAGCAATTTCATACTCTTCGTATAAGTGGAGATACAAAAATCTCAGATCATCTAAGTGTTCTTAATAACATCCTGTCAGAACTGGAGGCTATTGGAGTGGAGACTGAAGATGAGGATAAAGAGTTAAGACTCATACTGTCTTTACCATCTTCCTATGAGCATATGAAGCCTATTTTGATGTATGGGAAAGAGACCCTGAAGTATGCAGATGTTACTGGTAAACTCTTGTCTGAGGAGAAACGACTGGAAAGTAGCAACTATGCTTCGTCAGAAGGAATGGCTATGGTATGCAGGAACGAGAAGAAGAAACACTCCCAGAAGATTCTGGTATGCTGGAAGTGTGGAGAGTCTGGGCATGTCAAGAGAAATTGTCCAGGTGGAGCAGCGAGTTCGACAAAAGGCTCCGATACAGCTAACAGTATCTCCGTCGCTACTGACGGCGATGAATTCTTTTGAGTTGTGTCATCCCTATGGTATTCCCGTGATACCATGAAAAGGGATGTGTTTCTGTTAGCGGGGGAACTGCACATGGGCATTGGATTGGCATAAATGCAAGATGTGTGGTGAAGTTATGTTGATGGCTGATGAACTTCCGGGTATGCCAAGTGGAAGTTGCACCATAAAATTTTCAGCAGGTTTTTCAACATGTGTCGAGGTGAAATTCTTAGGATGGTTTATTCTAAGTGGTGATACTTTCTTATGGTGGAGTATGATAATTCTATGCCTTTAGAATAATGATCGTCGATGAAGATGATGTTCCTTTATGTGGTTGCGGTTTTCTTTCATTTATCCAAGGTGGAGATTTGTTGGGTTTTTTTTTTGGCTAAATGAAAGAAGAGCTCCCATCCCACATTGCTAGAAGGATGAAAGCTTGGGAGGTCTCCAAGCTTATAAATAAGGACCAAGGCTTTGGTTTCAAAACACCCCAACCAACAATACACTATAAGTGTTTGGTTATTTCTTTCTTTCTCTTATTTTAGAGTGGTGAAAGTATTAGTTAAAACTTTGAGAGTGTGGGTGTAATTTGGGGGGTGGCTTGAGAGATTAGTCTATGTGATTGTAACAATTTATCATATAGTGAATCTTTCTCTCTGGAGGCCCGTGGTTTTTCTCCGGTTTTGGAGTTTTCCACGTATATTCTTGTGTTTAGTTTATTTTTCTATTATTATCTTTGGGAGGTTTGTAGGGATTATTGAGGCCATTTTCCCAACAAAGCTTTCCCAATCTACAAAACACAACATGGATGGTTAGACTGTAAGTTAATTTAATTGTTGTTGTAGAAAGTGGTAAATGAAGCAAGTGCAAGCTTTCCCAATCTTCCATGGTATTGAGACAACTGAAGCACAAAACATTTTCTCCAATGAGGAGACACTTTGTTGTGAATTTGAATTCTCACCTGGGGAAATAAGAAGCATATTTATAAGAGCAATGTTAAATGACTTGATACAGATCAAGCATGTGTTAAATGAAACCTAGGAAACAAAAAAGTAATTAGGGCATATGACATTCAAGGGCTTAATCAAAGTTTAAAGTTTTTAGAAACTTCCATCTTTCATATCTAGTTGAATCCTTACCATTCCAAGTTGTAACCGAAGGAGATGCATTCCTTGCTGATGATCAAGGAGCCAGTTGACTTCTATGAGGCATCGGATTGACTTACTTGCAGACATGAAATGACCCGTTTAAACACCATCAGCATGCATACATAGTTTAAATTAGCATGGTTTACAGATGCAACAGTTTAAAGGGTCCTTAATCATAGCGAAACATACATTTGGTTTTTGACTTTTTTGAGATATTCACGAAGGAGAGAGGGATATGTTGTTGTAAAACCAGTAGGGTCGAAGATGATGACGGGTAAGTATAGGTCTTGTGGGGAAGACGATGATGATGGCCATGGGACAATGGATTTGATAAGGAAGCAGGGGTCGACGGAATTCGATTCAGGAAAAGTAAAAACAAAAGAATACTGGTTAGAAATAGAGGTTTAATGTAAAGAAGGCAACATGTGTTGTTCTTGAAAATTGCTGGTTAACATTGAGGGCACAGTTGATTATGAAAGTCAGACTCGAATCATTATCGACCAGTTAGGATCAAAAACCAGAATGAAGGTGCACAAATTAGAGTTCGAGAAGTTCATATGGACGCTTTCAATTTTTAAAGAAAAAACGAAATTGTTGATAAAGTAGAAATAAGAAGCAGTTGAATTCAAATGTAGATAAGAAGCGAAATTAGTGGAGACGATCCCGTGATCTCAGTTCAGCCATTCAAATTCCCATTCGATTACTTCCTTATTTGAAGGGATTTGATTGAAAATTCCATCAATACCTTCATATTCAAGAGGGAAAGAGATAAAAGACTGAAAATAAGAAAAGAAATGGAAGGGTTAAAAGATTAGGCGGGAAAAAAATTCTGGGCATATTCTTAGTACGCCACGTGTCAAATAAGCTATCTAGAAAAGTGTCATGTGGCATCTTAGGTTTGTTTTATTATATATATATATATATATATATATATATATATATATATATATATATATATATATATATATATATATATATATATATATATATATATATATATATATATATATATATATATATATATATATATATATATATATATATATATATATATATATATATGATCAAATGTGGATTGCAAGTATTGTGTGAATGTGTGATGAAATGTGGAGCGTCAGATCGAAACGATCTACGGTTCTAGATTCAGGGTCCTAAACGTAAATATATAATAATTAATTAATCTGTTTTTACAATTAGACCACTGAAAATGATATTTTAGTCTATTAATCAAGAATTAAAAAAGGAAGTTCACTTATTATCTCCTAATTTGGTGGGATTTCATTAAATAATTAATTTTGTTATTAATTATTATATTAAATTTAAATATGTATTACAAGATTATTAATTACAATAAATATATTTAAAAAAATCATATTACAATGAATACATGCCGCCATTCAATCATTCTTAAAAACCACGATTTCATTCTTAAAAAATATTAGAACCATTTATAGGACAAAACAACAATTCTTATAATATAAACAAGAAGATATACAATATTCTTGAAGAATATACACAACATTAAATACTAATACAATATTTTTTAAGAATATACAGAAATTATGTATCAAGTATAAAAACATAAATAACTATATACACATTCTGTGAGAATGAAGCATAAATCATCGATTTCAGAATGCATTCTGATGATTTTCTCTATTCTAAAATAATATTGTTGTTTTTGTAAGCTCAATTTTGAAATTCTGACATAATATTATTGTATCACCACATCCATTCTGAAAGAATATAGCTGTCTTTGTTAGCTTAACCTTGAAATTCTGAAAGAATATTGCTTGTTCAAAGAAATTGACTGCACTATTTGGCCTCTGGCGTGACGGATGCTTTTGATGAAGTAAATGAAACTAAAAGATTACCAATATTCGTCAACCTTGAATCAATCCAAAGAAAAAAATAAGAAGAATTGAACTTATAGACCGGTTTCCGTTCCAGAAAAATGTCATGTGACCAAATTTCACAGTCTCACTGTGAAACACCAAACAAGTCAAAAAAAGTCAACACAAGAACTTGAGCATCCTATCCCTTTTTCACCACTTCCCAATCATTCTACAATTTTAAAATTTCAATTTTTGGATAAAAGTATTAAATCATGAAACATCAAGATTTGTGAAAGAAGATATGGGGTTATTACGGGTTACCTCATAATGATCCATTGTGAAAGAAGAATGGTTACAAAGGTCAAACCGGCATACCTTGGACACACATGTAAACACTTAAAACTATTGAGAATCTTCTTTAAAAGGGAATGGGTAAAGGTGTTACCTTTATCTTTGGCATCTCCATTCCATTTACCAGATATGTAATTCCACTCCCCAGCCATGTTGTCCTCTTTCTTCCGGTCAAGTTTGACCCATCGGCTTTCCCATAAATCTGATGTGTAACGACCCAAAAATCTCGAATTTATATTCGAGAAAATACGTAAGGAAAACCCGAGAAAAATGGTGAAAAAGGGTGTTATTTTACCATAAAAGGGTAAAATGGTCTTTCGACCCATTATAAGACCATTATATAAGATAATATGTATTTGTGAAATAAAAATATGAGAAATAAAAGTTTATGTGAAATTTGGTGTTTTACCGTATGAATAGTGAAATATGGCTAAAAAGGGCAAAATGATCATTTGACATGGAAATGACCAAAATGTCAAGAAAATTTCAAGTTAGTAGTTAATGGAACTTGGTTAGTAAAGTTATTACCTTTGGACCATTTTTGAAGAGAAGTTAGTAACCAAAGGACCTAAATGTAAAGTTTATTTATAAATAAGATATATATATTATTTAGTAGTTATTATACCCATTATTGAAGGATTAAGAACATTTCTCCAGAGGATTCCAGAGAGCACGAGAGACAGCAAGAAAGAGCTAGAGAGGAAGAAGAGATCAAAGGAATTTCCAAGGAATCAAGAACTAACTTTGGAATTAGTGATTCCATAGTTAAAAGAGGTAAGATTCCATCTTCTTTAACCTAGGTTTTTGGGTATGTGCTTGAATTTGGTCTTTGGAAGAAATTGAAACTGAAATTGCAGTTATAAATCATGTGAGTTAAGTAGCTAATGCTTCCAATAAGCCATTAGTTAGGAACTTAACTCAAAAACATGAAAGTAGAATGCTATTCTTGAGAATTTTCAAGTTTAGCCAAGAACTTTAATTCCTGCAATTGATCTATTAAAGTGTTTTTAGTGACTTAAAACTTGTTATTAGTCAAGGGTTTTAGTCCTAGAACAGACCCCATACGAATAAGAACTGAAATAAGTGCTTAATGGGTGAAAACTGCGTGCTACAGTGCACAAATCGCGACTGATCAGGCCACTGCCCAGGCGCCAGGCGCAGTGCGCCCAGGACCAGGGCGGGGTGCGCCCAGGCGCAGTGCGCCCCTAGCCAGGCGCAGTGCGCCCTCAGACAGGGACCAAAATTGTTAGAAATTTCAAATATTCCAAACGCTAGAAACCATAGCTAGACATGTCCGATTGACCTGAAATTTTAGCCATAACCCTAAAATGGTATAAGAACATGTTGGGAATGGTCAAATCCGCAATCCAACCTTGCGGAAAAGTCACTGTAGCGGCAGTGGCTAAAATCACTATTCATGTTAAAACTTGATTTTTGGAAATTGAGTTAGACTTGTCCAATTGACTTCAAATTTGAAATACAAGTCTAATACAGCATAAGACTTCATGGAAAAGTGTCGGAACTGAAATACGACCCCTCGGGGGTACTGTAGCAAAATACGTATAATATACGATTTTACTAAAGTTGGTCATTCAAGGTTTATACACTTGTTTTGACCATTAATGGTATAATAAGGACTCTAACATGTTATAATGTCAATTAGAATGTAAATAATGTATCATATATTATATATTGGTACAAGTCAAGTAATTGGACACCGAAAGGGTAAAGAACCGAAGAACGTCTAAACGACCTATCAAGAGTTATAAGGTGAGTACATGCAGTATTTTTACCCATTCTGGGGTACATGGCAAGTAAGTATTTTCAAGATTTCTTATAAATCTTATATGTGAAATTATATGCAAGAGTTTTATTTCCAACTTATTTATGAAAGTATAATGCTATAATTGAAGCTATGTTTTGAACTATAAGTCAATTATGTGAAAGTAAGTTTTGGTCTATGAACCAAATATGTGAAAGTACATGTTTAATACAAGTTATACATGTTTGAAAGTATGGATAGGCATATAGCCATAAAATAATTAAGAAGTATGTTTTGGTTACAAACTTTATATGTTTTCAAGTATGAAAGGGCATATAGCCACAATATGTTTGGAAAGTTATAAATTTGGCATCTAGCCATAAAGACAGAAAGTAATAAAGTTTGGCGCTTAGCCATAAGTTATATGTATGTATGTATGTAATGTTCAAGCAAGCAGAAGATGTTTTGTATGACTGGTAATTGTAGCAAGCAGCGTTAGTAAGGGAACTATGTTCCAACCTTCCCGGGTTAGGTAAGGGGTCTACTGGGGACAAGCCCCATCGCGAAGTAGATCGCCTCAGCACTTCTATGGTGAGGATTGATCCGTTCTTTCTAGCCATAGAGACTTGGGGTATCACTTATAGTGATTAAAGCCCTAAGTATAAAAATCCAGCAAGCTTATAAAACCAGTCAAAGAAAGTAAGAACAAAGTTATTTTCGTAAAGTATGTCATAGAATGATTTTTGAGAAGTAAAGAGTTTTATTGCTATTATAAAGTTTTGAAAGAAGATATTATGCAAGGTATGATATGTAACGATTTCTGAAAAGAATAAAGAACTATGGTACGATAATGTTTTAAAACTTTGAAAGATATTTATGTCGTAAGTTTTAATATAAAGATTGGAAAAGAAGCTAAATATTTGAGTCTAAAACTCATGTAACTCACGAGACATTATTGTCTTACGTATTCTATTTTTATGCCATGTATTCCAGGTTAAATGCTATGCTATAATTGGATGAAGTTTAGCTGGAGTGGAGCCCACATAGCTCCTATCTTGGACTCAAGGTTTAATCATTTCTTGCTTACTATGATTAGTTTTGGTATGGATTTGTAACACCCATTGTTTTTAAACCTGTAAATACTTGGTTTTTGTTAAACCGTATTTTTTGTATTCATGAAATTTTATGAAAAACCATAGTAATTGCAAACAGTAGAAATGGGGTGTCACAAGTTGGTATCAGAGCCATAGTTTAAGCGAATTAGGATTGGCTTGTTCCACTCCTAGTCTTAAACTCAAGCTATAAAAATGTTAGTTTATAAAAGTATGTTATATGATGTCTAAAATGATTAAGACATTATGCAATATGTAAAATATGTAGATAAATAACACTAAAAAGTGTTAAGTTAACGTTTAAAGTGAGCAAAGATTTGACCGTTAGGAAAATTATATGATATTTTCCGTAACCGTCTAAATTTATTAAAGACAATGTCTATAAAACAGTAAGATTTTAGTAGTGATTATCGTGTACTTATAATAGTGTTAATATGTCAAAGGAACCAGTGTCCCATGAAACCTTGTGGTAACAGCAGAATCAATATGTATAGGTGATTATGGTAATATGGGCCCGTATTATCATAATCACAGGATATGTATTGAGCCTGGTGGAATCACAAAGGAATTATGGTATTCTGGTGGGTAAAGTTATGAGTATTAAAAGCTAATGCAGTGGGTATATAAATATACCACTTAGTATGGTAAAGTAAAAGAAATAAAGTGATAAATAATATTTCTTAGACAAATTGAAGGATATTAAAATATATGCATGTCAAGGCGAGAAAAAGTATGAATAAGAGTAATTTAAAGAGGAATTATGGGTATTGATTACCTATATAGGAGTTGTAAGACTCTTACATAAAGAATGAAAATTACCAGCAGAAGGTATTAATAGTATATAAATTTCTGTAAAAAAAAAAAAAAAGTGTCCAAATATTGGACAAGTGAACAAGTCGTAAATTTAGTGATGAGTCAAGTAAAGTGACAAGCAGCAAGATAAGTGAAGAGTAAATGAAAATGAAGAATGAGGAATGATCGGTACACAAGCCCGATAACCTCGTTGTGTATAGTCGAAGAGAAAGAAATTCAAGTAAAGCAAGGATAATATGCTTTGTTTATTACAGCATAAGCATATGAAAACCATATTGAGGTGGTTATATTTACATGTAGACTTGGAAGTTGTTGGAGTGAATCGGCTTGCAAAATGGAGTGGTATTCAAATGAAGATGCATGTATATGATGTACCCGAATAGAAGTAACGTCACTATAAGTAAATATGGAATCGATGTCTGCAAAGAATATTACTTAATATAAAGTAGTAGCAGACTGTTACCACCTGTAAGTTATGACAGGTGTTGTAATAAGTAAGGCGAATAAGGAAATTCTTGGTTGTCTCCAAGGAACTTTTCATAACAAAAGCTGGAATCTAATCAAAGTTGGAAGTTAACAAGCTTGTAGATTGAAGGTAGAGCATGCTTACCCGACAAAAATAGAAAACAGTTCGAATGATAAATTGTTAATTTAACACTTGAAAGAAGAATGTTAAAAGTTGTCCCTAGACAAATATAATGTTAAGATATTGGTTATTAGGAATTAAATTCCATAATCAAATGAAAGAAGTATAAGAAGAAATACCGGTAATAAAATGGTATAATGACGTATGTTAACTGGAGAAAACCAAAAGCATGTAAGTAAGACGACTAAAGGTTATCATCACTACGACGTAAAGAGCAATAATAAATGTCTAAATAAGTATTAGACAAAGAATCAAAGACAAGATAAAATTTTAATAAACAGACAGGAAGTTATTACTTCCAAATAGAAATGATGGGTAAAGGAATCCAAAGATCGTGAGAAATGGTCAGTACATGACTAGTAGCCATGAAATACAAAGAAATGTATATATGTTTATACGTGTTTATAAATATAAGTGAATGAGTAAGTTTTAGAACTTATACAAAGTATAAAAATAGTTATGAAACAAGTATTCTAATTAGAATACTATAGGGTGTGAAGCAAAAGAGTAACATAATGCATTGGGCATACTGCCTCGATATACCAAAAGAATGAAAGATGACGAGAAAATAAATGGCAAATGGTATCACCTAAAGATACATAAGAAGTAAGTTGTATATGAAATATTTAATGTTGTAAAGAAATATGTGGTGTAAAGAAGTGGAGTATAAATAAAAGGATAACGTAATGTGTTAGGCATGTAGCCTTATAACACATGACAGAAATGGTAACAGATGTAAAGGCAAGAAAATTATTGTTTTAGCATTAGCTATAACAAGTAAAGAATAATGGGAAGTAATGGTAATTGAAGGTTATATCAAGAATTCGTCATGGGACGAAAATGTTAAAAAAAATACCTAGTAGGGTTCTTAAACCAAAAGAGAACCAGGTATATATATATATATATATATATATATATATATATATATATATATATATATATATATATATATATATATATATATATATATATATATATATATATATATATATATATGTGTATATTATGCAAATAAGAACTTGTAAGAATATGTCAAGAAGTTAATGAATGTGGTTTATGAAACATAAATACATCACAAGGAAATAATATTAGGAAAAATGAAGTAAGTATGAGAATGTGAATTATAGTATGCAACATGTATGAAGTTCCATAAGTGAATTGAAGAAAAACAAATTTTGAATCAATCATGGTAAACAATTTAGATACCGTGAGGAAAGAGTAAACAAAAGATCAGGTGCTAAACTAAACACTAATGTGAGAAATAGAATTGGCAAAGAAATACTAAAATACTAAAATATTAAGTATTAATATGAGAAGGACACGTGGAGTATCCAAAAGAAGAAAAGAAAAGTATACTTATAAAAATATTGTACAAAAAGTGAAGAACTGAGAAAAACATGTTTATACGAATAAGTAATGAGTATTGAGACCGAAATCTCATAAAAGGAGATGAAAGAAATATCTAAGTTGATTATATGTTGAATATGAAAGTAATACATTTAATGTACAGAATGTGAAAAAGAAGCAAGTTGAAACTTCATAAATTATGAATTTAAAATGAAAGTAATATGGAGTCAATAACAATAGTTATGATGTGACAGTAATATAAGTATGGAATGATACCAAATATGTATTTAGAGAGAATAATACATGTAAAGTGCAAAGTGGAACATATAGCAAGGGATTGCGAATGTATAGAAGTTAACAAGAAGTATACAATCAGTATACAATTGGTAGTATAAAAACCAAGATTGAAAAAGAAGGAAGTTAACAGAAATAATAGATCAACTTCAATAGTAAAACTATACAAGCTTATAAGGTTGAGTATGGTGTATTATACATAAAAAGAAATAAAAAGCGATATGGTGTTTCGATTCTTCTAGAGTAAGATATGCAAATTTTTATGAAAATATATTGTTTTGACAGCTTCCGTCCCAAACAGAAAAGTAATGATGTGAAATAAAAAAAAAAAAAAGAATGTATTCCTTATGAGTGGTAATAAGTCGAGAATTGTTAATAGATGTAAAGACTAATAAAGTGAAGTTAAAAGATCTAAAGAACAACTATGTAAAGATAAGAAGTTGTAAAACTTCTAAAAAAAAAAGAAGAAGAAGTTATGTTCGAGTAAAATGTCCGAAAAATGGACAAAATTTTATTTTCAAAGAAAGATAATGTGTATTTGTAAAACTGTATAAATACAAAGTTTTGCCAAATTGTATTTGGGAAGAAATGTTATAAGCAAAGAATAGAATTAATAAAGTCTCATAAAGTTTGATAAACATAGGAGCAGAATTATAAAGTAAGCTGCTATTTTGATACAAATATGAATGAATGACTAAGAGGTTAAGAAAACAGATAAAATGACCAAAATGATATTTTGGTTAACTGGGACGATATAAAGTTTTAAAGAAATTATGTTAATCCTTTATAAAGGATTGAAACCAGGAACCGTTAAGAACTGATTAAAGAATCAAAAGCAACCAAAGAAGAAAAGATTAAAAGATAAAATAACAAAGAATATGATTATGTGTTAGCAAAAAGAAAGTGTTTATTTAGAACCAAACTTGGACTGAGAGCCTTTGAAGACAGGACGGAGTGATCCCTTGAATTAATAGTTGTGTTATGATTCCGAGGACGGAATCCCAATAAGGGGGAGGTAGTTGTAACGACCCAAAAATCTCGAATTTATATTCGAGAAAATACGTAAGGAAAACCCGAGAAAAATGGTGAAAAAGGGTGTTATTTTACCATAAAAGGGTAAAATGGTCTTTCGACCCATTATAAGACCATTATGTAAGATAATATGTATTTGTGAAATAAAAATATGAGAAATAAAAGGTTATGTGAAATTTGGAGTTTTACCGTATGAATAGTGAAATATGGCTAAAAAGGGCAAAATGATCATTTGACATGGAAATGACCAAAATGTCAAGAAAATTTCAAGTTAGTAGTTAATGGAACTTGGTTAGTAAAGTTATTACCTTTGGACCATTTTTGAAGAGAAGTTAGTAACCAAAGGACCTAAATGTAAAGTTTATTTATAAATAAGATATATATATTATTTAGTAGTTATTATACCCATTATTGAAGGATTAAGAACATTTCTCCAGAGGATTCCAGAGAGCACGAGAGACAGCAAGAAAGAGCTAGAGAGGAAGAAGAGATCAAAGGAATTTCCAAGGAATCAAGAACTAACTTTGGAATTAGTGATTCCATAGTTAAAAGAGGTAAGATTCCATCTTCTTTAACCTAGGTTTTTGGGTATGTGCTTGAATTTGGTCTTTGGAAGAAATTGAAACTGAAATTGCAGTTATAAATCATGTGGGTTAAGTAGCTAATGCTTCCAATAAGCCATTAGTTAGGAACTTAACTCAAAAACATGAAAGTAGAATGCTATTCTTGAGAATTTTCAAGTTTAGCCAAGAACTTTAATTCCTGCAATTGATCTATTAAAGTGTTTTTAGTGACTTAAAACTTGTTATTAGTCAAGGGTTTTAGTCCTAGAACAGACCCCATACGAATAAGAACTGAAATAAGTGCTTAATGGGTGAAAACTGCGTGCTACAGTGCACAAATCGCGACTGATCAGGCCACTGCCCAGGCGCCAGGCGCAGTGCGCCCAGGACCAGGGCGGGGTGCGCCCAGGCGCAGTGCGCCCCTAGCCAGGCGCAGTGCGCCCTCAGACAGGGACCAAAATTGTTAGAAATTTCAAATATTCCAAACACTAGAAACCATAGCTAGACATGTCCGATTGACCTGAAATTTTAGCCATAACCCTAAAATGGTATAAGAACATGTTGGGAATGGTCAAATCCGCAATCCGACCTTGCGGAAAAGTCAATGTAGCGGCAGTGGCTAAAATCACTATTCATGTTAAAACTTGATTTTGGAAATTGAGTTAGACTTGTCCAATTGACTTCAAATTTGAAATACAAGTCTAATACAGCATAAGACTTCATGGAAAAGTGTCGGAACTGAAATACGACCCCTCGAGGGTACTGTAGCAAAATACGTATAATATACGATTTTACTAAAGTTGGTCATTCAAGGTTTATACACTTGTTTTGACCATTAATGGTATAATAAGGACTCTAACATGTTATAATGTCAATTAGAATGTAAATAATGTATCATATATTATATATTGGTACAAGTCAAGTAATTGGACACCGAAAGGGTAAAGAACCGAAGAACGTCTAAACGACCTATCAAGAGTTATAAGGTGAGTACATGCAGTATTTTTACCCATTCTGGGGTACATGACAAGTAAGTATTTTCAAGATTTCTTATAAATCTTATATGTGAAATTATATGCAAGAGTTTTATTTCCAACTTATTTATGAAAGTATAATGCTATAATTGAAGCTATGTTTTGAACTATAAGTCAATTATGTGAAAGTAAGTTTTGGTCTATGAACCAAATATGTGAAAGTACATGTTTAATACAAGTTATACATGTTTGAAAGTATGGATAGGCATATAGCCATAAAATAATTAAGAAGTATGTTTTGGTTACAAACTTTATATGTTTTCAAGTATGAAAGGGCATATAGCCACAATATGTTTGGAAAGTTATAAATTTGGCATCTAGCCATAAAGACAGAAAGTAATAAAGTTTGGCGCTTAGCCATAAGTTATATGTATGTATGTATGTAATGTTCAAGCAAGCAGAAGATGTTTTGTATGACTGGTAATTGTAGCAAGCAGCGTTAGTAAGGGAACTATGTTCCAACCTTCCCGGGTTAGGTAAGGGGTCTACTGGGGACAAGCCCCATCGCGAAGTAGATCGCCTCAGCACTTCTATGGTGAGGATTGATCCGTTCTTTCTAGCCATAGAGACTTGGGGTATCACTTATAGTGATTAAAGCCCTAAGTATAAAAATCCAGCAAGCTTATAAAACCAGTCAAAGAAAGTAAGAACAAATTTATTTTCGTAAAGTATGTCATAGAATGATTTTTGAGAAGTAAAGAGTTTTATTGCTATTATAAAGTTTTGAAAGAAGATATTATGCAAGGTATGATATGTAACGATTTCTGAAAAGAATAAAGAACTATGGTACGATAATGTTTTAAAACTTTGAAAGATATTTATGTCGTAAGTTTTAATATAAAGATTGGAAAAGAAGCTAAATATTTGAGTCTAAAACTCATGTAACTCACGAGACATTATTGTCTTACGTATTCTATTTTTATGCCATGTATTCCAGGTTAAATGCTATGCTATAATTGGATGAAGTTTAGCTGGAGTGGAGCCCACATAGCTCCTATCTTGGACTCAAGGTTTAATCCTTTCTTGCTTACTATGATTAGTTTTGGTATGGATTTGTAACACCCATTGTTTTTAAACCTGTAAATACTTGGTTTTTGTTAAACCGTATTTTTTGTATTCATGAAATTTTATGAAAAACCATAGTAATTGCAAACAGTAGAAATGGGGTGTCACATGATGAAATGTCAATCAGTCTAATATGTAAATTAGTTGAACCAAAATTCATGGTACAATGCTAATTTTCTAGATGGAAAGTGAATATATGCAAGAAATAAACTAAAATTTGCTAAATTCACATGCTGAAACTCTGATTAGGTATTAGAACCCTAATGGAGGCACGTTGAGTTTAGGTATTAGAACCCTAATTGAGGCCCATCATCTTTCCCATCCGTCTCCTTCTTCGTAGAGTTTAGGAATTGCTGTCCATATCTCAATTCTTTTCACAACATTTTAGAGAATAAAAGTTGAACGAAAGAGTTCAGATTCATAATCAATTGACAAAACGATTTTAAAGATGGAGAAATTAGAATCTTACAAGCAATTTGAAGGATTATGATAACAAGGGGGATGAAGGATGGAAGTGACAGCGACGGCGAAACGGTTGGAGGACGGCGAAGAGGTTGGAGGACGACGACGATGACGGGGCCGGAGGATTGTGGTCGCTCAAATTAGCAGTGATTTGGCAGGAACAATGCAAACGAGCCATCTTTAGCTTTAGATTAGCAGCGATTTGGCAGGAACAATGCAAACGACCCATCTTTAGCTTGTACCTTTGTGCGCGAAATAGACAATCTTTGTGGTGGTGTCAAATTAAGAATGGCTGATAGATGGTGGTATAGCCGTCGACGACATGATCTAGGTTTCTTGGAGTATGCCGTATAAGAAGAGATAAGAGAGAGAGAGAGAGAGAGAGAGAGTGAATGAGATAATTTTGGGATAATTGGTTATTTCCTAAATTAGTGGATAAATTTAATTTAAATTAATTAATTATTATGTAAATTTACCTCTATGCCCTTTGGAAATGATTGGCTGATATTTTCTCACACACTCACACAATATTTAGCCTCCACATATGAACCTACATCTATATATATATATATATATAGGGATAGGTTCAACATAGAACCAAATTATATCACCTAACCATAGAACCATGATCTTAACTGTTTGATTAGATTCCTTCATTAAGGGTATGATGGTAAAATGGAAATACTTGAAATAAAACCTCCAATAAATACGTCCAGTAAATGAACAAATGTTCATAAATGAACAAATGTTCATCAATGAACATATCTTCATCAATGAACATATGTTCATCAATGAATAAACAAACATTCATCTCCTTCTCTGTATATTATTTCTTTGTAAATAGACATATGTTCATTAATGAATAAATATTTATCAACATGCATTCATCTCTTATCTGTATATTCATTCTCTGTAAATGAACAAGTGTTCATAAATGAACATGTGTTCATAAATGAACAAATGTTCATCAATGAACATACTCATTCTCTATAAATGAACCTATGTTCATAGATAAACATATGTTTCAAAAAATCACGTAACATTTGACGCTTCTATATTTTAGGGATGGATAAAAAAAACCCAATATGCCCTTGTCTAGGTATGACTCCTTACATTAGGTGCATAATTTCTTAATGCGTCCCTTTTAATCTAATCCATTGATATAATGATCCAAAGGTTATAAGGATAGTTATATGGTTAGGTGATTTAATTTGGTTCTATATTGAACATTCCTTTCTCTCTCTCTTTATATATATATATATATATATATATATATATATATATATATATATATATATATATATATATATATATATATATATATATATATATATATAGAGAGAGAGAGAGAGAGAGAGATAGAGAGAGAAGAAGGACCATGTAGGAACCTAAAATCCGGTAAGAACCACGAGGACAAATCGGAACCTTTAATCATGAAAATTAGGTGAATTAGATTCAATGTGAAAAGAATGACACATCTTAAAAGTTTGAGGGGGCTAGTTGTCTAAAAATCAAAATTATTGGGTGGATAACAAAAATTGGGAAGGGTAATATGGTAACCTGGACGAGCCTCTAACCATATTACGACATTTGTCACTATATGGTTTGCTGGGCTTTTTCTATTCCTCCCACATAGTTTTTGGGCCATAATTTTTTTTTCTTTGTAAAAAAAAGTTCTAAAAACACCAAAGTTCTTAAAATTTAATTCTCTACAAAACAAGCACCATCATGAAAATTTGAAAAAAAAATATTTTTTTATTTTTTATATTTATAAAAAATCAAAAAATTAAGAAAATTCTCAAAAAATTATGAAAATTTAAGGGATCATTATAGACATCATATTAGTGAGTTTGTAAAAAAAGTTGAAAATAAGTTTTTGTGTATATGTATTTTTTTTTTTGCTTTTAAGTACAAAACCCACTAACTTTTCAAAAAAAAAAAAAAAAGTGTATGATCCAAAATTTAAGAGGCAAAATATGTTTTATGTTTCAAACTATTATGAACCAAACTTTTTATGAATAAATACTTATGATGATTCAAAATTTAAAATGATCCAAAAATATTTTTTAAATTTTATGATCCAAATGTTATCAATCAAAATCTTATAATTCAAAATATTATGATCCAAAATATAATCAATTATAAACGTTACGAGACCGAAAGATCGTCCTATTTGAAAAATGTTACGATCTTAAATTATATGATTCAAAATATTATGATTTAAAATATTATAAGATAAAAAAATGATAAGATGCAAAAAACTATGATCCAAAATAGTATGATACAAAAATAATGATCCAAAACGTTATGATTAAAAATATGATATGATCCAAAATGATTAGATTAAAAATACGAAAAAAAAATGTTAAAATAATATTAAAAAATATATATTAAAAATGAAAAAAAAAACAAAAAAAAAACAAAAAAATTAAAATCGAGTACTGTAGCATTAAAAAAACTAAAAAAAATAAAAATAAAAATCAAAAGCTAAAATCAAGAATTAGAAAAGAAAAAAATTGAAAAAAAAATAATTTTTTTTTGAAAAAAAAGAAAATAAAAACAACAAAAAAAAGAAAAAAAAGAAAAAAAAGAGAGAAAAAATCTCACTTAAATCACGTTGGACGAACATGCGTCACATATGATCGTATCCTTCGGTCCGTATTTCGTTCCGTGGACGTGTGTCGCACGTGATTGCGTCACGTCGAATGAAGACTTTTGACATTATTGCCCTTATGAGATTGATTGGACGAGAAGAGTTATCGCGGTTCCTATAGGATCTTAACCCTATATATATATATATATATATATATATATATATATATATATATATATATATATATATATATATATATATATATATATATATATATATATATATATATATATATATATATATATATATATATATATATATATATATATATATATATATATATATATATATATATATATATATATATATATATATATATATATATATATATATGTTCAACATAAAACCAAATTATACTGGCTAACAATAGAATCACGTGAAAATTGACCATGTTCATTTATGAACATTTGCGTTTCTGTATAAATGTATATATGTTCATCCATGTTTAGTAATGAACAATCGAGTTTTTGTTTAAATATTCATCAATGTTCATTTATGAACATGTGTGTATGTTCGTATATTTGTTCAATGTTCGTCAATATTCATTTCGGAACATGTGTATATGTTCATATAATTCATAAATATTAGTCAATGTTTATTTTTGAACATTAATTGGTTATGAATGTTAATTTCTGAACATGTGTGTATGTTTATATATTTCATTAATGTTATGAATGTTCATTTCTGAACATGTTATGAATGTTCATTTCTAAAAAATATTCATCAATATTTTTCAATGTTCATTTATGAATATGTGTGTATGTTTATATATTTCATCAATGTTTGTCATTGTTCATTTAAGAATATATGTGTATGTTCATGTATTTCATCAATGTTTGTCAATATTCATTTCTGAACATGTGTGTATGTTTGTATATTTTATCAATATTCTTCAATGTTAAATTTTGAACATATTGTCTGTTACTATATTTCATCAATGTTCGTTAGTGTTCGTCAATATTCATTTCTGAACATATGTGTATGTTCGTATTTTTCGTCGATGTTCATTTTTGAACATTAGTTGGTTACGAATGTTAATTTATGAAAGATGTAACTGGAATATTAATTAATTATGAATGTTCCTTTCTGAATATCAAATTATTATCAATGTCAATGTTCATTTATGAACATAATTACTATAAATTAGGAAAATAATTAATAAATTATTGTTTTTTTCTATAAAAATGTAATTTTACCATCATACCGTTATCACCCTAATTTGATCTAAGAGTCAAAAAGATGGTTCTATGGTTATATATGTAATTTTGATTCTATGTTGCTCTCATTTTTTACTTTAAAACTAGACAAATTACCGAGGTTTGCACATGAATAAACTTTAGCTAATATAAAAACGAATATATTTTGTTAGAATTATATTATCTCATTGTCATTAACTATGATATTGCAATTTTTATATCTAAATCAAAAGATTGATGTAAACAATTGTAATTATATATATTGAACAATATGATAAAAAAAAAACATAAAAATTGAAGTTTAGAATTTATAATACTTATAATGGTTGAAGTTTATGATATTTAACATTTTTAAGCAGATAATATATTATTATTTTGATATTAAAAATAAATAAGAAATTCGAGGGGATTATTTAGTATTAAATCACTAAAGCTCAAAATATTTTGTTACTTATGGTACTTAATTGATATTTATGAGTTTTAATTAAATATAATTAGGATTCCTAAATTTTTTTTACTCTAAATAAATAATATGATCAATTAATGTGTAGATCAAAATATGTCAATGCCGTCTCCATTATTATGAATTTGGTTATAAACATCTAATATTTTGTGTGTATTATTTGTATATAATAAATTGTATAAGACTAATAGTTATCATGAAACTCTTTTTTAAGTCTAAATATATATAAAAGTTTTAATTTGCTATTTGTATTAAAATTCAATGACCTATTTACAACTCGACATATTGACTCGTTCTAGTACGTAGTTTGATGTTTGTGGAATTTGTGTTTGAAACTTTCTAAATTAATATTTGTTGTAGTTGATACTGCAAAATATAGAGTTGTTAGTTTGACTTACTGGATTTTGTTTTATTCACTACAAAAAAATCTAAATATTCTGTAAGTATTATTATTATTATTTATTTTACAAAGCTAAATAGTCGGATTTAAATTCGTCAACAAACGTATAGATTACCGTCCTTTGCTAAACCCTTCCGTAGATCTACGGCTAAAATCAACTCTGCTAAAATACATCAGTATAGGGGTGTGTTAGGGTCCGAAACCGGCCCGAACCGGATCGGAAAATTTGTTGCAATTTTGTGGTTTCAAAGTTCAAGATAAACATTTTTTACGGTTTAGGATTCTTCGATAACTAAATCTGAAAAAAAAATCGCCGCTAAATTCCATGAGTAATGTTTTCTCATGCCCATTTATTTAATAGGAAACTAGGCGTATTCCCGCGCGTTGCGCATGTGTAAATTAATATAGTAAAAATATATTGACCGATCAAATATAAACATAAACACTTTGGATTTAATCAAAACATGCAAAACTAAAAGTAAAAATGCTTCGATAAATATAAGAAAGAATTATAAATCGTTAATCGCAACCGATATTTTGTATCAATAATAAAGTTTTTAACTAAAAGGTCGAACAAAATAATATAAGTCAAGTGTATATCGACAATCCAATATTAAAAAATAGCACAACACGACATGAACTGTAATACATAGATTATGTTTGGTTCATATTTGTTAAATCTTAGTAACTAAAAGTTTTATGATCCTTTACTACTAAAGTTTTTTTCTTGTATTTATGTAATTTTTTTGAACACTTTGAATGTTTAACTTCTTACATAACAATAATGTCACAACTTTTATATAATTTTATTTATCAAATAATGTTAATCTTAAAAAAGATTCTACAAACCAAATGACCACTAAATACTTTATCAAATAACATAAGCCCACTTATTCAAACAATATAAAACCATTTATTGGGGAATTTGGATTAGAAAATACTATATATATATATATATATATATATATATATATATATATATATATATATATATATATATATATATATATATATATATATACACAATGAATAATCAATCTAATATATATCTTTCTATCGTTATGTTGTGGTAGAACCAATATACACTTTGTTTCTTGTCTTGCTTTGACATCTTCACGTTTCTCCTTCCTAATATAATATAAACATATATACCTTCAAATACGTGCTCTCAACTATGTCATTTTCCTTTTTCTTCCGACTTGTAATTTGTTATAGGTTCTTCATGTTTCTCCTTCGTAATACAATATAAGTATATGCAACTTCAAAGTATGTGTGTGTTCTCAAAACATCTTTTCTTCCATCTTATTCTCCAAGCTAGAATCGAGTTCATATGTGAATTATATATAACACTTATATTAATTAGGTTTGTTAAGTAACAATAAGTATCATAGGTTATAAGACTCTTGAGTTGTATGTGTTTGATTACTTGAAAGTTGTAAAGCCTTGTAAGTTTCAAATGAATATAATTCAAGATATTGGCCTATCTTGAACCACATTCATTTGGATGGCCTCTATTATAAGATTTACTAGGCGAATCCTCGCGCGTTGTGCAGGAATAAAGTTACATAATTAAAATATTAGAAAACTAATTTATTATGGTTTAAAATATGATTTATGTATAAAACAAAACAAAAATCAACTTCTATTTCTTTATTTCTCATAAACAATACACTTAGAAAATAAAAGGGCAAATTTCATAAAAGACACTAACTTTTCAAAAAAAATCGATTTTGACACCTTTTCAATTTTTTTCAATTAAGTCACTATGTTTTCAATTTTGTTTCAATTTTGACCATTTGACCAGTCAACCCGGTAGCCAGCTGACGTGGCATGATGACGTGTCAGTCTTTGATGATGCGACGCTGACGTGGCATGCTGACATGGCACCAGAGTGTCAAAATTGAAACAAAATTGAAAACAGAGTGACTTAATTGAAAAAAATTGAAATCTTAGTGTTTTAATTGAAAAAAAATAACACAGTGTCTAAATCAATTTTTTTGTAAAGTTAGTGTCATTTTTGGAATTTTTTCTATATTTTTTAAAGTGTTAAATTCGTCTTTTTACGTTTTTAAAACGTATAAATATATATTTTTACAAGTATAAAGACGTATTTTTTACTTTTAGAAGCATACATACATTTTGATAAGTATATATACGTATTTATATTTCTAAAGACATAAAAAACTTATTTATACTTATAAAGACGTGAAAAAATATATTTATACTTCTAAATTAACGAACAAATACTTATTTTTATGTTTTTAGAAATATAAAATATGTTTTCTTTTTTGCATATAATCACGTATGGTATCAATCAAAAGCATGTTTATAGTGAAAAAAATAGTGAAAACGAACTTAAACCAACATAAACAAACAAACATAAATTAACGAATAAATACTTATTTTTATGTTTTTAGAAATATAAAATACGTTTTGTTTTGCATATAATCACGTATCGTATAAATCAAAAGTATGTTTATAGTGGAAAAATAGTGAAAACAAACTTAAACCAACGTAAAAGAACAAACTTAAATAAACAAACATAAACTAATGAATAAATACTTATTTTTATGTTTTTAGAAATATAAAATACGTTTGTTTCCATATAATCACATATCATATCAATCAAAAGCATGTTTATAATGGAAAAATATCGAGAAATAGTTTTAAACTCGTTTTATAATACGTATTTTATTGATATATACATATTTATATGCAAAAAAAACGTATTTATATTTTTAAAAGCATAAATATACATTTATATATACTTATGACAATGTATCTATGTTTCTAAAAATATAAAAATACGTATTTATACTTGTAAAAAAAATATTTATAATTCTAAAAACGTAAAAATATGTATTTATACTTTTAAAAAATATAGAAAAAGTTCCAAAAAAGACACTAACTTTTTAAGAAAATTTCGATTTTGACACTTTGGTATTTTTTTCAATTAAGACACTAACCTTTCAATCTTTTCCAATTAAGTCACTATGTTTTCAATTTTGTTTCGATTTTGACACTCGGGTTCCACGTTAGCATGCCACCTCAGCGTCGCATCATCAAATATTGACATGTCATCATGGCACATCAGCTGGCTACCGGGTTGATCGGTTAAATGGTCAAAATTGAAACAAAATTGAAAACATAGTGACTTAATTTAAAAAAAATTGAAAACTTAGTGTCTTAATTGAAAAAAAAATAACACAGTGTAAAAATCGAATTTTTTTGAAAAGTTAGTGTCTTTTATGAAATTTGTCCAAAATAAAAGATAAATAAAAAACTCTTATTTATATATAACAGCGTCCTATTTCAAACACACATTGTTTTTTCATTATAATAAAAAATAAATTCTTCTAAAGTCGAGCCTATATTGTTTTTTGTTCAATAAAAATACATACATTTCAAAATAGAGTTTTGTGTTTTGAAATAAAAATTTTCTTTATATTATTTTTCACACTCTAGCAACATGAACTACTATATATATATATATATATATATATATATATATATATATATATATATATATATATATATATATATATATACATATATATATATATATATATATATATATATATATATATATATATATATATATATATACACCTTCATCAACAATTATGTGTCATAAGTACTAATTAAATAGCATAAGTTAATAAAAACTCTTGAGTTGTAGTGATTAAATTAGTAGAAAGTAGGAAAGTTTTATTATTAAAATCAAAATTTCATACACTCAAGTATTAAAACTAATATGATTTTAGACATAACTTAAAAAAAACTCTTGAGTTGTAGTAATTAATTAGTTGCAATTTGAAAAGTTATGGAGGTTTCAAATAAATTGATGCAAAGAAAGTTATTTATTTTTAACAATATTGATTTTAATAGACCCTTTATATATATATATATATATATATATATATATATATATATATATATATATATATATATATATATATATATATATATATATATATATATATATATATATATATATATATATATATATATATATATATATATATATATATATATATATATATATATATATATGCAAAGTGTTCTTTAGTTGATACAATTTTATGGTTGTAGATAGTTGTACATATACATTCATTGTGTTATTTTGTTACACATTATCTTTTAAGCTAAAGCTTGTGTTATTTGTATTTTTTGTTATATATTTTTTACATTGTAGTTAACTTATCTATCTCCTTATCCACATAAAAGTCATCATTAACATATGGACGTATGAGATATATCTATTATCAACAAATGCTTAGAATGTAACAAAAAGTACATAATAATATGGATGATTTAATAATTAGAATTTTATTTTCATTTGTTTCCGAATCATTTTTAATACATTGAAATGGAAACATTTTCATGTTGTCGTGTTATTTCGATAATATATATATATATATATATATATATATATATATATATATATATATATATATATATATATATATATATATATATATATATATATATATATATATATATATATATATATATATATATATATATATATATATATATATATATATATATATTAGTAAAGTATTCATCAATAACTTAATTATACTCTTCATCTTATATTCGTTATACTTGACGATGGAACACGATCAAACAATTATACATGATATTAAAAACAAAGAACATACATTTTCAACATATTGTAATAAATAAATTGAAAAAGAATCATCTTTCTCTTGTTTCTAAATATACAACGATAAACGTTTTTCTTGAAATCTACAAAAATAGAAGTAAAAAGATATGAATATAAACTAAACCTGTGAAAATAACCCAAATAGCTTCCCGCCTTTGAAAACATTGATTATCATATCCGTCTTTACTTTTTCCCAATATATTTCATCATTCAACACTTCTTTTTAGAGATTAGATATATGAATCTCTTGCACCTTATTTTCCATCTTCATACACTTTAGATAAAATACAATGTAAGTAACCAAGCAAAAAAATAATATATTTATATAGGCAAAATATTTCATTTAACTAAGCAATTAATTAGTAGAAGTTGAAAAGGTAGGAGTTTCAAATGAATATGGTGCAAGATAGAGACATATCTTCAACCACATCATTTGGATGACCTCTATTATAATACTTATATATATATATATATATATATATATATATATATATATATATATATATATATATATATATATATATATATATATATATATATATATATATATATATATATATATATATATATATATATATATATATATATATATATATATATATATATATATAGATCCGTTGCTAAGCCTTGGAGCCGTGACCATTCATCCTAATAGGTTGGAGTGCCACGTAGGTGCCACCTCGTTTTTCCCTCAGTAACCCCTCACCCCTTTAATTCTAGGAAATGGTAACCCTCACTAACCACTCACTTTTTTATTTAAATAAATAATAATTACTTTAACATAAATAAAACTAAAATTACCAATTAACATTTAATTAAAAACGCACAAACACTACAATATTAAATTTCGTAGAAACGGAAAACGACAAATTAAAACCTTGACACGATAATTAAATACCTAGAAACGACAAATTAAAACCTAGACACGATAATTAAATTCTTAGAAACGGCACGTTAAAACCTACATATGCTAATTTCTTCGAAAGGAAGGTGAATTTTTCACCACTTCCCACGCATCGTAATCCAAGAACTTTGCGTTTTGTGTCATATGATACTCGTGTAGCGCTGATCAAATGACCTCATAGTCGGTTTCTCTGGGTTATCGGTTCGTCGATTTAGCGTAGGTGAATTTAGTTAAAGGTTTGCAGTATGCGTGACAATGTCCTCCATTTGCTGTGAAGTTCATGTCTATTCCGAAAAGGTCTTGTGCCCCTTGAATTGTTATACAATTCCTCAACACGTTCCCAAAATTGTTGGCTATTTGTTCTTGGCCCCTCTTGAGTAACGGTGAGGAAGGCGGTTGCCAAACGCTCTTCTTCAGTTGTATGCCACCCCCAATCACCAAGTCTGTGTTTCCATTGCGAGCCATTTTCTACAAAATTTGGTAGTTTGTTTTATATTGTGTAGAGAAGGGTATTTATAGTTGGGTAAAATAGTATTTTTTTTTAAATTAGCTGTTATCTAGCCGATGGGGGGAGGTTTTGCAAAGCTGCTCAATTTCAAGGGGCTAAAAGTGATAAATATGAACCTGAACATGCACGGGGTTAGAACCCCATACCAGAGCTTTCACCGCGGTACACCACCCAACTGGGACGGTGTTATCGTACAGGCTCCATGGTCCACGTCGGACACCGCACGTATCACTCCTCCCGCTCCGGTTGGTCTTATTACCCATAGAGTACTGCCCGCTTTGAAAAAAGTCATTATGTCATTGTGGTTAAAGTGTTGGATAAATACCATCAACATTCAACCCCAAGGAAAATTATTACTTAACTTTTTATGCAATAAATATTCAAATATACGATCAGGTTAGATAAAATATGTCAAAATAAGTAAGTCGGATCTAAATGGAAACTTCCCCGTTCCAATTTATTAAAAAAATTCACATGTAATATAAAATTAGCAAGAAGACTCGTTCGATATAAGATGCTATAATTGTTATTTTTTGAATTGAAAATATGGGATTCCCCCGATTGATAAGAGAATATTAGAATACTACACCCGATATAAATACTTCGAAATTTCACCTTACCGACTAATTCAATTTGTATTTCTTAGTTCACATAATCAAAAGACCTTCGAAGTGCAAATAATTCATCAAATAGTAAGAGACAACATATTTAAAGAGTTTAAAAATTCATTAACCTCCTATTGAAAGAGTTTAAAAGTTAGCATTACCTATCAAGTGATCGGTATGTTTATATATATATATATATATATATATATATATATATATATATATATATATATATATATATATATATATATATATATATATATATATATATATATATATATATATATATATATAAAAGCAAGTAATCGGTATAGTTATTTAGAAAAGCGCAAAAAGTTTTTCGTTTCCCGCCTCACCCTACTGCGACGACAAGTCGTCGCTATACCCAAATACGTTTGACTTTTCACTAGGCTTATAATTGTTTATTAATTTTTTTAGAATTATATTTTATTTTCATAAGGCTTATAATTGTTTATTAAATATTTTAGAATAGTATTTTATTTTCATTATATATATATATATATATATATATATATATATATATATATATATATATATATATATATATATATATATATATATATATATATATATATATATATATATATATATATATATATATATGGGGTCCCGTTCCGGTGAGGACTCGTAAGAACACCTTAAAAAAATTGAAAAAAACTCATTATAAAAAAATTAATGATCCTAAAAAAAAAATTCGAATTTTTTTTCTCCAATATAGTATTATGATCCATTTTATTATTTATAATTTTTGTTTATTTTTTTTAATTTTTTAAGGTGTCTTCACGAGTCAGAAAAGTCCTCACCCGATATATATATATATATATATATATATATATATATATATATATATATATATATATATATATATATATATATATATATATATATATATATATATATATATATATATATATATATATATATATATATCGGGTGAGGACTTTTCTGACTCGTGAAGACACCTTAAAAAATTAAAAAAAATAAACAAAAATTATAAATAATAAAATGGATCATAATACTATATTGGAGAAAAAAAATTCGAAAATTTTTTTTAGGATCATTATTTTTTTTATAATGAGTTTTTTTCAATTTTTTTAAGGTGTTCTTACGAGTCCTCACCGGAACGGGACCCCATATATATATATATATATATATATATATATATATATATATATATATATATATATATATATATATATATATATATATATATATATATATATATATATACATATATATATATATACATATATATATATATATACATATATATATATATATACATATATATATATATATACATATATATATATATATATATATATATATATATATATATATATATATATATATATATATATATATATATATATATATATATATATATATATAATGAAAATAAAATACTATTCTAAAATATTTAATAAACAATTATAAGCCTTATGAAAATAAAATATAATTCTAAAAAAATTAATAAACAATTATAAGCCTAGTGAAAAGTCAAACGTATTTGGGTATAGCGACGACTTGTCGTCGCAGTAGGGTGAGGCGGGAAACGAAAAACTTTTTGCGCTTTTCTAAATAACTATACCGATTACTTGCTTATATATATATATATATATATATATATATATATATATATATATATATATATATATATATATATATATATATATATATATATATATATATATATATATATATATATATAAACATGCATTGCATTAACCTTAGTTGTATACCCGTCCGAAATGAATTTAGAAATTCATTTCGGGCGGTCCCCGTTTTGGGACTGCTTTTTAAATATTTTTTCTCATTTAGGATGTGAATGAATATTACAGATTGAGTATTTAAGGAAAAATCGATACACATTTCTCTTTACTCCTACGAGTTTGCATTTCAAACGCATACTTGGGGAGTTAAGAGGAAATGTTGTCGATTTTTTCTTAAATACTCAATCTGATAATATTCATTCACATATGAGACAAAGTATTTAAAAAGTGGGTTAGGTGCCCACCTTTAGACAAACAAGTAGTGGGTTCTTACTATGCATTCATTCAATCAGTGTCAACTTACTCAAATTCTAAAAAAAGTCTAACTTTTTATAACTAAACACAAACTAATTAACATGTATACGATCTAATTCTTAATAATGAAACAGTAATGACAATTGATAAGAGCTGGATTAAAGTACGAAATCGGCGGTCTCAGGAGTTCTTGGAAGGTCTAAGGAACTTCATAGAGATTGCCAAGAACCATGTAGACGAAGAACGGAAAGTGTGTTGCCTATGTAGAGATTGTGTGAATTCGTACCAGCACGTTGTGTCTACGATTTACGCCTACATACATGATCGTGGCTTTCAACAGACGTATAAGATATGGAGTTATCACGGGGAGGAATATCCCGCTTCCGATTTAGACACACTTTAGGCTTCAAGAAGACGTACTACAACAACGCATGAGATGTTTGACGTAATAGATGATGTTATTGTTGGATTTGGTGTCTAAGCCATGACAAATAATTTGTATTTACCTAATTAATAGTAGCAAAGTCCATTTGGGTTGCCCTCATAGCTAGAGGTTTGGTAGAAAGTTCCGGAGAGAGAAAGATTGATTTATTATATGATTAATAAATCAATAGGAATTAAATAAATAGTTTATTAATATATTAAAGTGATAATATATTAATTAGAAACTATAGTAATTAATTAGAAATTAATCTGGAATTAATTGGATTTAATTTGGTGATTAATTTGATTAATTACAAGTGCAGGGGCTATTTTGTAATTACTCAATAGTTGAGTAGTGACTGTCCTGGTTGGTTTAATGTTGGCGATTTTTTGGATATATTTATCATTAATTTCGAGTTTGATAAATAGAGGATAAATAGGTTTAATTCAAATGATAAAAGGTTTATCTTGATTTGAATTAAAAAGGTTTATCTCTAAGGTTTATCTGTAACCACCTGGAGCCTATAAATAGAGACCCCAGGCATTCATAATTCACGCCAATTTTCTCTCCTCCCTCTCTCTGGATTTCGTCCACCTCCTGCTCCCTGGGTGTGATCTCATTTGAGGCAGGACACTTGTGCTGCTTAGCTTGCAAGAAACAACTAAAAGGTTAGTTTTTCTATTTTATTCTTTTAGTTAATTTTTGTTTTGCCTTTAGGAATTAATTACATGTTCAAAGTAAGAAAACATAGATCCAATCTAGGTTGCATGTGAACTTAAGGTTTTAGTTCATAGATTTGCAGAAAACCTTTCAGTGGTATCAGAGCATTTGGTTGTTTTCTTGTTGAATTGTTGTAATAGTTTTCCTAAAATTAGGGTTTAAAGCTTATAAACCCTAATTATTGCCTGGATCGATTTCTAGGATTAGGGTTTTGGAAACCCTAATCCCCCCCTTAGTATTTTCGAATTGTCTATTAGGGTTTTAGGAGGTTTTCTATTTTTGGTAACTTTAATTGTTTAATTAAATGGATAACCTTAAACCCAAATTGTTTGATTTCGAAATTTAAGGGTTTAAGATAGGTTTAAAATTAATTTGATTAATTTGGTAATACCTATCTACATTTGAATTAATTTAATTAATTGTTAATTAAAAGATAATTCAAAGGATTTAATTAATTTTAAATTTGCGAAAATTAAAGATAAATCCGGAAAAATATTTTAAATGTTTAAAATATTAAGATTTGATTATTTCAATTAATTGTTGATTAAAGGATAATTAAATTGATTTTTAAAGGTTTAATTTAATTTAAAATTTAATAGTTAAATTGGTAAAATTAAAAGATAAACCTGGAATATTTTAAAGGGTTTTAAAATATATCTTATATATGTTATTAAAAGTTAATACTATATGTATAAGATAAAATTGGTCAGTCAATTCAATAGTAGGCCTCATTCACGAAGCTGATCTATAAAGTGGGTATAAGGAGGCTGCCTATAAAATGGCAGTCTAATGGGTGAACACTCTCGCCCACCGCTCGCCTGATCAGTGGAGGGTCGTTAGCCGAACAGTTTTGATAGGACCGCTTAATCATTAAAAGTATAATGATCAAAGTACTAAGAACCATTTACAAAAATCCCAATCTAGTTACTTTAGAAAAAATGTGAATTTGATGCTATCCCATGAAATTGCACATTGCACTTTATGAAACGTTGGTGGAGCGTGTGTGGGTTACCGGCACACCAATAGGGGTTCATAAAGAGTGGCAATGGGTTTCTCGGGTGTTATCATTGTTGATGGAGCGTGTGTGGTTAACCGGCACATCAATTTGAGATGATAATGGACCCCGAGAGTACCAAGCTAATTTGCATGGTTATTCACACCCGGTTTGTGATCCTCGGCATCCCAGTCACAAACGGTGGGGCATATCCGAGATTAAACATGCCATTGAACAGTTCAATGAGTCTCACAGATCTAGGAATTTCATAAGACTGAAATTGATAAATGTTATCTACCTTAATGACCACTGTGTTGTGATTACGGCATCCCTCTTCATAGCATAGTTGGGGTATTTTGGGTCCTAGCCTTGTTAAATAATAAATTGGGTAATTATTTAAAAGGATTAATTAAACTAATAAATTCAAATTTTATATATATCTGAAGAAAGTGTCATTCTCCTCCTTCCCCTCCTTCACCCATTTCTGAGAGCTTCAGAAAGCACCTGTTAAATATGGTAAGGCTGACTGGCCTTGACTGTGTGATATGGTTTTGCAATTAGAGAATAGTTCTTAATTTTGCTGGCAAACCATATCCGACTGAGTGTCCGCTCCTATACATGACATCACACAGCAGCTTGTAATGAGCATGACTCCTTGACTATTGAGTCCAAGGAAGTTCGTTGCCTTATGCTATTAATCATTAACCCCGAGTTCCGCAGGGATTTAGAATTCCTGGGGTCTGATAAGTTAGCACAGCTAGTTCAGGAAAGGTTCCGTGAACTGGTTGAATAAAGGGAACGAACTAGGATCTTCAAAGAGCTTGAAGTTGCAAGCTAGAAGGAAGTAGCACCAGTTTGCGTGTTCCCGAGATTGAGGGATACATAGGCGAACAGTATAAAACTGGTTTCCCTTTGTGATCGGGAGTTAAGCGTTAGCTCGACTCGCTGATCTGTTCATCCAGATGAACAGAAAGGGTAATCGGATAAGACAATCGTGGAAATGCATTCAATGTCAACGCTGTATGAGTCGTTCATGGAGAAGCATAGTTCCATTGATTCAGCTGCTTCAGGATTGAGTCCAGTTTTAAGGTACATCAAGAAATGATCCGGATCGTCTGGACCGATTGTTCGATGTTTCAAACTGGGAATCCATAAGGTGGGACACAGTCACAGAAAGATTGGAAAAATGCTCCAAAGCCAGACCATTTGGCAAACTCAGTAATATCTTAAAACTCACAACACCTGATCCTCATTTCCTTGATACAGTATGTGTTTATCACATTTGCTCTGTATGCACGGACTCTGTAGGATGCGGGATGTTGTCGCACAGAAGCATATTCGGATTGGATCTGGAGCTCGTGTATTTTTGGAGTTAGGCTAGATAATTGTTCTTGTTATTAGTTTATTGATACATATGACATTGATTCGCATAGTACATTGTTCTGAGGATAATTCTGGTTTAATAAAATATTTTTCTTTTAAAACATGATTGTTTTAATTATCCTCGAAATGTTGTGTGAATGTGTTAATGACATAAATGGTAATAACTTGAATGTTGATACATCCAATGGGATTGGATTTAAAAAATTGTGTTCTTTATGATTGTTAAAGTGAATTTTATGAGAATCACTTCAACCAAAGGTCCAGTTGGACAGGATTTTGGAATCATTTGACTTAGAGTCACATGATGAATTGAGTTCTCAATAAAATTAATTGTGGAAAGAAAGGAATCACCCAAAGATCCAATGGATAGGATTTTGGAATCAGTTGACTTGGAGTCAGGTGATGATTGCATGTCTTGAACAATATTAACAAAGTCATAAATTTACATGGAGATGTAAATGTATTAAGATTTTGAGCGACAGACACATAAGTTACTGTGTATTGCTCGAATCTTCGAACAGAACACGATTAGTTATGCTTCAAAATATTTGCCCAAACAGTTTGACAAATATGGCTTCGCTTATCGAAATAAGCGATTCATTGGAACCTTGAAGTGTTCAAGGATTTCAAAGGAAGTATAAGATCAACAGAACCTGAATGACTACATAGACTGAGAAAATGTTTCACAGTTTATCCTCTTCCAAGAACACTAATGCTTATAATGTGTCTTAGGGAAGATAATGGAGCATTGATCGAAATAGTTTTGATCCTCGATGTATAAGATACATTTCCGATTAGTATTTCAATGAATTAAATATTCAACCAGTCAGACCACAGAAGCCATATTCCGACCATATCTTAGACTAAGTAGGTTATGACGACACTGTCTGAAATGTAATGCTGGGATCATCCCACTGGTACATAGAAAGTCCAGGGTCATGTAGCATTCGTCTGAATCTCATGACAAGCCTGAAACTGATCAGCAATGTCGTTTCATTGGCCATCCCGGTTATCCTTTGAAAGAAGAGTTCTTTTAGAAAGAGCTCATGTTCTAAGGAAACAGTGGGAGTAAGGATAGTCCTGAAGGAGTTCAGGGATTAGCCAAGTGAAAGAACCTTTAGTCACCACTGGGCCTTGACCAGGAATCAGATTCCTGTTGAACCTGACATACCCTCTCTTCGCCTGACTTGTAGTTTTGGTCACCGTCATAAAGAGTTATGATCTGGGTGACATACCGATTAGTGGTAAAACACTAAAGATGGTACGGATAAGCAATCCGACTACTAGGAAGCATTGGTGAGCCCAGTTGCTGCCAAATAAGAGAACCTTAGCGCGATACACAGTCTATGTGACAGTTTGATCGATTTTACAACTGGTCTAGGAACCGGTGGGAGTAATTGAATCATCAAAAAGAAAGGAACATAGAAATGTACTTACAGAACATCTGGTTGAATGAGTCATCACTTGGAGTCAAGCAATTGATTCTGAGAAAAGCACTCTCAATAGAAGATATAATCCGAGAGGATTCTGTGTGGCATAGTGTGAGTCATTAGTGGAGCGTGTGTGGTTTACCGACACACTAATATGGACTCACATAGAGCATGCCATTACAAAAGGTACATGGCCCCGGGATTCGTCCAATGGGCATCTCGCAAGAAAGGATATTCGGATTCTCAAAATAGGCCAAAAGGTTTGGATTTTGTGAATAGCCTGAAAGATTTCCTTTAATATGTCGGAAAGGTTTGGATTTCGGTTTCGCAAAATGTGCCATAAGTTCTGGATTTTGTGAATAGTCCGAAAGAGTCATATAACAGTGTCAAAGCCAGTGGGAGTATCGTTGTTATCTGCTATCATTGTATGTGGGTTACATACTGGTTCTAGGAAACGTCTCTTATCATTACAAAGTGTAATGACTTGGTGTTAAGAAACGATTCGCTATGAAAGACTTTAAGAGATACAACATACTCAGGTGGTTGTGAACATCTATTAGATAGATCAGAATTCTGCCAATATGATCTTGATGAGATTCAAGATGCATAACCCAGGAATGGAGTTTCCTGTCATTGCAAAGTGTAATGAATTGGCATGAAAGAAACAAATAAGGTGCAGCATGCTCACGTAGTTCATAGACATCTATCAGATAGATGAGACTGACAGTATTGACTTAGCCATTGAGAATATGATCTTGATGGGATTCAAGATGCATAAGAAAGAGTCCCCGAAAGGAAATGGTTTCCGGAAATCATGACACAAGGATTATTGGTAATCTTAGGATTCCGTAAGGGCTTGGAATGAGATTACATCAGGTTCCTCGAGCCTCCTGGACAAATCAGAAGTGTTAATGAACATATCCCGATGACTTAATGCTTAGAGCATTGTAAGTTAGATTCAGGATATTGCCTGGCTGAGAATACTGAATGAATTTTGAACACACGTGAGAAATCATTGGGAAATGATTAGGGTGAACGACTTGAAAGGAGTTTCAAATCAGTAATTGGTTATAACAGAACGTGGTGCTGTAGGACTTCATGGTTGAAGAGTTTCGTTGTTTTCTGATGGAGCGCGTGTGGTTCACCGGCACATCATGATACCTCGAAATTGTCTTAGGGTGTAGTCATGTAGACTAAAGACCCGAGAACCATGGGCAGTCACGGTACACATCACCGGAATGGAGTTGTGAGAGAGAATGACAGAATGACAAATTGAGATATCATCGGAAGAGTATCCGATAGGATCATCTGCAATAAAGTGTATAAGTGTTAGACACTTGGATACATAGAAAGAGTGAAAAGGTCATAGACATAGATATAAAAGGCTTGAATTGAAAGTTTAAAAGAGAATAAGAAACCGATAATAGTTATGATAAATCCGACTTGGTGATTACCTCGTGGAGACTTGGTAATAAGCAGGAGTAGCTGCCAGTCAGATTTTATGTTTCACTTTTGCATGTTTACTTCCTGAATAATTGGATTATTCAAACATCCACAGTCGTTCATACTCTTAGGGAGTAAGTATGAAGGAAGACTGTCATGAATTGGTTTGTAGATTGTCTAAGGAGTCAGACATAGCAATAAGATTGCTGCAACGTTCATGAGTACTTGGAAATGGAGATTTGAGTATTGGATAAACCCACGCTCAATAGATTGCTTCATGGATTACATCACGAGCAATGTTGAGACGATAATATCTTATGGTCTTGAAGTGAAGAGATATGAGTTATAATTTGCAAGGCGGTTGCTCATTGATAGTACGAAAACGCATCGGTAACTCGGTGTTATAAAACGTGCTGTTGTGAGTGATTTGTCGGGTAAAAGATATAACATATGAGTCGAAGCTTATTCGTCCCATGACCCTGACGGGAAACAGATATCTGTTGGCCACTCGTTGATTTTGAGGTTGACTGAAGTGCTGGCCAGCCAGGACTAAATTGATTCGTTCAATTAAAAGTCTAAGAGTCATAAGCAAAATCGGAAATCGGGAAACAGTGTCAGACAAAGATTGATCTCAATCCATGTCTCATGTCTGAAAATATCTTGTTGGACGGAGGATCATCTGATCACTTATCTATGGACAGAACTGACTAGGTCAGAGTTCGGCAGCAGTTTCTAGGAAGCTACAGTTTGCTGATTAATTAGAGGTTAAATTGATAATTATAGTCATAGGCTTATCCAAGTGGGAGACTGTTGGATTTGGTGTCTAAGCCATGACAAATAATTTGTATTTACCTAATTAATAGTAGCAAAGTCCATTTGGGTTGCCCTCATAGCTAGAGGTTTGGTAGAAAGTTCCGGAGAGAGAAAGATTGATTTATTATATGATTAATAAATCAATAGGAATTAAATAAATAGTTTATTAATATATTAAAGTGATAATATATTAATTAGAAACTATAGTAATTAATTAGAAATTAATCTGGAATTAATTGGATTTAATTTGGTGATTAATTTGATTAATTACAAGTGCAGGGGCTATTTTGTAATTACTCAATAGTTGAGTAGTGACTGTCCTGGTTGGTTTAATGTTGGCGATTTTTTGGATATATTTATCATTAATTTCGAGTTTGATAAATAGAGGATAAATAGGTTTAATTCAAATGATAAAAGGTTTATCTTGATTTGAATTAAAAAGGTTTATCTCTAAGGTTTATCTGTAACCACCTGGAGCCTATAAATAGAGACCCCAGGCATTCATAATTCACGCCAATTTTCTCTCCTCCCTCTCTCTGGATTTCGTCCACCTCCTGCTCCCTGGGTGTGATCTCATTTGAGGCAGGACACTTGTGCTGCTTAGCTTGCAAGAAACAACTAAAAGGTTAGTTTTTCTATTTTATTCTTTTAGTTAATTTTTGTTTTGCCTTTAGGAATTAATTACATGTTCAAAGTAAGAAAACATAGATCCAATCTAGGTTGCATGTGAACTTAAGGTTTTAGTTCATAGATTTGCAGAAAACCTTTCAGTTATGGCAGAGCAAGATACATTTGAAGAAAATAGAAACGAAGAGGGAAGTGGTGTGGACCCGGAATTTGATGCATTGTTTGAAGAGCTCAATACAGAGTTATACCCTAGCTATACCTGGATATCTTCTCTAAACTTTCTAGCAAAAATGATGCACATTAAAGTTATCAACAAATGGACAGACAGTTCATTTGACCAACTTTTAGAGTTTCTTAGAGTTGTGTTCCTGAAAGAAAATAAGATTCCAGCTTCCCACTATGAAGCTAAGAAGAAGCTGAGAAAGATTGGATTAGGATATCAATCTATCCATGCTTGTGTTAATGATTGTGCTCTGTATTGGAATGAGAATGCCTCATTGCAGAATTGTCCCGTCTGTACTGAGAGTAGATGGGTTGACAAAAACACAAAAGGGAAGAAAGTGCCACAGAAGGTGTTACATTACTTTCCTTTGATATAAAGAAGTAAGCATTTGTTAAGTATTTGAGGAGTTATTAATAAGTCTATGAAATTATATTAACTCTTGTTGTTAATTTATAGGTCTAAGCAACCGGCAACAGTAGCGACATAGAAGGGTGGAGAAAAAGCCACTTTAAAGAAGGTCGTGGCTGGGCGAATGATCGTGTACAAGCTGATTGGGTAAGTAAAATTTCTAGCTATATGTTTTTAGTATGTTTTTTATTGTGTAACATATTGATATGCAATTTAGTGTAGAATGTCTATTTTGCTATTGGAAATCATTGCATATAATGAAATATGAGAATTGTTATTGTTATTATTTATAGGCAAACAAGTTGGTTATCCATTTTATAGCAGTTATGCTATCGAATTTTAGATATAAAAACTAATATACGTTTGTTTTTTTGTTTATTGTAGGAAAAAATACAAGTCAAGTACAAAACCATGCTTGACAAAGCTAATGGTGACGAGTCAAATGTTGATGAAGTTAAATGCCTTAAACGTGCGCTTGGAGAAAGGCGTGGCCATACACGGGGAGTTGGTAGAAAGGTCAAAAATATCCCAGCTTACCACGTACCGGATGCTTCAACATCAACCCAAAACTTCAACCAAATGACCCAACAGTTTATCCCAGTAGTTGACTCAACAATTAAGTCAATAGTTTAATCAACACTTGCAAAATATTTTCATCCAAAATAACATACCGTTTCAACCGTTTCAATTCCAAGTTGATCAAACACCACTACAAAATATACGAATTCAATCTCCAAACAACCAAGGAGGCGGAACCGGAAATGAAGATGAAACCGCAAATGATATTCAAGGAGATGACAACGAAAATGAAGTTGAAACCGGAAGTGAAAGTGATTAAAACAATTTGATGAACAACTCTAACGTACACATAATTCTGAAGGTTATGGACCCTATTTTTGTAATCGGTTTAGGCCAATCAGCCTAATATACATAATTGAATGAAATAATTAATTGCCTTCTAGTAGTAGAATATATAAATTATATAATTAATTTGAACGCAATCTTTATAATGAGTTCAAATTTTATATTGTCAACCTCAATAAAAATCCTAAATTCGATGTCAACTCGATCTTTAGTACATTGCTATTATTGATTGTAATTGTAAAGTAGAATGTTATAATTGATAAAAAGTATGTCGTTGTTATGTAAAATTGATTTTATGTTGTTATTATAGATTAAATTGATAATATGTTGTGACCATTTTTAGGCCTAAATGTTATGTGAACAAGTGGAAAGCTTGCAACAAATCAATCTCAAATGCAAGATGAACCGGAGAATGAGTTTATTAGTTCACTTGACAAGTGTAAGGACACTTCCCTGAGTGTATTACTTAATGATGCTAACTTACGAAATGCAAGTATGTCTGAAGAAATGAGAGCACAAATCTACCATTCTAATGACCGGGAAAGTGATGAGGAGCATGAGGAATTAGTAAAATCTAACTACAGGGTTCATGATCCTAACATCAGATGGGACAAAATGGAACCAAAACTTAGTGATATTTTTGAATCCCCTGCTCAACTAAAGTTCTGTGTGGCAAATTATGATGTAGCCCATGGGTATCGGATATATTTTAAGAAGTGTAACAGTGTAAGAATTCTTGCTAAATATGGAAAAAGAAATGAAGATAATTCATGTCGATTCAGATTGCATGCTGCTTGAATATGCAAAGAAAGGTCACTACAGATCAAAACTTTGAATCCTTTACATAAATGTTCTATGTCATTCAAGTTTGGTTTAATTGTGTCCCCTGAATGGATTGGGACACATTATATGACTGCGATTGCAAATAAACCAAAGATTAAACTTAGGGAGATGATAACTGATATCAAGCGGAAGTTTAGATTTCAAGTGTCTATTGAGCAATGTAGGAGGGCAAAAAAATAAGCCAAAGATTTGATTGAAGGTAAGTTAGCTGATCATTATGCAAGGATATGGGACTATTCCCATGAGCTATTGAGATCAAACCCCGGATCTACTTGAAAAATTGGTGTAATCAGCAATCCTGATGGAAAGAACTGTTTCCACATATTTTATATTTGTTTTAAGGCTTTAAGTAATGGTTGGAAAATAGGGTGTAGAAAAGTGATCGGCTAGATGGATTCTTCTTGAAGGGGGAGGTTAAAGGTGAAACGTTAACAGCAATGGGAAGGGATCCAAACAACCAAGTCTATCCTATAGCTTGGGCTGTGGTGGATGAAGAAAATAAACCAAATTGGACATGGTTTTTAGAGCTCTTAAATGATGATATAACCTTGTATGTGGTTGAGCATTGGTTATCATATCAGATCAACATAAGGTACCCTTTATGGCATCCCCAAAATTGTTTACCCGAGTTCCTTGGTGTCATTGAAACTACGTCTTTGATTTTACTACCTGAAGCCCGACTGAAGACTGATTTCTTAGAGCTTGACCTCGTACCAAATCCAGGAGAAAGTGTCACTCCAACGAAGACATGATTCACTTTCCCGGTATGTGAGGTTACCGGCTACACGGGCCATGACTTGTTAAATGGCGATTGTGTAAGAACCCGAAAATTTTGGTAAAAGTCATAAAATAAATATATGCAAAGATGGGTTTGAACGAGGGCGTAATGGTAAAATTGTCAAAAAAGGGCAAAATGGTCATTTGGCACACAAATGACTTTTATGTAAAGGAAATATAATTATGGGGTAAGAATGAAAGAAAATAAAACTTATAATGTTTTAAAAGAAGTCTTTGTGCCATTTTGGAAAAAAATGGAACTTCAGGGGCTAAATTGTAAATTCTGGAAGTATAAATAGGAGAGTTGACTCTCCTATGTGTGGCTGAACATTTGAGATGATCGGGAGGAGTTTTGAAGGTGCGATTTCTACAGAGATCATGAAATTGAAGCAAGAAATTAGAACAATTGTTTGAAGGTTGTGATTTCCAAGCAATTGAGGTTAGTAAATTAAGTTTCTAACCAAGTTCTTGAAGTGTTCTTGGTGGGTTTTCCATGGATGACTGAAAACTGTAATTTCAGTCATGATCCATGATGTTTATATGATTTCTAAGTTTGAAACATGTTCATATGATAATAACATGTAATTGAAACAAAAGAATTTGATGATTTGGTGGATTTTGGGGTTTTTGACTCAAGAACCCTAATTTCTGCATTTGATTGATTGAGTTGATTTCAAGGAGTTAAAACCTTGTATAAATGGAAGGTTTTAATCTTGAAATAAACCCCATATGATTAAGAACAAGAATAAGAACTTAATATGTCAAAACAGGGTGCTACAGTGCAAAATCGGACTAAATCTGGACACTGCAGCAAGAGCACGAGTCGTGCTCTTTTATGCACGAGTCGTGCTCCACTACAGGGGTGTTTTCTGCCCCAAACCGTTCGGTTACCTCAACGAAGACGTAGCATTAGTGCCCTAACTGGGAGAAAGATGAAGATGAAGTCGTCGACATTGAAGCTGATTTTAGGGCAAATTGATCTCAATCTCGTGTTATATCTTATAACCGATGACTAGACAAAACACCATTCCCACGTAATCTCCAAATCAGCGAAAACCTACAATCGAGGGTCATATTACCCTTTTTAAACGGTCACCACAAGTTCGATGGGCAAAATTGTACAAAAAAAACATTCTTACCTAAATGTGGACAGAAACAAGAGTTCGTTACCCATTTAGTTCATTAACCCCATCTGGAAAAAAAAACACTAAACTTTGTTGTGCTACAGTGACAATAACCCTTTTTAAAATGAATTGTATCATTTTCACCTAAAAAATGTATTTTTTTTCAAAAGAAACTAGATCCTTTCGCTTAAAATAATCTGTTTTAAATAACAACAAAATCCTTTTAACGAAAGTGATCTGTTTGCAAAAAGGGTGTTCTTTCTAGGGATGAGAATCGGTCCGGACCCCGACCGAGAACCGAGAACCGATTTTATAGGAAACGAAGAACCGGGAACCGAACCGAATACCCTGGTTCCGGTTCCGGTTCGGTTATACAAGTAGTGTGCTATTAAGAAATGTGTTCGATTCCGGACCCGGACCGGTTCCCGAACCGGACCGAGAACCGAAGAACCGAGAACTGATTTTGTGGGAAATGGAGAACCGAGAACTGAACCGAATACACGGTTCCGGTTCCTATTCGGTTCCGTTTCGGTTCGGTTCCTGGTCCGGTCCGGTTCTCCGGGTCAAAAGCTTATCCCTAGTTCTTTCATTTTAACAAAGGTTTTAGTAGCATATAATACGGTTACAAAAAAAAAGTATCTTTTTTACGCGTGTTTTTTTACTAGTGTTAAAAGATACTCGGACATAGTTTACTGATGCAGATATAGACCGTTGAAAACCCTTCAATGTTTGGAATTTGAGATTCAAAGGTTGTATATTATTATTTTTTTCAGTTTGTTTTTCGGTTATAACTTTTTTTGTTTTAAAAAAAAAATCTCAAATTATCAAAATTTTAAAATTTAATTTTCTATGTAGTTAGCACATACGTATACATTCATAGATCTAAGTGACCAAGAAAGCGATATCCAAACAACACAAGCCTGAAAGCTAAGCAGTAAGCACACTCCTTATCTAATGTAGACAAGTTCCTTTTTGCTATCATTTTCCCATAAAGTGACAACTGGAAGGATATATTATTTGTTTTTATGACTTTTGCACGCACAAAAAATATTGTGATATATTTTTTTATAGTTTCATATTAAATCTCGATTTTTCCCTTTCTTATATATCTTAATGGACGATTCTATATGTTATGATCTACAAATGAAGTATGGAAAGGCAGCTTGCCGCACTTCATATTATAATATCATTTCAGATATAATATGCTAAGAAGTAAGAACCGGCTTGAAATAGCAAAATCATATTCTATATAACCACGCGTTGATCGCACCTAATCCCTTTCTTGTTTGTTTATATGGAAGAAAAGTTAGTTTAAACAACTTGGAAAGACATCTTGTCACAAACCAACAAGGAAAAAATTTGAATCACGTAAATTATTGCTGACATTCTACAATCCTCTGAATCAATTAATTTTGTAGTCTTTTGCAATTTGCAGGGGAGGTCTTGAAAGTCTCGACATTCAAACGAGGAGCGTTATCCTTAATACGACCAAGAAGAGTGATTGTCTCTAACATTTTATTCACCTTTCATTTTTCCAATACTATATCGACGTATGTTCATTTAGTATCTTAAAAACAAACATAGACTAACATGAACAAAGTATTTTTTATAAACAAGAAAACCTTCTGGTTTTGTGTTTGTGTTCGTTCTTTTTTGCTCTATTAAGCATAAACGAACGAGTGTGAACATACCGACAAGGCCACAAGCCTTTGTATTCATTCCATAATATTCAAGCAACCAATACAACACAATCTCTCTCATAATATAATTCTCAAGAATGGTTGTGCAAGCAGGGGTTAATAGAATGGGTCTTGTGGCTTGTGGCTTGTGGCCTCCAACCAAAGGACCATAAAGAGGTAATAGAATTAAATATGCTCAAAAGTTCAATGCATTACGTACCTGGATGCCTGGTCCATTTAGTAAATAAAGAAAAATGGCAATCAAATTATTTGACCTTTTAAAGATATTATTAGTTTAATTTTTGTTTGATTACTTTGCAAACCCTAACTATTTGACATTTTGTGATGTTTATATAATACTTAAATTATAAACGGGTATAATGTCAATTGTTTGAACTTTGATATGTAATTTTCTAATATGCAATTCTAAATTGTAATTAACTAATTATCCTGTCCCTTAAAAAGTGGTTGCTTGAATTTTGAAGTCGATAATATGTCTTTGGTAGACTATGCGATTCAATAATTTGTGGATTCTGATATGCTTATAAACATTTTTTTTTAATTTAACTTGGAATGTAAAACTGTTTGACCCACCCAATTTTTAAACTATTTTTACCAGAGTCGATCATATGGCTGATCTCAAGTATCATGCAACGTAACATTACCATGCGGCCCATGTTGCAGTCGGCACAACGACATTGCCTTAAGCAAAAGAAGCTGATCTGCACACAATAGATTTTTGTCGTACACAACAATTTATACTTTAGATGAGTTGTACAATATGTATAAAAAACATATTATTGTTATATATAGCAAAAAACTGTTGTGTACGAATGACTCAAATGATTAGAAATTAGATATCTGCAAACATGTTTTCATGCAAAGGTCACAATTGAGGACACGGTCACCCGATCGAATGCAATTTATGAAACAAGGGGATGAATCCGTAAGACAATATTGTGATATACTTCATAAAATAGCTACATTGGTGGCGTCGATTGGATATGTAGCACCTTAAGACAATATTTTGATATAATTCATTATATATGTGATGAATTGTAACTATAATATTATTTAAATACCTGGATTTATTTTGACCCGGTGGATCCAATTGCTTCCTCGGCTTCATTACTTTAATCATTATATTCGTGATGAATTGTAACTACGTACTCTTGAGTCTTGACTTTGATCTAACGTGATCTTCAACCCACTCGATTTTCAGATTATTCATTTCGACCTATTCAACTTTTAGATTTCCGTTTTGGCCTTCTTTTTATTTTCTTTTTCATATTTGGTCCAATTTAGAACCATGACATTATTCAGATTTCCTTTATTTACAGCTTTGTCTTAACTTCCAATTATTTTTTTCAAATTTGGTCCAAATTTTCTTTTATTATAAATTTTTTGAACTTTTTATGTTTTTTAAACAAAAATACTCTTAAAAACCAACCTGAGTAGTTATGTTTTCATAATTTTGCCACTCATTTTGGATCCATTTTGTAGAACCACGAGATATGGATACTTAAGTTTGGGTGCCGCGCGTCTTATGGATTTTTATGGATCCATTTTGTGATTCATATAATTTTTAGGTTAAATTAATATTACCTTTATCTATGATTTTTATATAATCTTTAATTTCTTTTGGAAATGATGGATTTTATCTTAACTTTTTTTATTATTATAATTTTAACTCAATTTCTAATCGTTTTTTTTATAAATTTGGTTTATTTCTTTTACCATTTTAACTAATATTATATTACTTTTTTTTTAAATTGATCCACAACTTTTTTATATTTTTAAAAATTACTTTTTAAATGTTTTACAATTTTCTCCAAATTGTTTTACAACCTTCTTTTATTTTTTATTTTTTATTTTTTATTTTTTCTTTAATTTTTGTTTTACTAACCAAAACGTATTTTTGTACAAAATTAATCATATTATTAATGTAAATTATGTCATGTTTATTATATATAGATAAATTTTCTGTGACAAGATGCAACATTTCGGGAAAATATACTCAATTATATCAATGTAATTTTAAATTATGTTTTTTGTATTATAACATTATACATTTGTTAGATCATTACTTTGTTTTTATGGATCATAGTTTTGTATTGGGTTGGTATTCAAAGACAATTTCCTAACAAAAAGATATTAGAGTTGATTGTTCGTTATAACATTATACTTTCGATTTTATTTTTTATTAAGCTGGTTGCATATGCAAAATTACTAGTTGTAATATAATTCACAACATACACTACATGGGCCAATATTGAGTATCTCACCACATGCTTAAACGTTGAGGTTTTGGGAATGACAAACTATTGTATATTTCATTGAGCCTCCAATATAATTCATTCCTGTCGCCGATATTATGTAATATTGTCATTGATTTTTTTTTTTTAAGGACGGGATATCATTGTTTGATACTCTCTCAATCAATCTTCAATAGCTTCTTTGGGTCCCAATTTTAACTGCGTCCCTCGTACAATATAATGACTAGATATAATAAGTAAATATCAGTAAATGTCAATTTCAGTCCAAATATTTTTCTTGTAGGACTGATTTCCGTTGTCGATTTAGCAACACATTTTATATATCTTTTGGTGTTTCCACATTTATCATACACAAAAATTTAATTTGCAATGCATATGATATATACACAAAAAGTCAAAAACGGTGCAGCCACGTGAATTTGTTTAACTATACTTTTGATACAAAGTTATATACTTATATATAAAAATTTGTTTTACAATGTCAAAGGCATAACACATGTGTTCCAACTTAAAACAAAATTGCACCAACTGATACCGTGTTCAGCTTTTTTAGACCTTAAATAGCTTTCGAATATACAAGAATTACAAGGAACTAAAAGATGACTAACAAAAGAAAACAGAACCTTTTGTAGGTCAAATATATATATATATATATATATATATATATATATATATATATATATATATATATATATATATATATATATATATATATATATATATATATATATATATATATATATATATATATATATATATATATATATATATATATAAGAAAAGACTCGAATAATATTTCTGCTAGTTAGTGGCTAAACCAAAGACCAACATTATGTTAACCAAACAGTTCAAATACCTACCAAAAGTGGAAAAATTTGTAGTCTTTAACTATATTTCTCCCTTCTACTAGAGGAAACAGTTGCGAAAAGAAAATTATGGACAAGAAATTGCATTCATTAATCCGTAGCTCTTTGATGCTCAAAGTCTAAATATGGACAAGAAATTACTAATTCATGATTAATGATAGCATGATAATAATTAATAAACTGTTTTCCTTTCAAATACACACTTTATAACTAATTGCTAATAACTACTAAGAGACTATTTCTGCCAAACCCTGTAAGAAGGTAAGGGAGCAAAAATCACATCAGAAAAACTACCATATATTGTGTAGCATTTGATGGAACACGATCCAATGGTAGATAAGAAAATCATACATCATCTACTGTCAAAAATCAACAATATAATTAAGCCTAAAATTCAAACAGGTTATAGCAATGCACAATTGGTCCTAAAATACACAGGTTGTGAGTGTAAACACATGTAAACACAAACTTGGTCTCACCAACCATTGCAGCCACCAACCCACTTACCCACCATTGTTGAAGAACCAACCCACCATTGTTGAAGAAGGTGGCAAACTTTGTTTTCTCTTGTTTAAATTCATTGAATGTAGTAGTTGTCATTAGTATTTGCTTGGCTATAAATAGAGGTTTTAGCTTCATTTGTAAAGCACCACAAAAACATAGAAGAGAGTGTTTAGATAGTTAGCGTGAGTTGTTCTTTTCTTGTATTTCAGTTTGAGTATTGAATAAAAGAACATTTGAGTTCCAACAAGTGGTATCAGAGCTTGGTTAAGCTCCAGGGGCAACTTTCTAAACACCCTCGGGTTTTTTGGTCAAAAATTTTCTGTCTCAAAATCGATTTTCGAGAGCACCATTGGAAAGGTCTCGTTCTCAGGATTCCGAATATATATTTTTCGGAATTTTTCGACCACCGGAAGACCTCCAAAAGTCCGGTCAAAGGTTCGCCGGAATAGTTGCCGGAAAAACCAGTTCGCCGGAGATCTCGCCGGAGAAGACGACCGGAGAAGACGACACTGTAGCGTCACTGTAGCGGTTCACTGTAGCGACACTGTAGCAGGTTTCAGAAAATTGCAATTTGGTCCCTGAAGTTTCGAAAAGTTACGTTTTCGTCCCTGTATTTCCGAAAAATTTCAGATTGGTCCCTATTTTTCAGAAAAATTTCAGAATAGCCCCTATACTTCAAAAAGTTTCAAACAAGCCCCTGAACTTCTGAAAATTACATTTTAATCCTTGTAATTTTCATAAATTACACGTAATTTTTATAAATTACACGTAATTTTCGTACACGCCAAGAATGTCCACACCAAGCTCGTCGTTTTCTCAACCCGAAATTGAAAGTGTTCAAAGGACCGGGAGGGATAGTAGTGTTACGTTACACTATCCGTTGCTTACGAAAACAAACTACGCGGTGTGGGCTATAAAAATGCGAGTGAATTTGCAAGCACAAGGAGTGTGGGATGCAATTCAAAATGCAAGAGTAGATGAACGAACAGATAGGATGGCGCTTGCGGCCATTTACCAAGCGATTCCAGAGGACGTACTTCTTATGTTGGCCGAGAAGGACACGGCTAAAGAAGCATGGGAAACGCTTAAGATGATGCATATGGGAGCTGATCGGTTAAAGGAGGCTAAAGTACAAACGTTGAGAAGTGAATTCGAGGTGATCCGAATGAACAATGGTGAGTCGATAGATGATTTCGCCATGAGATTGAATACTATTGTGACCGGTATTCGATCTCTCGGTGAAAAGATCGAGGAGAATACGGTTGTGAAGAAGTTTCTTCGAGCCGTCCCAATGCGATTTATACAAATCGTAACATCTATCGAGCAATTTGGAGACATGAAAAACATGACGGTTGAAGAAGTTGTAGGCCGTCTCAAGACCCACGAAGAGCGACTTCGAGGGTATGAAGAACGGGAAGATGGACCTTCTCTATTGCTTACACATGCCAAGTGGGCATCTCAATCTAAGCAAACCGACGAGGGAGACTCGTCAAACACTTCAAGGGAAAGTGGAAACCAAGGACAAGGACGCGGTCGAGGTCGTGGGCATGGCCGAGGAGATGGTCATGAGTATGATGCAAACTGGAATGACTACAATCGTCCTCGAAAGGACAAAAGTAAAATAAAATGTTTTACTTGCGAGGAATATGGTCATTATGCATCAGAGTGTCCAAACAAGAAACGAGGTGAGGAGGTGAACCTCACCCAAACCAATGAAGATGAACAGCCCATTTTAATGATGGCGATCTCGCAAGAAGATACACCAGGTATGGTGCCGCTAAAAGAGAATAATGGCGTTGATATCCCTGCATCCGAAGAAAGTCAAGTTGATTCCGAGGAATGGTACCTTGACAACGGTGCTAGCAATCATATGACCGGAGATCGTTCAAAGTTCTATGAGTTAGACGAGAACGTGACGGGTTATACACGGTTCGGAGACGGGTCAAAGATCGACATCAAAGGAAAAGGTACGATCTTGTTTGATTACGGAAACGGAGATCAAAGACTACTTAACGATGTATATTACATTCCTAGACTTAAAAAGAATATTATAAGTCTTGGACAACTAACCGAAGACGAGAATCGAGTCGACATGGATGGTGATATTTTACGGGTATTTGACAATAGTAATACTTTACTTTTTAAAGTAAAAAGAACCCGTAACCGCCTCTATAAGACACTTTTAAAGACGAGACGAAAAATGTGTCTTTTATCATCCCAAAATGATCCAGGTTGGTTGTGGCATCAACTACGTCCGTATGCCAATTATTATACCATGAAAGTTAATGGTTATTTGGAGCATAATAAAATTCTAGGTTCACATCTAAAGAAATTAGATGATCCGAGTGAGGAAGAATTTTATATTGAAGTTGAAAAAGGTGAAAAAGGACACAAGTTTTTCAACGCACAGAAAAGGAAGCCACGGATAAGACGAGAAGGGGTCTTTGGTAAACGGAAAAAATGGACTTGGACCGAAAAAGCAGCTGCCAGTTTTCTCCAACGTAGTCCCAAAAATCGAGGTATCGATTTTCGTAAAGTGATGCAAAAGAAGGAAGACGTGTCACTAAAGAAAACGGCTTATGCTAAAAGGATTTCGGGGGAGTTCAGTGTGAGAGATTGCATTCCAACAACTTGTTCCAAGGATGCAAAATTGAAACTCGAGAAAGATAAAGACAAAGGACTTGTTGATTATTCTATAGTGGGGAATGGCATGGAATATGCAACATGATTGGAGTAACAAATCTCAAGCCAAGTTTGGTTTAAGGGGGAGAATGTGAGTGTAAACACATGTAAACACAAACTTGGTCTCACCAACCATTGCAGCCACCAACCCACTTACCCACCATTGTTGAAGAACCAACCCACCATTGTTGAAGAAGGTGGCAAACTTTGTTTTCTCTTGTTTAAATTCATTGAATGTAGTAGTTGTCATTAGTATTTGCTTGGCTATAAATAGAGGTTTTAGCTTCATTTGTAAAGCACCACAAAAACATAGAAGAGAGTGTTTAGATAGTTAGCGTGAGTTGTTCTTTTCTTGTATTTCAGTTTGAGTATTGAATAAAAGAACATTTGAGTTCCAACACAGGTAACCATCATATATTCATGGGAACGCACAAATATGGTTTAGATCATACACACAATGCGTCTAATCGACTGCATGCATTTAAAATGAAATGGGACTTTGGCTTAGATTTTGATCGAACCTAGAGCCAACAGGAATTACAGGGATCAAGATAATGTTCGTTTCAGTTTTTGTCTCTGACCTTTCGATCGTCTGTTCGTCTTTGATATTGGTTAAAAGCGGTAGCCCAGTTCTCCCTGGGCATGGGAATCGGCAAGCAGGGTTTGATTGGGGTGTTGTAATTGATTTGGATAGAATGAGCGATTTAGGTTTATCAATTGCAGTCGGGAGAGAGCAGCAGGTGAGCAGGGGACCAGTGGTGGAGAAGGCGGAGTAGTGCAGAATATCGGCGGTGCGGATAGTAGCAGGAGCTGGGCGTCGATGTGAATGATTGCCTTTCAAAAGCAATAAAAAGCAGCCAATTATTTTCATGTGGGCCCCACATGAATAGTAATCAAATTCAAATCAAAATTGAGTTTTGCACGTTGGTTATTTTGAACGACGATTCTCCAATTAATGCTTCAACAAAATCGGCGCTCACATTTGTTTTCAACAATCTCGGCAATACTTTCCGACTACTCATCCATATATATAGCGATGATTATATTGCAAACAGATCGTACACAAAAACATAGAGTGATATATATATACATAGATATATTTTGTGAGGCTCTGTGTATTAAAAAGAAAAGAGAGATATATATATTTTCAGTTCCAAATCTTGTAACCTCCTCATTTTTCTCATATAGTGATTATCATCGGTTGTGCCCGTGGTTTTTTTCCCGAAAGGGTTTTTCCACGTTAAATCATTGTGTCCACATTTATTTTTCTTTATCGTATTTTTTTTATTTTATTGTCGATATAATTATTCATAACAAGTGGTATCAGAGCCACGTTGTTTTCTATACTCATTCTCAATTTATTGAGTATTATATCGACATGGCTACTTTGAAATACGATATTCCATTGTTGGATCGAGATACAAGATTTTCATTATGGCAAGTAAAAATGCGAGCTGTATTGGCTCAGTTGGACCTTGATGATGCTTTGTTAGGCCGAGACAAAATGCCTGCGTCTTGGTCAGATGAAGAAAAGGATCGTAAAGATCGTAAGGCTCTCTCTCATATCCATCTTCATTTATCTAACAATATTTTGCAGGAAGTTATGAAAGAAAGTACAGCCGCCACTTTATGGCTAAAATTGGAACAAATTTGTATGACCAAAGATCTCACAAGTAAGATGCACCTTAAACAAAAATTATTTTCTCTTAAGATGCAAGAAGGTGGATCGTTGCTGGATCATCTTTCGACGTTTAAAGAGATCATCACTGATCTTAAAGCTATGGAGGTAAAATATGATGAAGAGGATTTGGGTTTAATTCTTTTATGTTCTTTGCCTAGTTCTTATTCAAACTTTAGAGATACCATATTATATAGTCGTGATACTTTAACACTTCACGAAGTTTATGAAGCTTTGCATGCAAAAGAAAAGATGAAAGATATGGTATCCACTGAAGGTTCAAGTTCTAAAGGAGAAAGTCTAGCAGTTCGTGGCAGACCAACAGATAAGAATGATTCCGAAGGCAAGAACAAAAGAAATTCTAGAAGCAAATCTAGACCCAGACGTTCCAAGTCATGCAACTATTGCAAAAAGGAAGGACATGATATCTCTGAATGTTACAAGTTGAAGAACAATGAGAAAAGAGCTGCTAATCAAAACCCCAAACCAAATCAAGATGGTGAAGGAAAAGCTACTTATGCTGCTGAAAATAATTCTAATGGAGATGTTCTTGTAGCTTTTGCAGGAATCCTAAAAACCAATGATGAATGGATTTTTGACTCAGCTTGTACTTTTCACATGAGTCCAAACAGAAGCTGGTTTACAAATTATCAACCTATAGAATGTGGCTCCGTATTGATGGGTGATAATGCACCATATAAAGTCACTGGAATCGGTTCAATTCAAATCAAGATGTTTGATGGTGTTGTCAGAACTTTGTCTGATGTTCGACACGTTCCAGGTTTGAAAAGAAACCTTATTTCTTTAAGTACTCTTGACCTTAAAGGGTACAAATATTCCGGTGAAGGTGGAGTTTTAAAGGTTTCAAAAGGCGCTATGATTGTCATGAAAGCCAATATCAAATCAGCAAACATGTATCATCTTCGGGGTACAACAGTAACAGGTAATTCAAATGTTAGTTCAAATTCATCTTCTATTTCTGATACTACTAATCTATGGCATATGCGTCTTGGGCATATGAGTGAACTTGGTTTAACAGCATTAAGCAAAAGAGGATTGCTTGATGGCCAAAGCGTTGGCAAACTGGAATTCTGTGAACATTGTATTTTTGGCAAGCACAAGAGGGTAAAATTTAACACCTCAGTACATACTACAAAAGGCATTTTGGAGTATGTACATGCTGATTTATGGGGACCATCTCAAGAAGCATCACTAGGAGGTGCTCGTTATATGTTGACAATTATTGATGATTATTCAAGAAGAGTTTGGCCATATTTCTTGAAGCTTAAATCTGAAGCATTCTCTGCATTCAAAGAATGGAAAGTCATGGTGGAAAACCAGACCGGTAAGAAGGTCAAAAAGCTTCGCACAGATAATGGTATGGAGTTTTGTTCAAATGAATTTAATTCATATTGTAAACTAGAAGGAATTGTTAGACACTACACCGTTTCTTACACACCTCAACAAAATGGTGTAGCTGAATGTATGAACAGAACCATTATTTCAAAAGCCCATTGTATGTTATCTAACGCAGGATTATCTAAGTGTTTTTGGGCAGAAGCTGCTTCTACTGCATGTTATCTAATTAACATGTCACCTTCTATTCCACTTGATAAAAAGACTCCTATTGATGTATGGTCTGGCTCCCCAGCAAACTATTCAGAGTTAAGAAATTTTGGTTGCCCTGCTTATGCTCATGTTGATAATGGAAAATTAGAGCCCATGGCAATTAAATGTATCTTTCTTGGTTACAAGTCTGGTGTGAAAGGATATAAGTTATGGTGTCCTGAAACTAAAAAGGTCGTGATTAGTAGAAATGTAGTATTTAATGAATCAGCTATGCTACATAAAGATTCTCCTACTAATATTCCTGTTGAGAGTCAACAAAAGACAAGTGTGCAGGTGGAGCAATCTGTTGACTTAGAACATACAACAGAAAAAGAAAACTCTATTGATCAAAATCAATCAGTTGAGCAAGAGTCTTCTACTCCTACTCCTACTCACCAACCACAACGTTCTATAGCAACTGATAGACCTAGGAGGGTCATTCATCCTCCCAAGAGACTGATAAAAGAAGCAAATATTGTTGCTTATGCTTTAAACGTTGCTGAAGAAATTGAAGGTATCAAAGAACCTTCAACTTACACGGAAGCCATTACTTCAGAACATTGCAACAAATGGATAACTGCCATGCATGATGAAATGGAATCTCTTGAAAAGAATGGCACTTGGGAGTTGGTGAAATTACCAAAAGAAAATAAGCCTATCCGCTGCAAATGGATTTTCAAAAGAAAAGAAGGTATTACTCCTAATGAGGAACCAAGATTTAAAGCAAGGTAAGTTGCTAAATGCTATAGCCAAATTCCAGGCATTGATTTTACTGATGTTTTCTCTCCTGTTGTTAAGCATAGCTCAATTCGTACTTTACTTAGTATTGTTGCCATGCATAACTATGAGCTTGAGCAGTTAGATGTCAAAACTGCATTTTTACATGGTGAATTGGAGGAAGATATTTATATGGAGCAACCTGAAGGCTTCATTATCCATGGAAAAGAGAACTTGGTATGTAGATTGAAGAAATCTCTTTATGGGTTAAAATAGTCCCCAAGGCAATGGTATAAGAGGTTTGACTCTTTTATGCTATCTCAGAATTTTAAAAGATCAGATTATGATAGTTGTGCTTATTTTAAGTCAGTCAATGCTTCATCAATATATCTGATTCTTTATATTGATGATATGTTGATTGCTGCAAAAGATAAACTAGAGATAGCAAAACTGAAAGCACAATTAAGCAAAGAGTTTGAAATGACGGACTTAGGTCCAGCCAAGAAAATTCTTAGTATGGAAATTACTCGTAACAGACAGCATGGAAAACTATACCTAAGTCAAAAGAGGTATATTGAGAAAGTTCTTCAAAGATTCAACATGCATAAAGCCAAGCCAGTGAGTACTCCGTTAGCTGCACATTTCAAACTCTTCAGCATATTGTCCAAAGACAGATGATGAAATTAACATAATGGCGAAAGTTCCGTATTCTAGTGCAGCTGGTTCTCTAATGTATGCCATGGTATGTTCTTGCCCTGATTTATCTCACGCTTTAAGTGTTGTTAGCAGATATATGGCTAACCCAGGAAAAGAGCATTGGAAAGCTGTTCAATGGATTCTTAGATATTTATGCGGTACTTCCAATGCATGTTTACAATTTGGAAATTCTGGTGAAGGACTGGTTGGTTATGTAGATTCTGATTATGCTGGAGATTTAGATAAAAGAAGATCTTTGACAGGTTACGTTTTTACCATTGGTGGATGTGCTGTGAGTTGGAAGACAAGTCTACAGAACACTGTCGCCTTATCCACAACTGAAGCAGAGTACATGACAATTTCTGAAGCTTGCAAAGAAGCAGAGTACATGACAATTTCTGAAGGTTTATCAATTGCAGTCGGGAGAGAGCAGCAGCTGAGCAGGGGACCAGTGGTGGAGAAGGCGGAGTAGTGCAGAATATCGGCGGTGCGGATAGTAGCAGGAGCTGGGCGTCGATGTGAATGATTGCCTTTCAAAAGCAATAAAAAGCAGCCAATTATTTTCATGTGGGCCCCACATGAATAGTAATCAAATTCAAATCAAAATTGAGTTTTGCACGTTGGTTATTTTGAACGACGATTCTCCAATTAATGCTTCAACAAAATCGGCGCTCACATTTGTTTTCAACAATCTCGGCAATACTTTCCGACTACTCATCCCTATATATAACGATGATTATATTGCAAACAGATCGTACACAAAAACATAGAGTGATATATATATACATAGATATATTTTGTGAGGCTCTGTGTATTAAAAAGAAAAGAGAGATATATATATTTTCAGTTCCAAATCTTGTAACCTCCTCATTTTTCTCATATAGTGATTATCATCGGTTGTGCCCGTGGTTTTTTTCCCGAAAGGGTTTTTCCACGTTAAATCATTGTGTCCACATTTATTTTTCTTTATCGTATTATTTTTATTTTATTGTCGATATAATTATTCATAATT